>CAKJTW010000164.1:600000-1136506 GCA_917880005.1 Nanger dama | reverse complement strand
AAGTGATTCAACAGCCGCTATACCCCGCCTGAGCCTTAGCCCCCCTGGGGAGCCCTCTCACCTACGCTCCTCACAACGTGTAACATCCTCTCCTGGCATCCACTGCGTTCCCCATGTTCAGTGTCAGGACAGGCCTGCTCTCAGCTCTAGCTGGCAGGAGCACCAGGCGAAGGTCCATAAAAGTGACCACACACATGGACACGGCTCTGTGAACACTGCCACACAGTGGTACTCCCTGAGCTTATTGCCGGCCAGAAAACCAACCAACAGGAAGTGATAGCTTCCACTGCCCCAGGCTATGTGGGAGCCAGGTGAGCGGCCATTATTCACCTTCCAGGTGACACCTACTATCCCGACAGCAGCACAAGTCATGTAATATGAATGTCAGACATACAAATTCAGGGGGCAAGTCCAGGGGACCAGACACCTGGGAAAAATATCCCTGACCCTGACCCAAGGCAGGGAGCTCTACTTCTCCACACTTACCTACCACCTGAGGCCCTGCTCTGCACCCATCAAGCCCCTCAGTGTCTAACTGCTGGGTTCCCAGCAAGCAGTGACATTTGGCCGCTGAGGGGCAGCTGGTGAGGTTGGCAGGGGGACTCTTCACTAATTCTCAGACTGAGTGGGGACTGGGTTAAGGGAAAACGGGGTGTAGAACCGAGATGGGGACAGCAGAGGTGAGAGGGGCAAGAGACCTCATTTTTAATAAGATTGGATGAGGACATTAAGAACCGGGCACCAAGAGTCGCGGGCAGTTTAGCAAAGACTTAGGGACAGGAGTGTCCTCTGATGGTTGGAGATGGATAGAAAGTCTATGGTGGGCTAAGAAGTGAGGAGTTGAGTCTGTGAAGGCAAGAGGTGTGTAAGACTTGAGAAAGGGCTGAGATCAGAGTTACCAACAAGAAAAGCGTGAGCTCAACAGGGCGTCTACTTTGGTGGTGGGTCTTAAACAAGAGTGGGACAGAGATGGGCTGTTCAGGATGGGCATACCTTGGGGAGCTGAGCAGAGGGTGTGGAAGATTAGGATAAGAAGGCTGATCATGAAAAGGGCGAACCGAACCAGAATCGAGACCAGTGTGCAGTATGAGGCTTGCCAAAGGGGTTGAGAGGTAAAGATGACATGTGCTGGGGGAAGCAGAGGCATGCGGTCAAGGTCGGGGGTGGAACTGGACTACAGTGAGGTCAAGGATGAGGCTGCATTTACACAAGACCGGTGGTGGTGGGGTCGGGTGGTAAGCCCTAGGGTCAAGTCACGAGTGGCAAATGGAGGGGACAGGCCAGCAGCGGCAGTGCGGGCCGAAGGCTAGGGTTGGACTGGGGCGCGGAGCTTGGGCTGGGAAGGGTGAGGGCTCAGAAGCAAGGCAGTCTCAAGGCAACGCGGGGTCTGGGTTCACGGAAAGGGCTGGTGTCCCCTTGCCCATACGCGTCCCGGCTTCGCCGTCCCTCTGCTGCCCGCCTCGCCCCGGATCCTTAACTCACCGAAGGGAGGAAGCGAGGGGCGGGGGCACCGCCAGCCGCTGCAACCCCCAAGCCTCGGAAGGGACTCCGCGGCCTGCCGGCCACTGACAACAGGAAGCCGCTGCCCCGGCGCCTGACGGCGTTACGTCGAAGCAGTTCCACTTGATTGCTGCAAACACCCAGGCAAGCAGGGGGTGGTTTAGGAGGGACTTTCCATAGTTGCACCAATCACGTTAAAGGTCAAATCATTATGTGCCTTCAGTTGCACCAATCATGTTGAAGGTCAAATCCTCATCAAGAGAGCCAATGAAAAGCTTTGACAAACATAGACCCCGCCCCTATCACTTCCGGCCAGGCACCATCTTAGTTTCCAACCGCTTCCAACTGTCAAGGTAGCCTCCCTTTTTTTCCTCCGAGGTTTCCCATTTAGGGGCCCACAAAAGGAACAAAGGATTGCAATCAGGAAACAATAATTCAGCTATGAAACAAGAATCCTAGTTCCTCCTCAAGGTCTGGACATAACAATCTGATACACATCTTTAAGTTGTGCTACAGGAACTAAGTCCACCTTGCCCCCTCACCCTCACATCCCCAGCCCTCCTCCCCACCAGGTGGAGGGTGGTAACTGCATGCTCAGTTACCAGGCTGGAGGAAAAATAAGGAATAATGTTGACCTTTTCTGACTTTGTGACTTCAATCAACTGAAACTTGAACTCTATCAACATTTTCCCTTATTCTACTTCTGCTTCATTGACTATGGTAAAGCCTTGACTGTGGATCCAACTGTGGAAAACCTTAAAGAGAGGAATACAGACCACTTTACCTGCCTCCTGCAAAACCTGTATGCAGGTCAAGAAGCAACAGTTAGAACTGGATCTGGAACATTGGACTGATTTCAAATTGGGAAAGGTACGTGAAGGCTATATATTGTATATCAATCTGCTTATTTAGTATGTCAACCCTTCTTATGTAATTTCTATGCAGAGTTCAGTTGAGTTCAGTCACTCAGTCGCATCGAACTCTTTTCTACCCCATGAATTGCAGCACGCCAGGCCTCCCTGTCCATCACAAACTCCCAGGGTTCACTCAAACTCAAGTCCATCAAGTTGGTGATGCCATCCAGCCATCTCATCCTCTGTCGTCCCCTTATCCTCCTGCCGCCAATCCCTCCCAGCATCAGAGTCTTTTCCAGTGACTCAACTCTTCGCATGACGTGGCCAAAGTATTGGAGTTTCAGCCTCAGCATCAGTCCTTCCAATGAACACCCAGGACTAGTCTCCTTTAGGATAGACTGGTTGGATCTCCTTGCAGGCCAAGGGACTCGCAAGAGTCTTCTCCAACACCACAGTTCAAAAGCATCAGTTCTTCGGCGCTCAGCTTTCTTCACAGTCCAACTCTCACATCATACAGACCACTGGAAAAATCATAGCCTTGACTAGACGGATCTTTGTTGGCAAAGTAATGTCTCTGCTTTTTAATATGCTAACTAGGTTGGTGACAACTTTCCTTCCAAGGAGTAAGCGTCTTTTAATTTCATGGCTGCAATCACCATCTGCAGTGATTTTGGAGCCCCCCAAAATAAAGTCTGACACTATTTCCACTTTTTCCCCATCTGTTTGCCGTGAAGTGATGGAACTGGATGCCATGATCTTAGTTTCCTGATGTTGAGCTTTAAGCCAACTTTTTCACTCCTCTTTCACTTTCATCAAGAGGCTTTTTAGTTCCTCTTCACTTTCTGCCATAAGGGTGGTGTCATCTGTATATCTGAGGTTATTGATATTTCTCCTGGCAATCTTGATTCCAGCTTGTGCTTCTTCCAGCCCAGCATTCTTCATGATGTACTCTGTGTATAAGTTAGATAAGCAGGGTGACAGTATACAGCCTTGACGTACTCCTTTTCTTATTTGGAACCAGTCTGTTGTTCCATGTCCAGTTCTAACTGTGGCTTCCTGACCTGCATATGAATTTCTCACGAGGCAGGTCAGGTGGTCTGGTATGCCCATCTCTTTCAGAATTTGCCACATTTTATTGTGATCCACACAGTCAAAGGCTATGGCATAGTCAATAAAGCAGAAGTAGATGTTTTTCTGGAACTCTCTTGCTTTTTTGATGATCCAGAGGATGTTGGCAAGTTGATCTCTGGTTCCTCTGCCTTTTCTAAAACCAGCTTGAACATCTGGAAATTCATGGTTCGCGTATTGCCGAAGCCTGGCTTAGAGAATTTTGAGCATTACTTTACTAGTGTGTGAGATGAGTGCAACTGTGCAATTGTTTGAACGTTCTTTGGTATGGCCTTTCTGTGGGATTGGAATGAAAACTGACCTCTTTCAGTCCTGTGGCCACTGCTGAGTTTTCCAAATTTGCTGGCATATTGAGTGCAGCACTTTCACAGCATCCTCCTTTAGGATGTGAAATAGCTCAACTGGAATTCCATCACCTCCACTAGGGTGTCTGGCTCTAGGTGAGTAATCATACCACTGTGATTATCTGGGTCTTGAAGATCTTTTTTGTATAGTTCTTCTGTGTATTCTTGCCACCTCTTCTTAATATCTTTTGCTTCTGTTAGGTCCATACCATTTCTGTCCTTTTAGCCCATCTTTGCATGAAATGTTCCCTTGGTATCTATAATTTTCTTGAAGAGATCTCTAGTTTTTCCCATTCTGTTGTTTTCCTCTGTTGCTTTGCACTGATTACCCACACTATAACATCCTAGTCATCCTAATACCACCCTTCCAGTAGAATTTTTCTCTGTTTTAAGAACTTCCGTGGTTGCTCAGATGGTACAGTGTCTGCCTACATTGAGGGAGACCTGGGTTCAATCCCTGGGTTGGGAAGATCTCCTGGAGAAGGAAACGGCAACCCACTCCAGTATTTTTCCCTGGAAAATCCCATGGACGGAGGAGCCTGGTAGGCTACAGTCCATGGGGTTGCAAAGAGTCAGACATGACTGAGTCACTTCACTTCACTCACCTCTTAAGGCTATAAAGATTTGCAACTAACCCTTTGCCGGGGTCCAGCCCCAGTGGATCCAGGGTGATTCAAAGGTGGGGACGGAGTAGGAGTCCTAGAGAAACTTAATTAATTACAGATAGAGAGGGACTAGGAATTTAGCAGAGAAAAAGAGGCCAAATAACTTGGTTAACACAGGGTACCAATCACCACCTACGTAGGCCACAGACGTCTTCCCGTTCTCCCGAAGGAGAGGAGGCACTGAGGCCCCCCACCCCCACCCCGGTCCGATCTTAGAAGCCCAGGCAGAATTAGTAGGCTTGGTGGATCCTATGTACCAGATGGGAATTCAGCCAGAAAATAGTAAGAGAGAGAAAGGGGCTGAATAACTTGGCTTACGTGGGGTACCAATAAAATTCCAGACAAGGAATTTGCACCATCTGAATGGCGGGCACCCACGCTCCAGATGGGAATTCAGCCCGAAAATTGGGGAGCAGAAAGGAACGACATGAGGGAATCAGTCTTTCCGGAACTGATCTGATTTCTTTATTTTTGGGTTTGCTTATATACCTTTTGTTACATATAGGGATGACTACAGAGTCACGCAGGGGTCAGCAGTCCTGACCTTACCAAAATTAGGTGCTTTACATAAAAAAATTCTTAGAGGTTTTACATCATCTTCAAGCCATTTCTGCCTGCTGACATTTACAACCCTTTCTTTCTGATAACCAGAAAACTTACTTTTTCCAAGGGTGTTTTTCCTTAAACCAAGCACCACCCTCCAAATAATGTCGAATTCCTATAGGGTGAGGGTGTAGTGCGTTACAGTCAAGAAAGGAATTTATTTAACCCAAGGTTAACATGATTAATCTTAAAGGTTAAGACTTATTTCTCCTATATGCTTAAACGTTAAGACTTATTTCTCCTATAGGTTAATACTTAATTCTCCTATATGCTTAAAGGTTAAGACTTATTTCTCCTACAGGTTAATACTTATTTCTCCTATATGCTTAAAGGTTAATACTTATTTCTCCTATAGGTTAATACTTATCTCTCCTATATGCTTAAAGGTTAGTACTTATTTCTACTATATGTTAATACTTATTTCTCTTATATGCTTAAAGGTTAATACTTATTTCTACTATATGTTAATTATATTTATTATAAGGGCAGGGAATATGGAGACTTTAGCAGCAAACATCAGTCCAACAAGTGAAAATCCTTTCACCAATGTTCCTCTTAAGATCTACTTAGTTACATTTTTACATAGCAAGGACACAGTGATTTATAATAAAGTACAGTGATCTATTACAAGAGAGAAAATTCATTAACTCGAAAAGTCTAATATTGAGGTTAATACTTATTTCTCTAACATCAAAAACTACTATATTTCCTGTTCTATATTCCAAATACATTGATTAATATATTCCCAGGTACCTAAAGGATATGGAGGCCTGGCAGCAATCATTGACTCAACAAGAAAAAGTCCTATGTTAATTAAGACTCTCAAAATACTCCAGAACTCTCTGTGCTGTTTATGGTTGAGAGGTAGTAAACCATCATGTGTCCCCAGAGAGGTTTAACCTGAGACGCCCTTGTCCCACCTAGGGCAGGGAATTAGCAGCAATTATTGACACAACAAATGAAGAAACCCTTTATCAATATAATTCCTAACCAACCCACTATACTAATAATTTCTAACTTTCCACAAGAATTTGCCTTTAGTAAGTCAAAACATCTCATGCCTCTCAAGGTTGGAGGGCTGTTGTGGCCGGAGGAACCTATACAGACAGGCTAGATAACCTTCAGAGGAGTCCTGTAAGTTGAAACACTCTAGTCACGCCTAGGAATTTTTACTGCCTTGGAGCTGCACGTTTACTCCTTCTCGGAGAGAAACGGCTATGGGGGAGAGCCCCCCGTAGGTGAGAGTACAAGACAGACTCTGGTTTTGGGGTTAGATGCTCGAGAGCAGGGGAATTTCCTGAGGCTTCATCACACCTTTGCGCATACCGAAGCCCCCTTCCTCATGACCTTTGCCAAGGGCGGAGTTCCTCACACTGGCTCCCAACAACCCTTGAAAGGGCTTGGCTCTCCCTTGAGCTGGCCTGTTGTTCTAATCACGTCTCCCACTCTAATAAACTCTATTCTCTTCTCAGGAAAAAAAAAAACACAACAACAAACAACCACCTGCCTGGCTGTTGGCATTGTAGTCTGTCCCTTTTGAAATTGTCCAGGAGTGAGAACCACCCCATCTTTGGCTTTGATGAGTCTGACTGCTGAATGCGTTCACCAGAGTTAATTATCAGGAAGATTAGAAAGAAGGATATAGAGGTAAAGTATTCTCATTATTAAACTCCTTTTTAAAATTAATTAATGTTTTTATTTTTAGCTGCGCTGAGTTCATTGCTGCACATGGGCTTTCTCTGGTTGCAGTGAGTGAGGGCTTTTCTCTAGTTGCTGTGAGAGGGCTTCTTGTGGTGGCTCCTCCTGTTGCAGCACGTGGGGCCTTAGCTTCCCTGCATCATGGGGGATTTTCCCAGACCAGAGATCGAACCTGTGTTCCAGCACTGGCAGGTGCATTCTTAACCACTGAACCACCAGGGAAGTCCCAGTGTTAAATGCATTTGAAACAAGGTGGAAAGTAAGAGAGTTACTAGGGAAATCTGGTCACCTTGGCCAAAGGGCAGTATTTTTGGTCATAACTGGCACAGCAAGAGCCTCACCAGCTTGGCACAAGCATACCCTCCCCTCAAATGGAGCATGCAGTGTCCCTTGGTTATTCTGATAGGGACATGTAAAGGGACAAGATAGGTGATTAAACAGTTATTTCCACTAGGGCATTGTAAGTAGAAAGAATAGTGTGGGAGACCCCACTAGTTTACTAAAGAGTCACTACAAGACAGGGTCCAAAAACTGGGGCTTGATCATCCCTCTTGTCTTCTGCCCTCACCTCTGATGGATGTGAAGCATAACAAAATGTGAGAATCTCTGCCCCAACCTGGGTGATGAAGGGTAAGGGTTTGACATTTGTGGAAAATAGAAGCTCCTACTGTTTGCCAGGATGGAATTGTGGTCTGCCCTTACCAAGCACTTGGGAGGTACACATCCTTGTTTATGCCCACGGTATTGCAGGAAGAGGGCCTCCTTTCAAGGCCTGAGAGTGAGGTCTTGTCTAACACTAGGAGATGAATTGTCCAAAGGAGAAGACATGCTAACAAAGCAAGAGACTTTATTGGGACGGGGTGCCCCAGCAGAGAGCAGTAGGGTAAGAGAATCCAGAACTCCTCTGCCATGCAGTTCACAGTCTTAGGTTTTATGGTGATGGTGTTAGTTTCTGGGTTGTCTCCACCCAGTCATTTTCTTAAAAATTATTTTATTTATTTATTTACTTATTTATTTGGCTGCTCTGGGTTGTAGTTGCTGCATGTGGTATCTTTAGTTGTGGCACGCAAAATCTCAGTTGCAGCATGTGGGATCTATTTCCCTGACCAGGGGCTGAACCCGGGCCCCTGCATTGGGAGTATGGAATCTTAGTCACCGGACCACCAGGGAAGTCCCTCTGGCTGATCATTCTGACTCAGGGTCCTTCCTGATGGCATGCACATTGCTTAGCCAAGATGGATTCCAGCAAGAAGGATTCTGGGAGGTTGGTAGGACATATGGACTGGCGTCTCCTCTCTCCTTCTGACCTTTCCCAACTTCTTCCTGGTTGGTGGTAGCTTGTTAGTTTCATGTTCCTTCCCAGAACCTCCTGTTGTAAGATAACACATGCAAGTGGTTATTATTGGGTCTGGCCAGAGAGGATGGTTTCGGTCAGTGCTTCCCCTAACAACTGTACAAATAAGAAAAGAGGCTTAAGAGAGGTTAAGTGACTTGGGGCCCAAGGCCACACAATGAATAAACAGCAGAAGGAGGATTCTCACCCAGCTCTTTCTGATTCTGGTTGGTGAGCAAGCATAGTTCAGTGGCAGAGCAGGTGAGCTTTGGAGACATGAATCCCATACTGTTTGCCAATAGTAAATGGATGGATGTGTGTGCTGAGTCGTCTCCGACTTTTTGCGACCCCGTGGACTGTAGCCTGCTAGGCTCCTCTGTCCGTGGAATTGTCTAGGCAAGAACACTGGAGGGAATTGCCGTTTCCTTCCCCAGGAGATCTTCCTCACCCAGGGACCGAACCCTCATCTCTCCATGTCTCCTGGGAGACATCCACACTGGGGGCGGATTCTTTGCCACTGAACCATCTGGGAAGCACCCGTGTTTGCTAAACTTTCCCTAAAACAGTCCAGGCTTCAGGGCCATCCAGTGAGTGTGAAGCTAGGACAACTGCCACAATGTTGTTAATTTTCATAGGTCCCTTGAGGTATCACTGAAAATGAAACTTCTAAATTGAGTTTTATTGATGTTTAGAAAAGAGAAGTAAGTCACAACATCCTCTGGCCCCTTAGCCTCAGGCAGAGTGGTCTGGAATGTGTGACTTCAGGGAAGTTCCTAAAACTCGATGAGCCTCAGTTCCTCATCTGTAAATTGGGGAAAACATCAGATTAAATAAGATAATATCGTTAAGACAGTTTCTGGTCTGTAGGAAGCACTGGAAGCTGACTAGCTATTATTGCTACAATTCTGGTAATTCTTCTGAGCCACCAGGGAAGCCCCAGAATACTGGAGCAGGTAGACTGTCCCTTCTCCAGGGGAGCTTCCTGGAGTTCCAGGAATAGAACCAGGATCTCCTGCATTGCAGGCGAATTCTTTACCAGCTGAGCTACCAGGAAACCCAAGGCAATTCTTACCTTCCCAAATCAATCAGGCCCCTGCCTTTCACTGCTCTTCTGAGCACTGGAGTGAGATCTTTTCTTCTTTGGATCCCAGATATATTCTTACTTGGCATCAGGTTAAAATCATGAAACAGATAATTACTGCGACCATCTCTTTCCACAATGGAATAGCTGGTGTTTTCCTAGGTTCTTTAGTAGGGAACTGATTCTTCCCACTCTCTCTTTCTCTTTGTTTCGGCCACGTGGCATGGCTTGCCGGATCCTAGTTCCAGGACCAGGGATCAAACCTGCGACCCCTCTAGTGGAGCCCTAACCACTAGACCACTAGGGAATTCCACTTCCCATTCTTTTTAAAAATTGATTTAAAATTTTAAAGTACTTGTCAATTATACCTCTTATTGGGAGAAAAAGTCACCAAGTAATGAACTGAAAAAAAAACACAACAACCCCAAAACAACAAAAAATTGTATTACATGCAGTTTATATTCAGATAGTACCAAGTGAAATGAAATGGTGATGAAACACGAAGACTCATAGCAGTTCCTTGCCCCAGACCAGGTCCTTGCCCGCCTTCCTGAGCCAGCTCACTGGGCCTAGGCACCTCTACAGAGCAGGTTTTAGATGAATCTTCTGCTGCTTTTCTCCATTTCACTTTGCACATCTAGTTCTTGATTTATCCATTTTAGACCCTGTCTATTGAATTCCTAGTTGGCACTGGCAAGGAGTTGCCACCCCAAAACTATTCTTAAGACTTAGTTATGTCACTGTCTGCAGATAATTAATAGTGTTTACAGGGAATTCCATGGTGGCCCTGTGGTTAAGACTCAGATCTTTCACTGCCCAGGTTTGGTTCAATCCCTGGTCATGAAACCATGTGACTCAGATTGGGATTTGAACTCACAGTCTTTTAACTGATATCACACACCTCATCTCAGGACTTAATGAAGCTCAGTTTCTTGATGTCATCACAAAAGAATTCAGTGAGAGACAAACTGATAGGTAAGAAGTGAGTTTATTTAGAGAGAAACCCACCCCACAGACAGGGCCATCTCAGAAGGGGAGAGCGGCAGCAGAGTATGGGGTTGGCAGTTCTGTAGGGCTGGGTACTTTCAGAGGATAGTGAGTGGGAGGAGTATTCCAGCTATTTTGAGGAAGGGGTGGAGAGTTCCAGGATCGAGGCCACTGTCCACTTTTTGACCTTTATGATCAGCTTTGGAACTGTCATGGTGCCTGTGGGTGGGTGCAGTGCGCATACGCCGAGGGTCAAGTTCTAGCGGAAGTCAGTCTGCCTGCCGCCTTGGGCTTAGTTGGCTCTAACCAGTTGATGTCCTGTCCTCCCACTATGTCCTTCTTTTAAAGATTGTTCCCTGCCCTCTTCCTGGATTCCCCCGATTCCTTCCTTAACTAACCTGGATGCAGGTTACAAGCAGGATCCCTGTTCCCTGTTACACCAGTTCTCAAATTCATTCAGGAGGCAGGGTGTTTGTAAAACAGGAGGGACGGGGCAGGGCACAACCTTTCAAAGAATGACATAGCTCTTTGAGGGCTTATTTTCTGAAATGACCACACATCCTGGAGGGGAGTTCATGCCTTTTGAGACATTCTGTCTATGGAATGTGTATCTCTCTAAATAAATCTACTTTTTACCTATCACTTTGCCTTTCACTGAATTCTTTCTGTGATAAACATCAAGAACCTGAGCTTCGTTAAGTCCTAAGGCCAGTTTTGTGAACTCAGCTCAAAGACAGTGGATTCAAGTCCCAGTGTAGCTTCTGGCTGGGTTCAAGTCCCATTTGAATTGTGTAGTTTCAGCTGGCAAGAGCAGTCCCAGGGCATGGGGCCATCTCGGAAACTGAGAGCAGCCACGGGAGAAAAACCCCACACAGAGTGTGGGCCATCTCAGAAGGCAAGAGGCTCGAGGTCTACCAGCAGTCAAATCTTCCGCCATCTTGGACCTCACTGGTTCTAGCCAGTTTGTGTTGTATATTCAGGGACTATGTTGTTCTTCTAGAGATTGTGTCCTGCCCTCTTCCTTCCTGTCTCACTTGGAAGGAGTGCATTGCGCAGAACAATTCTCTCTGTTATAGAACTAGGAATGACCTTATCAACAGGTGCTGTGGCTCTGTTCATTGATGCAGAATAAAATCATGATCATCCGAATTTATTTCTCAGGAAAAATAATGCTGCCAACCAGTGCTTGACAGTAGGCTGTTTTTCCTTCAACATCCCCTGGCTACTTCACGTTGTTGTCTATGGGTTCACAAGAGCAGAGAGATGGTGGCAGGAGCTAAATATTTACACTGTGAAAAAAAATTAAATGTGAAATCATAACATCTATTAGCTTACTTTGTTTTACGCTGATTGCAAAGTACTATCCTGAGAATCACTGTCCTGGTATGGTGACCCTGTGTGGAGATTTCTAATCCCCAGTGGTGGTTGTTGTTTTTAATATAAGTACTTCATAGAAATACACGACAAAATATTCAAGAGGTACAAGAGGGAATATGCTACTGCAGCCTCCAAGTTTCCTTCTCTGAAAGCAACTACCATCTCCAGTCTCTTCTGCTCCTCACTGTGTGTGTTGGACATATTCTGTCCCAGCATCATCCAATAGAACCATGATGATGAAAACAGTCTACCTGCGATGTCCAATATGGTAGCCATTAGCCACATGTGACGTCAGAGCTGCGGGCTCTGATGAACGATCTCATTGTTCTTAAAATTGTCCTTAAGTCCATGTGGATCCCTTTTGTATTATTGCACTTTTGTATTTATTTATTTGGCCATGTCTCGTCGCTTGCAAGATCTTAGCTCCCCACTCAGGGATTGGAACTCTGGGCCCATGCCGGTGAAAGCACAGCCAGGGAATTCCCTAGGATTGTGCTCTTTTTTTTTTTTTTTTTCAGTCTGCATCATAATTTAACCAAGGCTCAGGCATAACTAGAAATGCACTGTTTTATTTCCTTGTAAAGATTTTTTGATATGGACCATTTTCTTTCAAGTCTTTATTGAATTTGTTACAGTATAGCTTCTGTTTTATGTTTTGGCCCCGAGGCATGTGAGATCTTAGCTCCCCGACCAGGGATTGAACCTGCACCTCCTGCATTGGAAGGTGATTTCCCACATTACCTGCTGCAGTGGACCACCAGGGAAATCCCCAGGATTGTGCTTTTAGACAGTCTCCCTCTTAGGGTATTTCAGGCAATGAGTGTCTACCCAGTTTCAAATGGCATCTAGAGAAAGACATCTCACTACCCTGTTTTGACGTTTACTCTGTACACACGCTCTCTTCTGTGAGGTCTCTTTGGGCAGCAGTGGATACAGAATTCAGTCTCAGCCAGATCTGTGTACAAAACCCGCCTCCAAATGGCACAATCCCTTTGCAGCTTGTGGAACAAATAGGTGCTGACCTTTAGGAGCTCAGTCTGTATTTCACAAGGAAGCATATGGGGAGAATGAAGAAATGATCTAAAAGTCACTCAGGAATATCCCTGAATCATCGCTGGGGGCAGGGCCAGCTCTTATACATCGGGGGTGGGAAGAGGATGTGATTCTTGCCTTGTCAGGGTTCCTGACATAATAGAGAAAGTGTTTGGGTCTGGACAGTGACTTTCACAATGCTCGATTTATAGGTGACACCTTAGAGAGTAGAAGGTGTGGATTCTGCAAAACCCTTCCTTCTGCTACAGAACCAGGACTACCCTTACCAACAGGTCCTATGGCAGCTGTTCACTGATGCAGAACAAAATTGCAGTCATCTGCACACATCCCAAACCAAGACTCACCACATCCCGGGATGGATAGAATCCTTATCCCCGATCCCTTATCCCTCACTACATCTATACTCATCTCACTGTGGGTGGAGCGGACTGTCCAGTCCCTGGGTTTGGGCTTGGTCATGTGACTTTCTTTGGCCCATGGAATGGGCATAAATGAGAGTGTGGCAGTTCCATGCCAGGTTGGAGAAGGCCTGGTGATGTTTCCTCTCATATATGTCACTCGGGCCGCTGCTGCCTCTTCAGCCCAGGCCCCAAGATAAACACGCTTGGAAAAGAGCTACCTCATCTAGTTTGCAGACCAGCAGTGAGGAGCAGAGGGGACCCAGCCAGCAGAGCATTAAACCACAGCTGCACCAGCCAAACTGCAGACTCATGAGAATTGCTATCTTAACCCACTGAGGTTGGGATGGGTTTATTGCATAGCATTATTGTGGCAATAACTAACAAATACATGGCATGTTCTTTTATTAGATTATAAGTTAAGCCACTGCAGTGAGACCCTACACAATAGTGAGTTAAATAAGAAAGACATTTATTGATCTTTTGCGTAAGAATCTCGGTAAGCAGCCAGGGTTAATTTGGCGGCTCATGTGTTGGGGAGCCAGGCTCCACCATTCTCGCTGTAGCTCTCTTCCACCTACAGCCTTCGTATTGTTCACAGATCGGTCATAATTTTCCTGCAAGTCCAAACACGCCACAGTGCGGCACCAAACCCTCTTTCCTACATCACCCTCCAACACCTGAAGCCTCACCCTGAACCGTGTTTCCACTTCTGCTCCAAGCCTGGAGGCCTGTCTTTTTCTTGGGTGGGTGTGCTCCCACCATGTCTGCAAGCTGCTGCTCCACTGCCCTCCCCCAGGGGGTCTCAACAGCATCTCACTCTCACCAGAGGCCAGGCCTGGTGCTCCCCAGGAGTGAGAGGCCCTGACCTCCCTGGGGAGTGGGAGGGGTGGGCAGAAGATGTCCATTCTGCCTCCCAGTCATCCTGCAGCCGACCTCTCCCACCCTCAAATTCCTGCTAACTTCCGGCCCTGAAGAAGCCAGAGAACCTCTGCATCCCACACCTCCCTGGCTCCCTTGCTTCCATATCTCAGCACCTCAGTGAACACAAGAAGCAGGGGTCCCCCTGCTTCAGAGGCTGACAGAGGCTGGAGGGGGTGGGCCTGTGGGTCTGGACAGTGACAGACTCTCTCCTGGACTAAGTTCTAGCCAGGCTCCTCTGAACCTCCCTCTAGATTCAACCTTGGCCCATAAAGACTTGAACAACACCAACATGGTTTACCAATTCAAGGCCGCAGCTCTAGGATGACTCTAGCCCCCTTAAAGTGCCTGCCTGGAAAAACTCTAGGCTGCCTAAAGAACTTGCTGTTTGTTCCAGCCAACATCTGAAGCTAGGGAAGTGTCAGTTAGCCAGCACATGTGGGTTTCACATACAAGACCAGTCTTTCATCCTTAAAACATAAGCTCCTTTTATTAAAAATAATAATAATAAGCTCTTGTCCTTTCAGTTCTTACTCATCTGCACCTACTGCACAAGCTCTTCAGTTGCATCAAAACCTCTGGTCTGGTGCCCCATTTCTTCGGGTTCCTACTTGGTCTACACATCCCCATGTTGATCTCTTGGGCTGACTGCTTTTAGGCCACCATCAAAATACTCTTTATAGAACTCAAGCTTGGTCGTGTCTCTTTTCTCTGCTTAAAACATTATAGTCTGTGCTGTTTGGTCAGGTCCACATGCCTTTGCCAGGCCCTTCAGGACTAGTTGCCTGTTTACCTGCACAGCCTCATCTGCTGCCCTTTCCCCGCTGAGCTCTTCGCTTGGGAACACCAGACTGCATATGCTTCAAGCCCACCCGAGATCTCACGCTTCTGACCTCTGTACTGTCTTCCATCGAGAATGCCCTTCCTTCATCTTGTCCTAAGAAGCTTCTATGTGGCTTTCTTCCTTTTCCTCTCCTCCAAGCCACCCTTTACATCTACTCCTTTCCAGTCAACCAGAAACTGAACCACTTCTCGGTCCATCATCATTGTTTTGCCAACACACTGTCTCCTGTATCTGCCGGTGTCTGGGCCTCCTGTTAGGCTTAGGGCCCCTGACGGCAGTGACTTTGTCCCAATCGACTCTCTCCTCAGCACCAGGAGCAGTGTCTGGCTTATAGTCCAGGCCCAGCTCAAGTTCTCCCTTTTTCATGGACTCTCCCTAGCTTCCTAATCCTCCCTCCTCTGAGTCTTACAATTTTTCTGTATCATTTTTGCCCTAATCATACATTGTCTCATTTCATTATCTTTAAAATAATGGCTAATTTCTCTGAAAGATTTCATCAGAATCAGTGAGATTTTTCATTCATTCAGTAGCTATTGGCCTTGTGTCTCCCTCTCTCCTTCTGTCACTCAGCTCTCAGGAGGGATCTGGGCTCTGTGCTGGCTTGTGATGGTGGCAGAGGCAGCCCTGGGCAGACAAGCTTTGGGCCACCTGACCCTGGGCATTCTTCCCACTTTCAAGCTCTCTCCAGGGATGTGTCCCTGATCCAAGGAGAGACATCTCACTCATAGGCTGGCCAGGTGATGTCTCTGGGCTCTGGCAAAAACACTGCCCAGTCTAGGTCACAGGATGAGATGGTTGGATGGCATCATCGACTCAATGGACATGAGTTTGAGCAAGCTCTGGGAGAGGGTGAAGGACAGGGAAGCCTGGGGTCACAAAGAGTCAGACACGACTGAGCGGCTGAACAACAGCAACCTTTAGGTCAATTTGGGCAAAACAGACCTTAACTCTTGGAAATTTTAATTTAGAAAACTGGTAGGGTAGCATGTGAGACCAATATAAAATTGTGCAAATTTGAGGTAGTGTGATACAAAAATATGATATCTAAACCTCACTTTATGTACCAACTTTGAAATAATGAAAATGTTCCCAGATAGGAACCTGGAGCTACCGGGAATCCTGGTCCATGCTTTGGGAAGCCCAGCAGTGCAAGGATCTCTACCCCTGGTCTTGTCAACTCCCTGTCTTTGTGTCTACCTCTCTTACTGAAATCAACCTCCCTTTCCTTACAGAGATTTGAGCGGACATGGGGACTTTCTGCTCTTGTGAACTAATAGTGTAACCAAAGCCCCTAGTATAGTACCTGGCGCTCAATAAACAGCAGCTGCCTCTTCCCCCTAATTATTATTATTATTATAACAATAACAGTCATCACTGTTATTGACTCTTTGGTGGCAACCAAAGGTTCATACTTCTCTCACTGCTATTGGAATCTAGCAGTTCTGAGCTACAACCCCAACACACTTCTGGATGTGTGGCCTGGGGCACATGAGCAGGTAACCTACGTTCTTCTGTGTTGAACTTTATTTGGTTTTGGCTGCACTGGGTTTCCGTTGCTGCGCATGAGCTTTGCCTGGTTGGGGTGCACGGCTTCTCTCGTTGCAGAGCACGGGCTCTAGCACGTGGGCTTCAGTAACCGAGTGGCGCACAGGCTTAGTTGCCCCCAGCATGTGCAATCTTTCCGAATCAGGTATTAAACCCGTGCCCCCTGCACTGAGGGGTGGATTCTTAACCACTGGACCCTCAGGGAAGTCCAGGTTACCTACATTCTTTAAACCCTGTTTCCTATCTGTCAAACGAGGATAACAAGATGTTTCCATGGATTGTTGGGCTAGATAAGACCATAAACTGCCTCACCCAGGGCTGGGCACCACTCAGGCAAATAGAACATGCTAGCTGCTGCTGCTTCCTATTATCAGGATTATTGGTCATGCTCTTTAAACAAAGTAAATACTCATTGGCTGAAGTTACCGCCCGGAGAAAACATTTGTTTTTCCTTCTTGGTGAGAAACTTTGGGAGGTGACCTGGGCAGGCACTGAGAGAACAGATGTCTTCATGCAGCATCAGGGAACTCATAAACCAGAAGAAACGGGTGGGCTGATCACTTTGCTTAAAACCCCACCCAACTCGCAGAATCTGCTGGGCTGTCTCTCAGGCCCACTGCTCCTCTAGGGGACTGTGCACTGTCATCCCGTGGTTTGCACCATTCAGTTCAGTTCAGGTCAGTTCAGTCGCTCAGTCGTGTCCGACTCTGTGACCCCATGAATCGCAGCACACCAGGCCTCCTGGTCCATCACCAGCTCCCGGAGTGCACTTAGACTTGCATCCATCGTGTCAGTGATGCAATCCAGCCAGCTCATCCTCGGTCGTCCCCTTCTCCTCCTGCCCTCCTCGTATTATTAATGCTCCGGTGCTATCTGTGGTCATTTTGGTAGATTATCAAATCTTGTTCATTCAGAATTTCTTTTGCTTATTAACATATTTCTTTCTGACTTACTAAATGCAATTAACGATTTTCTTTGCAGAAGGACTGGAAAAGTCTTTGCACCTTCCCCACATGGCACTGTCATTACATCTCCACTTGGAGTCAAGGCAGCCCTGGGCACGTGCTGGGAGAGGCAGGAGTGGGTTGGGTTTGGTGCTGGAGGGAGCCAAGCAGCACATGACTGACTCTCAAAGTGGTCAAGAGAGGCTGGGGCCTGAGGAGGACCATCTTGGGTGCTCTCACATGTTTTTCTTTATCCTACCCTTCTGGCCCCTCCCTGCTAGCTATTCAAAGGCTAAGATTTTTTGTTTTTAAAAGAAAAAATATACCCCAATGTGCATTTTCCACCAGCTTGAAGGGGTGGAGAACCCCCTTACCAAGACAGGGAACACATCTGTACATGAGTTTGAGAGATTGGGAGAGAGTCAGGCCTTGGTCCTGTGGTGGAAGGAGACCCAGTGATCCAAATAATCTGTCAGCCCCAGTGACTTACAAGAGGGGCCGGAAGTGGATGATCCTCCATGAGCAGGAGGTCAAGTGTGTTGTAAATAACTTGTACTTGATGAACCAGAAGAGAGCACCAGAGAAAACTGTTATTTGATTTAATGATCTATGCCCCCTGAGGATGACCTGTTTTCCAGTTCCCAGGGGCTGGTTATACTGGGGAAACCAGGGATGGAAGCCCCTCTCCGTCCTTGTATTTATCCTCTTCTGCCTGTGTTTCCTCTGGTGGAAGTTCTAGCCGCCCTGAGGGAGTCTAGTTTCAAAAAAAGCTCTGCTTTTTTTTTGCAGGCCCTTGATACTGGTACATAAATACTCAACTATTGACATTTTAATTCCTTACCACATGGTTAGAATTGGTTATGGGTTTATGCATTTTAATGTTAAAAAAACAAACATCTTACAAATGATGCTGAGAAGCCAGTATTAGAAAACAAAATCTGCATTTATACATTTTAATATCAGAAAAACAAATATTTTACAAGTGATGCTGTGGCTTGTGGCAGGACAGGGCTCACACTGTGGCGGTGTCGGCGGCTGCCTCACTCTCCTCCTCCGCTGGCTCTTCAGCAGCCGAATCTGTACCCGGAGGAGCCTCCCCTATCCACGCCTCAGGGTCCCCCTGGGATAAGAGCTGAAGAGTGCCAAAGCGTTTAGTCTCGAAAGGGGCAATTACACTTTTCATTATTTCCTCGTCTGAGTCAAGAGTATAAATTGTCCCCTATCATTTACCCTGCCTCCTTGTCGAATATCTCGTCCTCTTTAGACTCCCTGTCGTGCAGCTTCTGCGCCATGTTTTTCTTGCGTGTGGCGTTGAGAGGCCTGTACATGTCCCGAAGCCACAGTGGCCGCCGCCTCCAGAAAAAGCCCTCCTGGGACACAGAGCGCGACATGTCAGTTCTGCTTCCTCTGGCCACAGCACTTTCTCCTTCCCAAACCTACCTGACTCTCACTTGTCCCTGAGCATCTCTTCCAGAGCAGAAATCCAAAAAGCCCCTTGGAGAAAAGCACACATAGTTAGTGTCACGTGCCGCTTTCCATCTCTCACAGTGTATTTGCTCTGGTCTTACCAGGGCTAAATGGGGCTTCAGTCAGCGATCACAATGAGCAAAGTCACCAGAGACCCGGGGTCTTGAGAATCACTCCATGCATGCTGGCCTCCCAGAAGCTCTCTGGGTCTGTCCAAAATGGCCCCCCCGCCTGCATCTCTGGGGAGATGGCTTAGCATGGCCTACAGGCATGACTGCAGCCCCACTCACATTTCTCGGCCCTCAGCCAACTGCCCTCGAGCACTGAAAACCCTGCACAGCCATGCTGGGCAGATGCACGCTCCTTTCAGAAGCATTCCACGCTAGCCCCCTTTGGACTTAGTCTCATGTGCAGCATTTGCTGGGGTGGGGTGGGGGAGGGGAGGAGGTGCTTCTGTTTTCTTAGCTGCTCTATCTGATGAACTGCATCTCAGCAGGTAAACCCCTAAATTCAACTAGCAAAGTTATCTAGCACTCTGACTTGCATATGGCAGGTTGTCACTGCCATATGCAAGGTGTGAGTGAGTGAATTGTGAAATCAATTTAAAGGTTATGACCAGCAGGAAAATGCAAAAACCAGGGATGGAAGCCCCTCTCCGTCCTTGTATTTATCCTCTTCTGCCTGTGTTTCCTCTGGTGGAAGTTCTAGCCGCCCTGAGGGAGTCTAGTTTCAAAAAAAAGCTCTGCTTTTTTCTTGCAGGCCCTTGATACTGGTACATAAATACTCAACTATTGACATTTTAATTCTTTACCACATGGTTAGAATTGGTTATGGGTTTATGCATTTTAATATGAGAAAAACAAATATTTTACAAGTGATTCTGTGTGGGGCCCTAAATGGGAAACCTCAGAGGAAAAAGAAAAAGAGAGGGGGGGCCAGTTTGACAGTTGGAAGGGGTTGGAAACTAAGATGTTGCCTGGCAGAAGTGATAGGGGCGGGGTCTATGTTTGTCAAAGCTTTTGATTGGCTCTCTTGATTTCCATGCAAATGAGGATTTGACCTTTAACATGATTGGTGTGACTGAAGGCACATAATGAGTTGACCTTTAATGTGATTGGTGCAACTATGGAAAGTCCCTCCTAAACCACCCCCTGCTTGCCTATATAAGCTGGGTGTTTGCAGCAATAAAGTGGAACCGCTTCAACGGAACTCCTGTCGCGTCTGATTGTCTCTCGCTAGCCGAGGGGCTGGGTTGGCGGACAGCAGGCTCACCTCTCCTCGGGAACCCTCGGCTTTGCTGAGGGAAGTTCCACTGCCTCCACTCTTTCTGCGGAGTGCCCCCAGCAGAAACTGGCGCCCAACGTGGGGGGTGAAGCGGACGGACAGAGGTGGTGTCACCGTGTGGCTCTGAAAGAGGAGCAATGAAGGACCCTAGCAGGGTCACAGCACGGAGCTCCCTTTAGAGGAGTATCGCCCGAGGTAATCCAGTTTTCAAGGTGAGTCCCCCTCCTTTATGAGGGAAGTGCCAAAAACTCTCTTATTTTCCTTCTCCTCTTCTTTTCTGATCTGTCCTTAATTCTTTTTTAGGAGTTTCAGTGAACAGGCAAACGGTTGTGGAGGCAATTGATAAGTCCTGGCTAGGGCCACTCTCTGGTGGACTTTGAAGGCCCCACAACAGGTAAGCCTCAGTAACTAGAGCCCAACCGGGTGAAACTCCCCTTTAATCTTTCTTAACTGAGGACATGGCCTAGAATCTTTCCTGTGGGCACGGGTCAGGCACTTAAAGGAAGCCATTAGGCGCCTGCCACTTGAAGACTCCCATGACAGGATAAGGGGGTCACAGAACGGGCTAGAAACCTCTAGGGTGCCTGCCCCCAGCAAGAAAATTTCCGTGCAACGACGCAGGCACATAAACAGTTCCAAAAGCATACCATAAGCCCAACTTTCTGGCCGCCACCACTCCCGGTAGGATTTTTGGTGGTTGTCCTCAGTGACTTTTCTGTCTATTCTCTCTGGGTTGCATGGGAAATAACATTAGCAAGTCTGATGAGCCTGTACTCAAGGCGCTGATATATGTTCATGAGCAGGGAACCTGAGATTTCTGACGCTCAGGCCATTAAGGTCTGGGGGACCACATCGAAGGGACCCCTAGTTCCCCAAAATCGGGCCGATGTTTTGGCTGCAGACAGGAGGGACACTTTAAAAAGAGTGCCCTCAAGGCGGGGTAAGACCTATCGGTCAGAGACCTCCCACTATCCCATTTATGTACACCATCTTAGGGGTCATCAAGATTTACCTGGATTGCTTTCAATGGGAAATTCCATAGCCGATACAGTGGCCTCCCTTTACAATCCAAGCTTGTAACTTAACAAGATGCCTATGATCTTCACGATCTTACTCAATTAAATTGGAGAGGGCTACATAAAAGGTTCCCACAGATCCCTATTAGAGAATTAAAGAAAATTATACATACATGTAAATCCTGTCTTCCTTATTTACAAGTACCACCTTTACAGCCCCCAGGAGTAAACCCTCAAGGGCTAAAACCCAATGTGCTGTGGCAAACTGATGTAACCCATTATTCCCCTTTTGGAAAACTTAAGTATGTCTTTGTGTCTATTGACACTTACTCTCATGCCTGCTGGGCTACTGCCCACACAGGAGAAAAAGCAAAACATGCTCAAAGCCATTTTTTACAATGTTTTGCGACGTTGGGCCTTCCCCATCAAATAAAAACGGATAATGGCCCTTGTTTCATCAGCCAGAGCTTACAGAAATTCTTCCAACAATGGCACATTCGTCATAACACCGGAATCCCACATAACCCCCAAGGACAAGCCATAATTGAGCGCCACCATCAAAATTTAAAGGCTCAATTACAAAAACAAAAAGGGGGAATAAGCCCTCACCAGCAACTTGGAATGGCACTCTTTACTCTAAACATCTTAAATTTTTCAAAAAATGAACTGATACCATGTTTTCAAAAACATTGGTTTAATCAAGAAATAAAACCTGAAATACAAGTGAGATGGAAAGACCCCATCACTGGTCAGTGGAAGGGGCCCGATCCACTCCTTACAATGGGGAGAGGATTCGGATGCATATTCCCCATTGGGGACCCCAGCCCTATATGGGTGCCAGCAAGGAATCTTAAATTTACACCACAAGAGAGAGGTCAGATCTCAAAATCTGACACAGATTAAAGAGACATTCACATATTGAGCCCAAGAACAAAAAGTTCTTGAGGCGATCTTTTCTTTCTTTACAGATCATTGATGCGGCGACCCTGGTGGACACTGCTCCTGGTGATCATCGAATTACCTATCCTCTCCTTGCTGACCTTCATTACCTATCCTCTCCTTACTGACCTTCATCATTGCCATCTCAAACCAGCTTGAACACCTGAGATCCGCCATAACAGGACTTCAACAGTTGGACTTTTATGCAAGAGCATTAGAGACTTTGACTGTCTTAACAAGGTTAAATTGTGATGTTAGATATCATAATTTCTGTTTTATGGCTTTTCCGGTTCTTAGTGAAATGTTAAAAAGGTTATGCTTGCCCAGGTCATGGAAGAGGAGCCCCATGTTGGGGGACCCACAAAACCCCTGGATTGATTTAGCCCTTCGAGATTAACCGAGACAGAAGAGTTCTAGATGCCCATCATCTAGAGAGATTCCGCCCTAGCCCCCAAGAGGTGGCTGGATAGTCAATGACGGGTAAGACCCTCAGAGGAGGGCAACCTAAGACAGGCACAGCCACAAGAGGGGCTGGCGAGGCTGGGGAGGCTGGCTGCCTACAGCTTTACACCTTGCTCTACAGAACAGCAATACAAATGTCTCGAGGGCTTAAATAAAATAAAAAAGGGGGAGATGTGGGGCCCTAAATGGGAAACCTCAGAGGAAAAAGAAAAAGAGAGGGGGCCAGTTTGACAGTTGGAAGGGGTTGGAAACTAAGATGTTGCCTGGCAGAAGTGATAGGGGCGGGGTCTATGTTTGTCAAAGCTTTTGATTGGCTCTCTTGATTTCCATGCAAATGAGGATTTGACCTTTAATATGATTGGTGCGACTGAAGGCACATAATGAGTTGACCTTTAATGTGATTGGTGCAACTATGGAAAGTCCCTCCTAAACCACCTCCTGCTTGCCTATATAAGCTGGGTGTTTGCAGCAATAAAGTGGAACCGCTTCGACGGAACCCCTGTCGCGTCTGATTGTCTCTCGCTCGCCGAGGGGCTGGGTTGGCGGACAGCAGGCTCACCTCTCCTCGGGAACCCCTCGGCTTTGCTGAGGGAAGTTCCACTGCCTCCACTCTTTCTGCGGAGTGCCCCCAGCAATGCTGATGGCTTGTGGCAGGACGGGGCTCACACTGTGGCGGTGTCGGCGGCTGCCTCACTCTCCTCCTCCGCTGGCTCTTCAGCAGCCGAATCTGTACCCGGGAGGAGCCTCCCCTATCCACGCTTCAGGGTCCCCCTGGGATAAGAGCTGAAGAGTGCCAAAGCGTTTAGTCTCAAAAGGGGCAATTACACTTTTCATTATTTCCTCGTCTGAGTCAAGAAGTATAAATTGTCCCCTATCATTTACCCTGCATCCTTATTGAATAGCTCATCCTCTTCTGAAGACTCCTTGTCGTGCAGCTTCTGCGCCATGTTTTTCTTGCGTGTGTCATTCCACGCTAGCCCCCTTTGGACTTAGTCTCATGTGCAGCATTTGCTGGGGTGGGGTGGGGGAGGGGAGGAGGTGCTTCTGTTTTCTTAGCTGCTCTATCTGATGAACTGCATCTCAGCAGGTAAACCCCTAAATTCAACTAGCAAAGTTATCTAGCACTCTGACTTGCATATGGCAGGTTGTCACTGCCATATGCAAGGTGTGAGTGAACTGTGAAATCAATTTAAAGGTTATGACCAGCAGGAAAACGCAAAAAGTATTCTTTTTGAAAACAAACAGAATCGAAAAAAAAACAAACACAAAGAACGGAGAGCACAATGAGTGTGTATCAGAAACCACTTCTCTCCATGAAGTATGTGTGTACTGAGCTGTGACATAAAATGCAGCTCGCACCCCAAGCACAGTGTGGTCATAAGGGGCCCTCGCTGGAAAGGCACCACCTCCTTTTTGATAATCACTAGCAGTGTGACCACAGGGCCAGATGCTTTCTCTTTCTCCATTTTTTTTTTTTCATTATAAAAGGAAAAGACAAACTACTGTCTAAAGTTCCTTCCAGTTAAAACTTTATGAGGTTTGGAAAAAGGGAATACGGAGTTGGGAGCTGAAAACCAGGAGGATGAGAAGGGAAGCTTTTGCCCCTTTAAAGAAAGAACACGTAATTTGTTCTACATTTCATCAGCTTTGAGTAAGGCTAGCCCCCAAATCACTAACTTCCCTACCCCAGAGCCTCCAAGAACACCTCTGACCTGGCCTGATGCCTACCACTGGCAGGACAACCGAAACCTCTCCCTGTCCACCCTCTTTCCTTAGAGAACAAGTGAAACCAGATGAATCCGTTCCAGTCCTGTGCTAGGCCAGATTTGGTTGGGGAGCTAGTTCTGCTGATAAATAAATTAGCATAAAGCATTAGGATAAATAAAACTTCTTCCGGCCTCTGGTGAGGAGACTAAAATAGATGAGTTCTCAGCTCTCCTCTAGTTCTAAAATTCTACTTTAAAAGACCAGTGTTTACCTTCTGCTTCCTTCTTCCTTTGATAGTCTTCTATGAGAATAAATCTGTTTTAAAAGAAAACATGATTATGATCATGACAGCCACTTCCAAATCTTTATTCACTACTTTTTATTTTCAGTCTTATCGACCCACTGAGTTGATAACATTTTTAAGGACCGGAATTCTATCCTGTTTAAGAATCCTTTGACTCTCCCACAGTACCTAACCTTGGGTGTTGCATGCAGCTGGTGATACATTTTACAGACCACTTTAGATCATGTCCAACAGATAATTCCTAACAAAAAATTTTCAGAAGTAGGGAAAGAAAATAAAAGTATTGATCAGAAACCTAAGCACTGTTTAAAAATCAAGAACAGGGGGAAGATGCCTATCATTACTGTTACTATTAATCACTGTGGAGAAGGGGGGTCCTAATCAGTACAGTAAGAAAACAGGAGAATTGGAAAGGAAGAGATAAACATATCTGCATATGAATGATGGACTTTAGAAGGCCAAAGGAATCAACCGAAATTTTAAGTATTGTAAGTAATACGAGAATTCAGTAAGATGGCTTATGTAAAAAATCAAGAGATCAACATATAAGCTTTAATAGCTTTCCTATATAGCACAAATAACTAGCTAAGAAATAGAAAAAAGACCCCATTTATAATATCAATAAGAATGCATAAAGTAACTAGGAATAAACTCAACCAAAAATGTGTAAGACTTATGTAATGAGAATATTAAAACCTTCCTGAAGGACACTGAGAAGAAATACATGCATGGCATGGGATTCTATCTTCCAAGAATACTGTAAGGAGGTCAGTTCTCCTCATATTAACCTACCAATTCAATGCAACCTTATTTATATCCAAGGAAAATTTTAAACAAAACCTGCTGAGCTGACATTTGGTAGAGAGTATATGCAAGAACACTTGGGAAATGCATGAAAAAGAAGATCAAAGAGCAGGGCCTTACCCTAACAGATATAAAATTACATGTTACAGAGTAACAGGAGTTAAGCAGTGTGATTTGAAAAGATAACAGGAAAAGATAACTGGATCAACAGAATAGAATCCAAGTAAAGATAGTATTTTAGACAGGGGAGAAAGAGTGAACCATTCAGTGAAAGGTTTGAAAACAAGTGGATCTTCACATACTGGGGAAAAAGTTAGATCCCCTACCTCAACCACACTAAAAATCAAATACAGCAAGTTCTGGGCAGATTATAAAAGTACTTGAAAATGATGACTAGAGATGACTCTGCTCCTTTCCATGAGGCTCTTATGGAGCCGCCTTCTAAAGAACTGTTTACCACTTTTGTCAGCTCTGAGGTGAGGGGACTGCTTTGCTGGGACCCGCAAGAACTGGTGACAGGCCTCACGTGACTAGGGTCAGGAGGGCTGGATTATTCAGGGAAGTCTATCTGAAGAAAGATGAACTTGAGATGGCTTTTGAGAGTCACAGGACTCCCACAGGCAAGGTAAAATAAAGAAGTTTGTCTGTGCAGATGCGCAGATAGAAGCAGCAATGGGTGCGGTGTAACGAGCACATGGTGAGGGGCTGCTTTGGCTGGAATAGAGGGCTGCCAGGACAGAAGAAACGATGAAGTAGCTTGACTTGGTAGAGCAGAATCAAGACGGTCAGCCCATTAAAATTGCTCTTTTGGACTTCCCTGCTGGTGCTGTGGATAGGAGTCCGCCTGCCAATGCAGGAGACGTGGGTTTGATCCCTGGTCCAGGAAGACGCCACATCCCATGGAGCAACTAAGCCTGTATGCGGCAACTACTCAGCTCCCACACATAGAGCCCGTGCTCTGCAACAGGAGAAGCCACCACAATGAGAAGCCTGTGCACAGCAAGGAAGAGTAGCCCTACCACTTATCTAGACCAGAGAAAGCCCACACAAAGCAACCAAGACCCGGGGCAACAAAAATAAGTCAATAAACAAGGCTATAAAAATAAAATAAACATGTTAAAAAAAACCCCAGAGTCTTCCTCTTAATGTTAGCAACTGCCTGCTGGGGAAAGTAATAAGCCATTATGTAACTGAATGAAAGGTAAAGAGGCTAGCTCCAGGAAGACGCTACTCTAGACAGGACATACTTCAAGGGGGCCTGATGCAGGATTCCTACCTGTAGCCCTCTAATGGAGCCTATTTACACAATGCCTAACACACTGGAGAAGACAGCTGCTGAGGAGATCTAAGGCAGTTCTATCAGCCGGGTCCTTTTAGCCCTCCTAGCGTGACCGATAGCTATGTGAGGGTGGAAAGGGTGTATCTCTCATCACTGCAGCCAACAAGGAGAGAAATCAAGGTAGCATGAGAGTGGCTGTGAGTACATCAAATCCACATGGTGTTCTGAGTCAAAGAAATGTTACTATCGTGTCAACTCTGGCTTCTTATAAACTTAACTGGTCAGAATAGTCTAATGGCTTGTTATCTTGGATTCAGTTCCACAGATATCTCCTGGGAGTGGAGCTCCTATGAAAACCCTGGGAACACACCCTTCAGTAAAAGAACAAAGTACATCTCAGACCTTGTGACTGAAGAGGAGTATCAAGTACTAGCAGGTGGAAAGGTGGCTTTGATTTTTCGGGTTGGGGGTTCTGAATCTGAATTAATAATCGTCCTTACCTCAATGAGACAGAACATTGTAATCAAAAACGTCACTGCTACAGACACAGATATTGCCAAGATGAGTTTGCTGTTATAGCCGTAACCTGGAACTTCTTTTGTGAGCTAAAAATAAATAAATAAATAACAAGTTGTTAAAAACAGGGAGCTGGAAAGGATGAAAGCTAAGCATTCTTAAACCTATTCTAAGCAATAGCTAACTATTCTTAAACTACTAGAAGACTCCATCCTTTTCAGGTGGATAGCTTTTATCAGAAGAAACCAAATTTAAAGTTATTGATCTCATCGTTAGCATTTTCTTCTACAATGTATTTATCCTGTGTGCTATGTCCTCTTCTCATCTACCCTAGGAATAGTGACACCTTCTCTGAATGAGCAGGTCACTGTCTTAGCCAGCTTGGCCAAGACAAGATACAGACCAGGAGCCCCAGGTCTTCCTGCTTGGGTACTTTAATGGCATGTCCTGAGCTGAGTGAAAGTCTAGGTCCCAAGTTTAAGGCATGATCCTCACCTCACTGGATTCCTGTTCTTTCTGTTCACTCTGGGCTTCTGTGCTCTCACTGATGTAGTTGTCAGTTTTCCACTGGTCCGTATCCCATTCTGCCTTGGACACCTTTATTTCTTGCTGCTCACTGAGAAGCTTCATCAAGAGGCCTGTTCTGAAGATGAGTTTGGCGCAGGCCAGCTGCACATGGGTCTCAGAGCAGTCCATTTTCAAAGTCCGGATTACGTGAGCAGTGAGTTTTCTCACGTTGTTGTTGGGGATGAGGGACCGTAGCTGCTGGATAAGCTGAATTTCAAACTGATCGCCTGGGGAAAGCACTGGGAAACTGACATTTGGGGGCTTAGAGGCGGACTCAACGCCCACGTTGTGGTATTCCCATTGGGTTTCATTGGTGTGCTGAACAGGTGGCATGGAGTCCACAGCAACAGTAGAATGTGCACTGGAGACCTTATTATGGGCAGTGATTCCAGGTCTGTTTCCCGAAGAGATAACTGCTTCAGAAACATGTGGAGTATTGTTCACTGAACTAGAGTTTTCTTTAGGAGGGTCTGAAACAGAATGTAATTCTGAAAGACGATTTTCCTGAGGATCCATTAATCTTGAAGATGAAGACTCTCGTGGAGGGGAATTGATGAGACTCCTTACTGCAGAGAACAGAGGCCTTCTGGCCAGCATCATTCTTCTGAAAGAAGCTTTCTTTCTCTGCTTTCGGCTTTTATTGGCCTTTAGTGTTCTGTGGGCAAACCGAGAGCGAGTTTTATGGAATAGGTATTTTTTTCTGGAATGCGAGACTGGTTTGGAAGACTTCATGTTTCTCACTCTAGCATCAGCATCTTCTAAAACAAAAATGGTGTAGGATAAGTCTTTGGATTTGTTTGGAACCTCAGGCTGGGGTTTTGGAGGGAGGGGGTCGGAAGGCCTGCCCCAAGAGTACTGCTTCAAGAGAGAAGAGACTGCTGCTTTGTGTTCCTCTGTGAATGAAGGCTCTGTGTTGACGGAGTTCCCCACTACCTTCCTGGGCCTCTGCACCATGTTCAGCTCATCCAGCTCCCTTGGGGATGGCCTCCTGAGCCTTCTTTCTTTGGCAGTGTTCTCCACAAATGGCTGGGCATTCTGTTTCTTCTCACTGCTCTCATCTCCCGCATCTTTGAAGTACCTTTTCTGTAGGCCCCTTGGGTGCTTGAGGACTCTGTTCACTCTCAGCAGCCTTTGCCCTGGGCTCTCAATCTCAGCTAGGCTGTTTTTCTGTGGTTGGGCTGTTTCCAGTTTCTTCGCCAAGATCTGGCGTTTAAATTTGGGACCCAAAAGGTTGGCGTGGATGAGCATGGCCGTTTTTCTTTCTTTTTACCCTCATCAATTTTTTCTTGCATTTCTATGTCTAAGAAGTTTTCTGGAAAGTAGAGTTTCCTCAATTTATTTTTATAAGTTGAAATGAAATTCTTTGTATCATATTGGAAATGGCCCAGTGACATATCTCCCTCATGGGCATTTGTAAAAAGAATTTTAATGAAGGGCAATAATGTTGATTCAACATTTTCTAGATTTCCCTCTGAGAAATAAGGCAGTATGTAGTTCAGTGCGCTGATCACATCACTTTCGTTGTTAAAGTCCAGCTGTTCATTCATGAAGGCTGACAGACTGACCGCACTTTTGTCTGGGGATGCCCTCTCGGGCTCAATGGTCAGCTCTGTGCTGGTGTTCTTCTCGGGCCTGTAACACCTTCATGAACGACCCTTCTGCACTCCCTATAGATGCATTCTTATCTGTCAAAAGAGAAGAGACTGCTTTTGATAACTGAAGACTGATGGGAGAGCTTTTTGTCAGTCCACAGTCATGCATCTCAGACAAATAAATTAGGCATCAGCAAATGTTTGACTGCCACTTGGAAGGGAGAGAAAGAAACCCAAACGTAAGTCAATGATTGGCAACAATAAAAGGTGAAAAAAGATATCTTTTGAAAAAGTGACCATCTACTCAGAAGATTCTGTGGCATGAAATACAGTAATTATAGTTAGGATCACTCAACTGGCTCCCAAGGGACTGGCAGGAAGACAAAGATTCCTCTACTCAGATCTATTGTGACTCCTCACAGGCACATACCCCATCCTGCCCTGCCCGAGCATAAGGTCTCCCCTCTCCACCTCTTCAGTGCACTTGCGTTCTTACTACCATAACTGTTGCCGACAGGTCATCATCTGACCGTGGTCTGGGCATCCACTGAGCCCTTTGCTCAGTCCTTGCCTCCATATATTCCAGCCCCTAGAACAGAGGACTCTATGTCCAAAACTCTTACGTCACCTTGGCTCTTTGCTGAAAGTCAGGTAGGGATCCATTAGCTAACAGATTTGCCAGCCTCTATGCCAGAGTGGAATGTTTAACAGATCAATAGAATAATACTTGAAGCACTATAATGCAGAAGGGAGAAGCAACTTCTGGCAGTTGCCTACTTTGCTTTCATTTCATTTCACTTCTAATATTTCCAGTGTTTTGGGGAACCATCCAAAGCTTCTGACTGTATATGTACCATTGTGTAGCTGGGCTTCTCTTCCAAAAGGATTAAAAATTTTAGTGGTGGTGGCAAGGGTCAAAGGAGGACATAAGGGTCATGAGAGAGAAGGGGCATGGGTGTGCAGAGAGCCTAAAATCGGAGACAGGAGATCTGGGTACTAGGCCATTGCACTGAACACCTCAGATCTTGCTTTTCCTCATCTGCAAAAGGAGATTAAAAATGCCTTTTCTGGCCCACTTCTGGGGAAGAAGGGAGTAATGTAATTGGTAAAAACAGTTGTTTTGAGAAGTTCCATGTGGTATAATGGTTAGGATTCGGTATTTTCACTGCCATGGCTCACGTTCTATCCCTGGTCAGGGAACTGAGTGGCCAAAATAAAAAAAATTTTCGAAAAATAAACAAAAATTGTCTTTATATATAAGTAACAAAGTGTTACTATTTATGATGTGTTCTAGACCATTGATAGATACTTGTATTCAAGCTATCTGGGCATCAAAGCACATTTTAGAGGTTATGAAGTTCGTGCCAACAAATCTAATAAATAGAAAAATAGTCAGAAGCACCTGAGTGTTTTGTGGATAGAAAAGTTTGAGATTCAGAACAAGTTCAGAGCTGGACAGTCTAGGAATAAAATTGTTCTTTCCTGGTAGCACTAGTGGTAAAGAACCTACTTGCCAAAGCAAGAGATGTAAGAGATGTAGGTTCGATCCCTGGGTTGGGAAGAAGCCCTGGAGGAGGGCATGGTAACACACTTCAGTGTTCTTGCCTGGAGAATCTCAAGGACAGAATCTGGTGTTCAACAGTCCATAGAATCTCAAAGAGTCAGACATGACTGAAGCAACTTAGCACACACACAGTGCACCCACCCACCCTGGCTGGCAGCTTCTGGTGGGGGGAACCAGAAACTCAGGTCCAAGTAGGCCATAAGACAGCATCACTTGTACTCTTTTATAATATTATAAAAATAGACAAAATATCAAAAATATGAAAAAAAGGTTACATCTATCCCATAAGACAAAGGATACTTGAGACCGAATGTATACAGAATCAGTTTACAAACTGATGCACTGTATGAATAAGTTCTCATTTGCAGACGGCACAGAATTCACTATGCGGCCATTCGTGGTAATGCCCTTCCCCCTTTCCTTGCTTTTTCTTGTTCTTTTACGTATGTATATCAGTTACCTTATTAAGTTAACAACGTAACTAAGCTATTATTAGCTTAATAATGTAATCAAGAATCTGATTTTTAGTAAGAGTAGTTCTTAGAAATTTAGGGATGTGGAACTCTGAATGAATAAAAATAATGCAATTATATTATTAATTTTAAAATTTATCATCACTGGTTAAAAATAAAAATTAAAGAATTAGAAGAAAATTTAAAAATTACCATCAGGCAATTCAGACTCACCACAAAATGTGACGTTTGTCAGGCAATCACTGTCACAGTGCAGTCTGACTGTATTGCAGACACCCTCAATAGTATTTTTAAATTGGCAGAGGCAGCAGGCCATACGGATAGGTAAGATCCTATAAATGGAAACGCAGAGAATCAAATTGGTGGTAAAGGAGTTACTCGAGTAGGTGGAAGAGGCAGGCCAAGGCCACCACAGGCCAGTGCATAAAGGAGTTAATTCTTGGGGCATATGGATTGGAGAACTGGATACAGATCAGTTGGCCAGTTGCTGCTCTTGACTGCTGAAAATAAATATACAGGCCAGAGGTGCCCAACAGAAGGATTAGGGTGGCAGTGAGGATGGTATGCCTAGAGAAAAGAGAATAGGGACTAGAATTGGGTGACATTGATCTGTAGTTTAATTCAGAAACATCTCCTTCCAAATCAAAACCTTCATTTTGGGTTGACAGTACACAGAAGTAGGCAGACTTCTAAGAAAAATCTGAATAAGTCCCCAGCTTCCGAAGTCTCTTTCTCAATTCCTATTTATGAGTAATAAATACATTAGAAATTACTCTAGGAATAAAAAAAAAAACACTGTGTGGTTAAACAATAACAGAGATCTCATTGACCAAATCTGAACAATGTGAACATTCAAAAGAATAACACTATCATTATAATAAGTTATAATTAAAGAAGAGTACATGGGTTTATAATGATATTCAAAAAGAAAAGTGAGGGAGCTTTGCTTTATAGAATAATAATAGGTAATAAATGAGAAAGGAATGATAAAATTAGGAAAGTGTCATTTTACAACTATAAGTGTAATAGTTGATTCAGAGGATTTTTGATGCCGCGGGGGATTGTCTGGAAGTAGGATCTTCACTGATCCCAAAGTTCAGCCCACATATTATTTATCAATTACCAAGGGGGAAAATAACTTTACAATGGAGACATATGTAAGATATCACCTTAATCAAGTGATCAGACTTAGCAGTGGGCCACTTGAAATGGTGAAGTAAGAAGGATACATCACTTATATAGTATTCTACTCCAAAATATTTAGTTTGAATCTAATGAGGAAACAGACAAATCCAGATTGTAGGGAAAATTACAAAACAACTGGCTTAGACTCTTCAGAAATGCCAATGTCATAAAAGACCAAAAAAAAAAAAAAAAAGGCAGGGAAACATTCTACATTAAAGGAAACAAAGACATGACATGCAATGCCTAGTCTTTGATTGGACTCCACATCAAAACAAAACAGACTTAAAGAATGTGATTGGCTTCAGGTCAAGATGAAGTATCAAGGACCAATTTAACCTTTTACCTGAAACAATGAAAAAAATCAAACAAAGCATATGAAAAACAGTTTTCAAGAAACTGGACCTCAGGCAATCAAATTCAGTGATCCTCAAGAGATGGGAGATAAATGAAGTGACCCCTATGATTGCCCTAGCTTACTTCTTTTAAGAGAATTTCCAGGTCATGGTACAGGGAAGAAAAACACTGGCGCAGATTGGTAGACGCCCGGATGAAGAAATGGAGCTGAGAATCTGGGAAAACCAAGGTGGTGAGAGTTCACAAAGCAGAGTAATAGAGGGTAAAGAAGTACACAGACAAAGAACTCTGGAGATATGCAGAGGGAGCTCTTAAGGATTCAACAAAGTATTGATCACACAGCATTTGTGTGAGGAATTAACGGATGCCAGGAAAAGAACCACATGGAAGGATTAATAATAAGAATAACTGCAAAATTCTGGAAAGCAATTATCCTTCAATAAAAAATAAATTTTAAAAATGAATAAATTTTTTAAAGGTTAAAAAAGATTAACTGGATATCACACAGGGTTGGGTGTTCCTATAAGTCAGAAGAGAAAACCTCATGGTACACAGAAAGGACTTGTCTCAGTAGGTGCAAATAATGAATTCTAGACTAAAAGTTACTTGAAGTGCTACCTAATGAATCTTAAAGAATAAAATTGTTTCGAGTAACTTAACTTTACCCAAAACAAAGCCCAAATGTTTTATAAAAATATATAGCACACAACAAGCTAAAATTTCACAATGTCTAGAGTCATATGAAAAATTACCAGGCATGCAAATAAGCAGGAAAATGTGACCTATATTGGGGGAAAAAGCAATAAATCAAAACTAACTCATTATCTATACAGATATAAGAATTAGTAGAAAAGGACATTTCAAAAATTATAACATATGAAAAAGCTGGCTGACTGGCTGACTGCTGGCTGGCTTAAAACTTAACATTCAAAAAACTAAGATCATGGCATGTGGTCCCATTACTTCATGGCAAATAGAAGGGGAAAAAGTGGTAACAGTGACAGATATTCTTTTCTTGGGCTCCAAAATCACTGCAGACAGTAACTGAAGCCATGAAATTAAAAGACACTTGCTTTTGGAAGAAAAACTATGACAAACCTAGACAGCATATTAAAAAGCAGACATACCACTTTGCCAACAAAGGTCTATACAGTCAAAGCTATGATTTTTCCATTAGTCACATCTGGATGTGAGAGCTGGACCATAAAGAAGGCTAGGCGTTGAAGAATTGATGCTTTTGAATTGTGGTGCTGGAGAAGACTCTTGAAAGACCCTTGGACAGCAAGGAGAACAAATCAGTCAATCCTAAAGGAAATCAACCCTGAATATTATCGGAAGGAGTGATGCTGAAGTTGAAGCTCTAATACTTTGACCACCTAATGTAAACAGCTAACTCATTTGAAAAGAAGGATTGAAGGCAAAAGAAGAGAGTGACAGAGGATGAGATGGTTAGATTGCACCACTGATTCAGTGGACATGAATTTGGGCCAATTCTGGGAGATAGTGAAGGACAGGGAAGCCTGGTATTCTGCAGTCCATGGGGTCACAAAGAGTCAGACACAACTCAGCGACTGAAGAACAACAACAACATACACAAAAAGTTATAACAACTGTATTTCATTTGTTACAAAAGCCAGACCAAAGACTGAAGATGTTAAGTAGAGGCAGGAAGATGTAAAGATGGAAGATGTAAAACCAATCCAAATTGAACTTCTAGAGATTATATAAACAATGTAGAAATGAAAAAGACACTGGGTGAGGTTGATGGCATATTAGACACTGCAGAATAAAGGATCAGAAAACATTAAGACATAGTAATAGAAACAAACCAAAATGAAACACAAAGAGTAAAAAAACAAAACAGTGACAAAAATGAACAGCACAACAACGAACTGTGCAACTTCAAGTGACCTAATACATGTACACTTAGAGTCCATGAGGAGAGGAGAGATACAAAAATTTGAAGAAATAATACCCAAATTTTTCCCACATTGCTAAACACTGTAAACCCACAAAGCTGAGATCAGTGAACTTTAAGCATAAGAAACATGGACAAAACTACACCAAGGCACAAATAATCAAATTGCTCAAAACCAGCCATAAAGAGAAAAATTTTAAAACCATCAGAAGAAAAAACTATACACTACATATAGAGGAACAAAGATAACAATGACAGCAGATTTCTTGTTGGAAACAATGTAAACAAATACTAAGTGGATTAATGTAATAACAATTCAAGTAGTGAATTGGATTCTATCAAGCTAGAATTCTATACCCAGATCTTACAAAAATAGAGGCTATCTCAGACATACAAAAGCTGAAGAATTCATCACTAGTTGATTTTCAGTGTAAGAAATGTTAAAAAGTATTTTTAAACAGAAGGAAAATGATACCAGATGGAATCATGGATCTACACAAAAGAATAAAAACACTGTAATTGGTAACAACATAGGTAAAATATATAAGATTGTTCTTATTATTTAAATATCTTTAAAAGATAATCTATTGTTTAAACTAAAAATAATATAGTGTGCTGTTTATGACATAAGTAAAATATATGAAAACAATCCCACAAAGGTCAGGAGGGAAGAAATGGAAGTACCCTATTGTAAGATTCCTATAGTATTAATGAAATTGTGTAATATCATTTGAAGATAGACTGTGATAAGTTAAAGATGCATACTGTAAACTATAAAGCAGTCATTAAAATCACAAAACCTGAGTTATAATGAATTAGCTAATAAAGGAAATAAAATAATAAAATGTACTCAGTCTGAAAGTAGGAAGAAAAAGGAAAACGAAAGTACAGATGGGACAAATAGGAAGCAAATGGCAAGACAGTAGATTTGAATGTAGTAATATCAATAATTACACTAAATGAAAATGCTCTAATCACCCTAATTAAAAGAATCATCACACTAGACAAAAAAGCAAAAGCCAACTATATATAAGAACCATCTTCAATAGAAAATAAAAGGTTAAAAGGATAGAAAAAATTATCCTATGCTAACACTAATGAAAAGAAAACTGGAGTGGATGTATCACAAAGTCAGTGTCAAAGCAGAGAATATTATCAGAGATAGAGAATGTTACTTCACCCTGATAGAAAGGTCAATTGATGAAGAAGACATTACCTAAAAAGTTACCCATTCAGTAAGAGCTTCAAAATATATGAATGAAAAATGAGAGTGGCAAGGAGAAACCAAAAATATCTACAATTATAGTTAGGGATTTCAACATTCCTCTCTCAGTAATTCACAGAACAAATAGATAAAAAATCAGAAAGGACTAGAAGACGTGAACAACACTATCAATCTACTTGACCTAATTGACATTTATAGAACACACCACCCAAATAAAGAAAATCAGTCCTGAATATTCATTGGAACGGACTGATGCTGAAGATGAAACTCTAGTACTTTGGCCACCTACTGCGAAGAACTGACCTATTGGAATAGACCCTGATGCTGAGAAAGATTGAAGACAGGAGGAGAAGGGGGACCACAGAGGATGAGATGAGTGGATGGCATCACTGACTCTATGGACATGAGTTTGAGTAAGCTCTGGGAGTTGGTAATGGACAGGGAAGCCGGGCATTCTGCAGTCCATGGGGTTGCAAAGAGTCTGACATGACTGAGCGACTGAACTGAGCTGAAGCTGTGTAATAAACTGTCACAATAAAGACCTACAGAAATAGTTTTTTAAACTGCAAGAAATTAAAACCTGACCCCTTCCCTCACACCATACATGAAAATTAAATGGATCATAGATCTGAATGTAACTATACAACTTCTGGAAGAAAACACAGGAGAAAATCTTTGTGATTTTTGGATTAGGCAATGGGATCTCAGAAGATTTCTTAGCTAAGACACAAAGAAGCACAAACCATACAAGAAAAATTGCTAAAGTTCTTCAAAATTTTAAAACTTCTGGTCTTCAGAGATACTTTAATAGAATGAGGATAAATCACAATCTGAGAGAAGATATTTACTAAACACATATCTAAGAGAAAGGACTTATTTTTCAGTGCTCTATAAAGTATTCTTAAAACTCAATATAAATATAAAAAGTTTTTTTAAATTTAAAAGATATCTGCACATGACTAGACACTCAACAGCATCAGCTATTAGAGAAATGCAAATTAAAGCACAATGAGATTTAACCACACACCTACTAGGAAGGCTTACATTTTTTAAAACAAATATAAGGATCAGGTGAAGATGTGGAGCAATCCCAACTCTCAGACGTTGCCAGTGGAAATGCAAAATGGAACAGCCACTTTAGAAAACAGTTCAGCAGTTTCTTAAAAAGTTAAATATGCACTTAACATATGATGCAGCAATCCCACCCTTAGGTATTTTATCCCAAAGAAATGAAAATATACATTTGCACAAAACATATGCTCACACATGCATGTGAGTATTTTTAGGGTTTTGTGCATTATAGCCAAAAACAAAAACAACTCAGCTGATGTTCATCCACTGATAAATGCATAAACAAACTACACACCCCCACAACTAGAATACTCCTCAGCATTATTGCTGAGGGATGAACTACCAGTAGGTGCAACTGCGTCAATAAATCTCCAAGGAGACTGGCTAAGTGAAAGGGTTAGTCAAAAACAAAAGGCTACATACCATATGATTTCATGTATAAGATACCATGGAAAAGGCAAAATTATAAAGACAAAAATCAGATTGGTGGTTGCCAGGGGCTGGTAGTGGGAGGAGGAGGCTGACTACAAAGGGACATGAGGGGTCCTTGAGCGGGGTGGAGAAGTTTTCTGTATCTCAAATGTAATGGTGACTACAGAACTATAAGTCTGTCAAAACACACCAAACTGTATAGTTTTAAGCAGTGAATTTTATTACATGAAAATTATACATCAATAAACTTTAAAAAATAATAAAATAAACCTAAAAATACACAGTTCAGTTCAGTTCAGTCGCTCAGTCGTATCCGACTCTTTGCGACCCCATGAATCGAAGCACACCAGGCCTCCCTGTTCATCACCATCTCTCGGAGTTCACTCAGACTCACGTCCATCGAGTCCGTGATGCCATCCAGCCATCTCATCCTCGGTCGTCCCCTTCTCCACCTGCCCGCAATCCCTCCCAGCATCAGAGTCTTTTCCAATGAGTCAACTCTTCGCATGAGGTGGCCACAGTGCTGGAGTTTCAGCTTTAGCATCATTCCTTCCAAAGAAATCCCAGGGTTGATCTCCTTCAGAGTGGACTGGTTGAATCTCCTTGCAGTACAAGGGATTCTCAAGAGTCTTCTCCAACACCACAGTTCAAAAGCATCAATTCTTCGGCGCTCAGCCTTCTTCACAGTCCAGCTCTCACATCCATACATGACTACAGGAAAAACCATAGCCTTGACTAGACGGACCTTAGTCGGCAAAGTAATGTCTCTGCTTTTGAATATACTATCTAAGCTGGTCATAACTTTTCCTCCAAGGAGTAAGCATCTTCTAAGTTCATGGCTGCAGTCACCATCTGCAGTGATTTTGAAGCCCCCCAAAATAAAGTCTGACACTATTTCCACTGTTTCCCCTTCTAGTTCCCATGAAGTGATGGGACCGGATGCCATGATCTTCGTTTCTGAATGTTGAGCTTTAAGCCAACTGTTTTCACTCTCCTCTTTCACTTTCATCAAGAGGGTTTTTAGCTCCTCTTCACTTTCTGCCATAAGGGTGGTGTCATCTGCATATCTGAGGTTATTGATATTTCTCCTGGCAATCTTGATTCCAGCTTGTGCTTCTTCCAGCCCAGCGTTTCTCATGATGTACTCTGCATATAAGGTAAGTAAGCAGGGTGACAATATACACCCTTGACGTACTCCTTTTCCTATTTGGAACCAGTTTGTTGTTCCATGTCCAGTTCTGACTGTTGCTTCCTGACCTGCATACAGATTTCTCAAGAGGCAGGTTAGGTGGTCTGGTATGCCCATCTCTTTCAGAATTTTCCACAGTTTATTGTGATCCACACAGTCATAGGCTTTGGCATAGTCAATAAGCAGCACAATCGAGTGAAAATAAATATAACAAAAATCAACTTACAGTGTTTCCAATTCAAGGGTCATCATAAGAATGCTTTCAATCATTGTAAGTGACACTTGTGTTGTCCCCATGTCTCTGAAGGAGAAACCCAAACATGTAAGATATAAACATATAATACAAACACAAATTCTAAACTTAAAATTTTTAACATGTGACTACTTCAGTTCTGACTTCTTATATGCCCTATTTAATTCCAGACAACTCTTATTGGAGAAATTTAAATTTGCATCATCAAATTAATGACCTTGGTGCTGAATAGTAAAATCTTTATTACCCTGACTTCTTATTTTCAATTGCATCTACCTCTCTTGATAACTTGTTTTAAAAAATGATCTACCCCTTATTCCTTTTTGCTTTCTGGAATAAATAATATTCCTACATGCATCTCCATGTTCCATATCTATGAGTGTTCTTCAACACTGCTCTCTTCCTCTGCTGGCTGTCTTACTCATATACATTCTTTAACTTTTTTCTTTGCCAATAACTCTTGTATCAATAACCTAGTTAAAATTTAAATTATGACTTTTTAGTCAAAATACTCAACCTGTAACAAAAGTAAGAAAGAGCAGAAATCATCTCAAGGGCCATGAAAATGCTGCAATACTCACAAATATTTTAATGCTGGCAATTTAAAAGATACGAATCTTCCACTGCTGTCAAAGGATTACGATTGAGAATTCTGAAAAATGGGATAGAATTGGAATTGTCTACATTTTCAATGATGTCCAAGAAAGTTTACATTCATTTTTGGGCCATATGGAACTTGGTAAAAAAATAATCTTTTTCTGTCTTTACCTATAAATCACCCTTAGAATCTGTAAAGCACTATTCCCTTGGAAATTACCCAAGTCTCTAGATGATAAGCAGGAGAAGAGAAAAAGAGGGAAAAAATAGAAAAATAGTGGATAGTAAAGAAAAAAAAACGCCAAAGAACTTTTCAAGTCAAAAACCCTAGAAGTGACTATGCTGGTAGGAGGCCCTTGCTCCATGAGAAATACTATTTCTAGAGTCCTCCATAATTCAAGGTGTTTTTCATTTCTAGAAAAAAATTTTTATATTTCATAGTTTAAACTACCCAATTAAAGACAGAAATAGGACAGTTCCTTTGATTTTGGAGCCAAAGAAGAAGAGATAAATACAAGAGGAACGGGTGAAAGTCATATTCCCGTCACGTGGTCCCGTGTGTATCCGAGGATCATAGCCTTTGCTACTGTGTATGTAATCACCTGTTTGTCAGTCTCATAGGTTATCAACAATTTGAAAGCAGTGACCACAGTATATTGTCATTGTTATCCCTGTGCCTGCCAGAGTGCCTAATATTTACTAGGTATTTAATAAATGTTTGTTGAAGAAATAAATAACATTTTATTTATATATCAAAAAATTTAAAAATTAATTTTTTGGAACAAAGTTTTATTCCAAAATACTAGAATAGATTTTCTTGGCAGGCGAAGAAAGGAAAGAAAATCTGTCTTTAGGGTAACTCCACCCAAGAATCACTAGCATATTTTTGCAGAATATTATAAAGCTAATTATCACAACTAACATCTGTTGGGTTGCTAGGCATCTGTGATTGCCATTTAACATTTAATCCTCATAGTAATCTTATGTGATCGACTTATTACCCCATTTTACAAATGAGGAAACTGAGGCACAGAGAAGTTACATAACTTGTTCTAAGTCATCAAACTAGTAAGCAGAACTGGAATTTGTACTCAGTTCTGACTCAAAAGCCTGTGTTTAACCTGTATGGGAAAAAAAATGAGGGATTAAAAATATCTGTTATGTTAACCTTAACTGTGAGAGCACTAAATACAGAAACACCTTTTCAAGCTTCATCTATCCATCTGGGAAAGCCTCTGTGAGAATTATACTTTCTCTTTTTCTTTCTTTTCCCTAATCATCTCCCATTATCAAATATTTAATTAGCCTATGGTCACTGAGAGTTTAAACAATGTTGCAGGCAAATCAGTAAAACTGATGGAGTAAGGACATCTGAAGATTCATCCCTCCATAAAAGTAACGACAACAAAACTGACCAAAAAATGGTCAGAATCAACTTTTCCTGAACTCTGGAAATTTAGCCAACAGGCTTGCAGCAAACCAGGGAACCATTTATTCAAGGAAAATAAATTAATTTCTGTAAGAACAAGGAGATCTGTGTTGCCCCATTTTACAAATGAGGAAACTGTTCACTTGTTCCAGAGCTTTGCTCTCCATGCCTTGAAAAATAGCCCACATTTCTGGTACCAGAGGAAGCAGAATGGACTGGGAGGGCCTTCAAAGCCTCACTTCCAAAGCACTATCATTATTTTACACGTTTGGTGGTTCCCTGGAGGACCTTACTTGAAAGGTTTGCCTTTGACCTGACTGGAAGCTACCTAATGTAAAAGGCCTCTTCTCGGGTAGTATTTTTGGAAAATATTTTCAGGTAAATAGTTTAACAAGACAGTTGTATGAGGCCGTGGATAACAGTTTGAGGCAAAAACAAAAAACAAAAAAACAACCTAACCAAAAAGCTTAAAAAGAAAAGCTGAGGGACTTCCCTGGTGGCTCATTGGTAAAGAATCCACCTACCAAAGCAGGAGACACGGGTTCGATCCCTGGCCCAGGAAAATCCCACATGCCATGTGGCAACTAAGCCCTGTGCCACAACTCTTTGGCCTGTGCTCTAGAACCTGGAGCTGCAGCTACTGAAGCCCATGCACCCTAGAGCCAGTGCTCTGCAACAAGAGGACCCACTGCAATGAGAAACCTGTGCACCACAGCTAGAGAGTAGCTCCTTACTGCAACTAGGGAAAAGCCTCCACAGCAAAGAAGACCCACAGCCAGAAAGAAAGGAAGAAAAGCTGAGGAATGAGATGTCCACAGAGACTTTGTAATGTTCCAACACATTCCTGGGAAACTAGAAGACCACAAGACATATTCTTGGGAATCTAAAAATAACTATTAGCCTTAGTTAAAGAGTTCAGCAAAGTTACAGAATGTAAGATAAATATACAACAATTAGTTATATTTCTATACAACAGCAATGAATACTACAAACGTGAAATTAAGAAAACAATTCCATAAATAACAGCATCAAAACAAATAAAATACTTTGGAAAAATTTTAACCAAATAAGTGCAAGATTCACACTGCAAAGTACGAAACATTGTTGACGGAAATTAAAGAAGGTCTAAACAAAATGGATAGGAAAGAAACATTATTAAAATTTCACCACTTCTCAAATTGACCTAATGTTTCAGGGCAATGTCTGTCAAAATCCCAGTTGACAATTTCCAGAAATTGCCAACCTAATTCTAAAATCTGCATGTCAATTAAGGGAAAAGAAAAACCGGAACAATGTTGGTGGTGTCAAAACCCAGCTTAAGGCTACTGCAGTCACAGTGTGGGGTTGGCATAAGAATAGACACATTCAATCAATGGAACAGAATTGACAGTACAGAAATAAAGCCTTCTGTTTATGGTCTATTGATTTTCAAGAAGGGTGCCAAAGCAACTCAATGTGGAAAGCGTAGTCTTTTCAAATAGTGCTGGGACAACTGTACATCCACACACAAAATAATAAGCTGGACTCTTACACGTCACACCGTATAAGAAACAGCTCCAAATGAATCAAATATCCAAAAGTAAGAGCTAAAGCTACAAAACTCTTGGAAGAGAACAAAGGAGTCAATTTTTATGACCTTGCATTGTGTATGTGCTGTGTTCAGTTACTTAGTCAGGTCTGATTTTTTTGACCCCATGGACTGTAGCCCACCAGGCTCCTCTGTCCATGGAATTTTCCAGGCGAGAATAGAGTGGGTTGCCACTTCCTACTCCAGAGGATCTTCCCGATCCAGGGATCAAACCCACATCTCTTGCATCTCTTGCATTGGTAGACAGATTCTTTACGCTAAGCTACCTGATACCCAAAGCATAAACAATCAGAGGAAAAATTGATGAATTGGACTTTATAAAAATTAAAAATGTTTGTGCTTCAGAAGACACTATCAAGAAAGTGAAAAAAAATAGGACTTCCCTGGAGATTCATTGGTTAAGACTCCACACTTTCAATGCAGCAGACACAGGTTCAATCCAGCAGACACAGGTTCAATCCCTGGTCCAGGAAGATTCCACATGCCCCTGTGGGCAACTAAGCCCCTGTTCCACAACTACTGAACCCACGCTCTAGAGCCACAGCTACTGAAGCCTGCATGTTCTAGGGCCCTTGAGCCACAACTAACGAGCCCCTGCACCATAGCTACTGAAACCTCCGCGCCCTAGAGCTTACGCTCCATGAGAGAAGCCTCTGCAGTGAGAAGCCTGTGTACTGCAGCCAGAGAGTAGCCAGTCACTGCAACTAGAGACAGTCTGTGTGCAGCAACGAAGACCCAGCATAGCCAAAAAAAAAAAAAAGATAAATAAATAGAGCAGCGTGTGCATGTCAGAAAAAGAAAAAAATGTGAGTGTCACATGTTTGGTTAAGCACAGTTCCTCAAACTTTGAGGAGCTGAAAAACAAATTTTTGGCATTAAAACCTATCAAACCACTGACGGGCTCCTGTGACAGTGAATCCCTTCACTTTTGCATCTTCTCCTGTCCACTTTCCCCTAGTCATCACGGACGCCTATATATAAAAATAGAATGCCATAAAGCAATAGGAAGCCAAAACAATTTGGCAAAGTTTGTTATCCTTCTCCAGAATTATCTCAGTTCTCCAACCCTTCACTTTTTCTTAATAGCTTGCCCATGGTCTTGGTTCCATGAGCTCACTGTTTTTTCTTAACCAAGCAGTCCTTCTCTGAGATTAACATCCTTGTGTTCTTCCCTAGTGAAATAAAAATGTACGGCCACTCTAAGTTACCCTGTTTCTTCCTCCTGCCTTTAATGCAGCCTTTTATTCACTAAGCTTGTGTCTGGACAAAGGGGCGAGTGAATGAGAATGAGTCAACAACTCAATGTGGGGGCTTCTACGGCACCTATTTTCCCACAAGCCAAAGGACAAATGGTTTTAGATTCACAGTGGACACTGTGCTAGAGATCATTTCCGTTTTGGCCTGATTCCCTCATTCTACACATAAAAGGTATGCCAACTTCTAGTCCATTCATGAGCTTATCTTTATGGAACAAAACATGGGGACAGTTGTGGTTTTTTTTTGCAACTTAAAAAAAAATGTTTTATTTGAATAATTTCAAACTTATAAAATGTTATAAAAACAAACAGATCAAGGTATATGTGTATATTTTTACCCAGATTCCCCTAGGCAACAGTTTTTATTAGCCTCAAAGACCATCTCAGAGTCAAAGTTGAAGGAATGCTGTCCTAAATGGTTTTGAAAAATATATCTTATTTGAAGAATAAAGTTCAAATGTTTTCGCATCAGCCTTCTGCTGTAGAATACAAAATAAGGGAACATTTCTTACACTGTCCTGAGTGTACTGAAATCCTAACAGCTTTAGCTGAAAAAATATCCAAAGCAGGCAGTGAAAACAGATTTCAAATAGGACAAACTTACTTGTATAGTAAGTATAGCGCCTGGAACATAATAAGTATCTAAGAGATGTAGGTATTAAAGAAATGTTATAGGGCAGAGGAAGAATTGCTATGCTTTTGACAGACAGAAGAAACGTTGTAATATAGGTGGTAAGAATAAGATGCAGTTGGGAGAAGAAAAATAGAGCAGTTGCTAGGTGTGACAATGTCAAATTTTTGAACTATTAAAAAAAAAAAAAAAACCCACAACCAGCCTCCCTACATCATCCCAGAGGACAGACCCAACTGAGTTCTTTTTCATTTTTAATGTTGATGCCTTTCTGAATCTGAGAAGCTGCCAGGATTCCAGTACATACCAAAAAGTGACGACAACACCCTCCAGCATGCCAACTTTTGTGTGTACACAGCTATCTAAAGGAAACCAAGGCCAGCTGACTGGGAGGCTTGGTGACCACAGCTCAATTTGCCTTCATGGTATGACCATATCCCTCTCATCAATATTCTCAACAGTGGGGTGAATAATTCAATAGGGATAAGGCTTTGGTTTTCCTCTAATTCTCTCATAACGCTTATGTTCTTGGTACAATATTGACGTACCACAGACAAGCCAGCATGTGAACATGCTCTGTCTGAATAATTAGATAGCCTTTCTACATTGTATAGTCCTTCAGTTTCTAAAATCATGGAGCTTGTATTGTTAAAAACAGTGAAGTGACTAAAAGAATTAAAAAAAAAATAAGCCATCAGTCTGGACCTGTGTAGGTGAATGAAGGAGAAGCACTTAAAGTCAGAAAAAAAAGTATACTTAACATTTAGGATTATCAACCACTGCTGGTTTTCCATAATACATTTCATTCCTGATTTCATCTGAAAGAGATATGATTATTACTGCCATTCACAAAGTTGTACTTAATTAAAAAGCCCTTGGTTCAACTTTGAGGTGAATTTCAGATTCAGAGTAGACACTGCTAACCTGGTTATCTGGTGTTTGTCAATAACATACAGGCTTCATTTAAGAAACCTACTGTTGTAATTACCTGAAAGCCAGTGAAGAATCAAGTTTTCATAGGGCCTGAACCTTATCTACTTTAGGGAATTCTAATAAAAACACACAAAGATAAGAATACAAAAATTGCTAGGACCACTCCCAAGACTTTGGAAGGGACTTATGCAAGTAAGGAGCCCTGACACTTAGCAGTTTAGTAGTTTGTCGATCAGTCGTGTCCGACTCTTTGCGAACCCATGGACTGTAGCCTACCAGGCTCCTCCGTCCATGGGATTCTCCAGGCAAGAGTACTGGAGTGGGTTGCCATTTCCTTCTCCAGGGGATCTTCCCAACCCAGGGATCGAACCCGGGTCTCCCGCATTGCAGGCAGACGCTTTAACCTCTGAGCCACCAGGGAAGCCAAGCTTCATTTAATTCATGATAAATCCACCTCAACTGGGGCCCTTTACCAGACTTACTTAATGCAAAGGAAAATATCATTTCAACTTATAAACCTCCTAGTCATTATAGGTAATAAAATGACTTAACTCGAGGGGTACCATCTTCTCCTGGCATCTTGCCTTTGGAAAGAGATGCAATAAAGTTTGTATCTCACCATGGCAAATGTTGCCTGAAGCAAGTTAGCTTTGTCTAGTAGAAAGACTTGGCCCAAAACAAACAGCCCTACCCCCAACACACACTTACTGTATGGTGACAATCTTTTGATGGTGAAACTTTGACTGAGTTTTAGGAGTACAGTATTAATTTATTTCCAACACCAGATAGCTCAGATTCTTTCATTACACAGAAGTTCAAAAGGAACAGGTTGGTGTCTCTTCCCTTACGAATCTTTTCTGACCCACCCCCATTTTCTACATTGTTGCCCCTGCCCATCTTGTTATCCTGCTGCATAGATGCTAGCATGGCTCTCATATATTTTCCCATCAACATCCATCTTCCTCTTTCCAATGTGAAAGCTTCTTGGGGACAAAGTCCTTGTCCTATTCTTCTTTGTGTCCCCAACACAGCACTTAGAACAGTGCTGACACACAGTGGGCATGGCACTCTGTGAATGTTTTTGAATGAATCCATTAATTTCTGTCAACTGTGATTCCACAATTTATTTTCCTGTTGCCTGCATAACCACAGTGAAACTCTGATTCTTATTAGGGACTCTCAGCATTATAAAATGTTTAGAAAATGTTTGACACTACTGAAACCTCCTGGTGGAGGGACCATAGGAGCCTGCTCTCTGGCTCTCTGGCCAAAGAAAAACTGACCCTGGGTGCTCTTTCCCCAAAATAGGCATCAGGAAACTCATGAGGGGCGAGGATCGGGGCGAGGTGGGGTGGGAAGCTACCCAAGATAGGGATCTGTAGCTCTGGACACACACTCAACACCTTCATTAACTGAAAAGAAACTGTGTGAAACTGGATTTCTGAGCCATAAGACAGTAAGAGAGTCTTTACCAAAGCCAGGCATAGACAAGGCTCTTTACCTTGACTCAAAAATCCCCTTCCGGCCATGGATGTACTATGATTTGCTTGTGTCACAGAGAAACCACAGAACTTTTGAGCAGAAGGAGTGTAAAACCCACATTTGTTATTGACAAATAGTCAGGAAAAGTCTATAGAATTAGGCTACAGCGATGTATTTTCTTTATATTTTTCACACTACAGCTGAACAAAAACATCAACTTTTTCCTTAACTGAAAGGTTCCTACTGGCCACAGATCATTCACTTCAGAGGCATACTTTTTAGAAAACAAGGATCTAGGTGATGGGGAGAGCCCTGTGGTAGATGTTCAGGAATTCTTTTTCCTTTACCATTTAAAAGAAGCTAATGGTTGAGGAAGCATCCACACCTTTTGTTCCATGAAGAAATGTGTGCTAAACTTAGATCTTTGCAGCTTTGCATTGCATAGATTTTAAGCAGTTAGGAACTTTGCTCATGAGCAGGAATCAAAGTTAAATTCAAAATGGAACTTCATGGACCCTTCCCATATTGGAGCAGCATCAGAGGGATTCCATGACAGTGCTAATTTGAATGTTTTTGCTCGGTGCCTTTTATTGCCTGTGCCAAAGATCAGTACTATGGAAACCAGACCGTTTCATACATAGGAGTTAGACAAGTATCTTGACCTCTTTGTACCTTAGTTTCCTCATTTGAGAGAAAAAAAAAAAAAAGGATCTCAGGACATACTTTTCAAGATTCATACTAGGCTTACACCCAGGTAACCAATAGCTGTATGATGTTTTTACACATAGTTTTATACATGTATTCATCTTCTATTTCACTTACAACTTGTTTAAAAACTGCATTCCATGCCAGGCCTGAAATGTTCCAAAGCTCAGTTCTGTGAGTAAATTGCAACCAAGATTTCCACAAAAAAGACACAAGCAAAAGAAGAAGAAAAATATATATTCTTTCAAAACACTTATCCTTTGGCAGTAAATCTAATTTATATATGATGAAAATAACACCAGTACTCCCATACAGTAAAGAAATGTCAATGTGGAAGATAATATGATTTACACTTTAATGATTATATATGTGGTGCATTTAGTAAATGCTCAGTAAGTGCTTATGTTGAATGATCTTTATTTCTCTAGAAAAGCAGCACTATTGACATTTGAGACTGGATAATTCTACCTTGTACTGGAGCTCTCCTGCACACTGGTGAATGTTTAGCTGCATCTCTGGCCTCTGTCCACTAGATGTCAGTAGCACATACAGTTCTAACAACCAAAAATGTCTTCAGACATTGCCAAATGTCACTTCATGCAAAATCACCCTGGTTGGGAACCACTGTTCTATAACGATTCACTCTGATCTGTGTAATAATTCTCACACTCATATTTGCCAGAGACAAAAAAGCCTTGTTATATAATTTTAATAATATTTCAAAACGAGTAACAAATGAATTTGATAAAAATTAAGTTTTCTAAAATTCCAAATATAATGAAGTTATATTTGTAACTTACATAAACTCCAAAAAGGAAGTGACTCAAATGAACGTCTTTCAATAGACTGTATTTGACTGCAGGACAAATCTCTAGGAAAAGTAAAAGGAAAATATTGCCTCAATTAGCTATTAGATATCTATTTAATAGGAATAACTAGTAGAGGTTAGAATGATAATAACAAATACATAGCTTTGGTCTAAACTCCAAACCTTAGGAATTGTTATTTGAACCCTCCAGAGTCCCTAACCCTGCCTTCACCTCTCTCAAGAAATCTCTATAAATAAAATATATAACTATAGAACCTTTTTTTTTTTTTTTGCAGGGTCTACAAATAATTTTATTGAACAAATAACACAACAGCCTTCCTAGATTGAGGACTACCCTCCCCAAGCCATTTCTCACACGCTTAAAGCACAGAGTTTGCACAGTAAGGAATTTAAAAAAAAAAAAATCATTTCTATGTAGAAATCAGACTCTGCCCCAACAACATCATGGACTAGACTATTTACAAGCTTTCACATTTTAAGTATTCCTATTAATGGTTGTTCTCTCCTTTCTGCCCCTATCCCAGGGGCTCCAGTACTTTTTCTCTTGACTGATACTGAAGGGAGGGGTATACTGTAGGGACAAGGGGTGGTGGGCTCCTCGGAGCTACTGGCACCAGCCCTAGGGTGCTGTGCCTTACCACAGGGTGGTGGATGTGCTAGGGCAAGGGGGATTAGATACAGTAGGTGGGATGGGGCACAGGCATCCAGAGCCCTTCCTGATCCCCATCCTACGCCCTCTCAGCTTGTAGGGGGAGAACAGCTAGTTGGCAGTGGGGAGGGATCGGGCCAGCCCTGGGTAGAGGGAGAAACCTCCCACACCAGTCCCTCCTCCTATTAACAGCCAGCAAATTGTCCATCCATCTGGGGCTGGGAACAAATGGGCAGGTAGGCAGGAAAAATCAGGCTTGTTCTGCCCCAGCCTCTGTCCAACATGGGAAGAATCGAGGTAGCAAACGGCTGAAATGCTCCAACGAGAGGGTAAAGGAAGTGAGGGAAAGGAAGTTCCCACTTTTGCAGACCTCCCATTGCTCTGGGGCTGGAAAAAGGCAGACCTCGCTCGTAAAGTGCTGTAGCCTCTAGCAGGGCTGGGCCCTAGGCAAGCTTGGAAGAATGCAGGCCAGGCAAGGGCACAGGAACCAGACATTCCTGACCAGCATGTGCCCTGCCATGCTCCTTGCAGGGATTGCTGGGAAAGGTGGACTGGTAACTCCGCCATCAGCCCTCACCAGCTTCCAGCCATCTCTGGTCCACATACAAACCAACACCCAGCCAGCACTGTAGGACTGCCCTGCTCACAGCTGAAGGTTCCAGGCCAGCGGAGTTTATTCACGGTTGTGGCCCCAGCCTAGGTTCCTCAGTGGAAGCCACACCTTGAGCCTGGGGGTGTCTTGCTGGGGCAGGGGGTGTTTATGCCTGCCACCCCCAGGCTCACACCTCGTAGAGGATCACAGGGAAATCCACGTGGATGCGGGGGGGATCCAGCTTCACGGTGCCCTGAGGAATCAGGTGCTTATGCACCCGCCTCAGCTTGGCCCGCTTCTGCCCGTTCTTGGTGACGATTGTCACCTCATAGAGCCAGATCCCCATCCTCGTCATAGAACATGGAGCCGCGGCGCGTGAATACGAAGGGGGGCACGACTCGGCCTCGCGGTCGCACCAAAGCTTGCTCAGCGACCGCCGCCGCCCCCGCCGCCGAGGTGAAGGGCCCCAGGCCCCGAGCTTTGGAGCCGCTGGCGCCCGTGTCAGGGCCGCCGGCGCATGGCGGACCCCGCGGTGACTTCGCTCTTCCCAGGCCGTCGGGCGCCACCATACCCTGCCTGGGCCTTGGCTCGCAGATGCCGCTGCCGCCGCCTTCCGCACACTCGCTATCTCCCTATAGAACCTTTTTTAAGTTTATATCATAATCACCTGGAAGGCAGCTATCACTACGGACTGTTAGTCACTCAGTCATGTCCAATCCTTTGCGACCCCATGGACTGTAGCCTGCCACGCTTCTCTGTCCATGGAATTCTCCAGGCAAGAATACTGGAGTGGATGGCCATTCCCTTCTCCAGCGGAATTTCCCAACCCAGGGATCAAATCTTGGTCTCTTGCCTCACAGGCAGACTCTCTACCCTTTGAGCTACAGCTATAGATCTTGATAGATTTTGGAGGTAATCTTTCCTGACAGCAGGACTGATTAGATGCCCACCTTTTGTAGTCTCTTCAAATTCTAGATTAAGAGCTCAAAGCTTTTATTCTCCAATTACAATTTCTAACATTAAAAGGAATTTTCTTATATTTACACACCTCCCAATTGAGTTCTGTTTTTCTAGGCCAATTCAGTACTAGCAGAAATAAAAGATATATTTTCACACAACCTGAAAGGAAGTTACTCCCCTCACTGATATGTAACTTTACCTAATTCAGTATTACACTATCATATTGATTTTTATTTGAAAATACCCACTCGACTATAGCTGACTATCCTGTTTCCATTGATATCAGCTTGTGTCTCATTTCACCTAGATGGATATAACTGTCTTCTGACTGGTGTTTCTATCTCTGCTCTCTCCATTCCTAAGCCAGCCTCTACATGATCATTAATTTAACTCTTCAGAAAGTGAAAGTCGCTCAGTCGTATCTGACACTTTGTGAACCCATGGACTGTAGCCTGCCAGGCTCCTCGGGCCGTGGCATTCTCTAGGCCAGAATACTGGAGAGGGGAGCCATTCCCTTCTCCAGGGGCTCTTCCCAACCCAGGGATCGAACCAAGGTCTCCCGCATTGCAGGCAGATTCTTTACCATCTGAGCCAGTTTCCAGAAGTAGTCCTTAAATACCAGCACCATTTGTGAACTTACTGAAGAAACAAATACTCAGCCCTACTCTGGATGGATTGAATCCTTAACTACAGAGGTGGAGCTTGTGTTTCAACAAGCCCTCCAAGTGACTAATTCTGCTGCAGGCTCTCTGTCCTAGAGCACTGCTGTGGTAACACAGTCGCTTGGCAGGATATTCTGGGCTTGGCCCCCGATGCCCTTGATAATCTGGCTCTCATCTCCTACTCTCCCCACTGGAACTTTATGGGTAATCAAAGTGTTTTTCCTGTGTTTTGTCTTTCTCCCAATTTTCTTTTGCAACCTTATTCTTCCCAAGATGTCTGTCTGATGATGCCAATGGCCCTGCAAGGTTCCGTTTGAACAGCACTGCTTTAGCACCATCTTCCCTGATCCAGTTAGAAGCCTTTTTTCCCTCTTCTATGCTCCAGCACCAACTTACAGCTCTCATTACCCTTATTCATTTCTTTTTGTAAAAAAAGAAAGCTATTTTTGCATCCTATTTTCTCTCAGCGTAAAACTCCTTGAATGTATGGGTTAGATCTTGTTTATGCACATTGTCTATCATGTTTGCAGCCAACACGTGGACATAAAGCAAACTCAAATATTTATAAAATCAACAAGTAGGAAGTGAATAAGAAGAAAAGGATTGTTTTAAAAGAAATGTAGCCTTATTCCTTCACGGCTCCCTCTTCTGTGCCTCTACTGCACTTTGTCGTTATGGTTTGAGTTTCTATGTTTCTTTTCTCTGTGAGATCATGAATTGCTAGAAGGAATCCTAGCTTAACCACCTCTGTGTTTCCAACACTAGGCTAAGTTCTTAGCATATTCCTTTTAGCTTTTTTATTGACTGGCACTTTTAAAAAGAATGAGCATATGGATGCTAACATGAAATAATCAGCTTATTAAGTATTTCATAGAAGTAATGAAGGGCCACAATAAACTGTGGAAATTCTGAAAGAGATGGGCATACCAGACCACCCGACCTGCCTCTTGAGAAACCTATATGCAGGTCAGGAAGCAACAGTTAGAACTGGACATGGAACAACAGACTGGTTCCAAATAGGAAAAGGAGTACAAGGCTGTATGTTGTCACCCTGCTTATTTAACCTCTGTGCAGAGTACATCATGAGAAACCTGGGCTGGAAGAAGCACAAGCTGGAATCAAGATTACCGGGAGAAATATCAATAACCTATGCAGATGACACCACCCTTATGGCAGAAAGTGAAGAGGAACTAAAAAGCCTCTTGATAAAATGAAAGTGGAGAGTGAAAAAGCTGGCTTAAAGGTCAACATTCAGAAAATGAAGATCATGGCATCTGGTCCCATCACTTCATGGGAAATAGATGGGGAAACAGTGGAAACAGTGGCTGATTTTGTTTTTTTGGGCTCCAAAATCACTGCAGATGGTGACTGCAGCCATGAAATTAAAAGACGCTTGCTCCTTGGAAGGAAAGTTATGACCAGCTTAGAGAGCATATTCAAAAGCAGAGAAATTACTGTGCCAACAAAGGTCCGTCTAGTCAAGGCTATGGTTTTTCCAGTAGTCATGTATAAATGTGAGAGTTGGACTGTGAAGAAAGCTGAGCGCCGAAGTATTGATGCTTTTGAACTGTGTTGTTGGAGAAGACTCTTGAGAGTCCCTTGGACTGCAAGGAGATCCAACCAGTCCATTCTGAAGGAGATTAACCCTGGCATTTCTCTGGAAGGAATGATGCTGTAGCTGAAACTCCAGCACTGTGGCCACCTTATGCGAAGAGTTGACTCACTAGAAAAGACTCTGATGCTGGGAGGGACTGGGGGCAGGAGGAGAAGGAGACGACAGAGGGTGAGATGGCTGGATGGCATCACTGACTCGATGGACTTGAGTCTGAGTGAACTCCGGGAGTTGGTGATGGACAGGGAGGCCTGGCGTGCTGTGATTCATGGGGTCGCAGAGAGTCGGACACAACTAGCGACTGAACTGAACTGAACTGGTCCAGTTTTAGCTTAGGTTAAATTATCAAAATCATGAGTTAATGGCATTCACACTAACATAAGTACTCTATATTTTCTTTCCTGTGGGTGACAATTTGAAGTTAACTTTAATTCCTCTCATTTTATTAAAACAAGTTTTTCAAATCTTTTCCAAAAAGGACAGGGAGTAAATATCTTGGGCTTTGCAGGCCACACAGTCTCTGTCACATATATTTCTTTCTTTCTCTCTTCTTTTTTTTTCATTTACAACCCTTTAAAATCATTTTTAACTTATGGGCTGTATAAATAGGACCATGGGTCAGATTTGACTCATGAACAAAATATAAGCAGATAGTATATGAACATTTACATATAATATTATAGACATGGGAGTCTATAATTGCTCAGATCCCATTACCACTTTTCCTCTACAGCTAAAGGGTATTTTTCTATCTATATCTTGTCTAAATAATTAAATTTAAAAATGATTAGGAGGTATTTAATGGTAGAGATGGGCTTGGGCCCTACACAGACTTATAAAATTGTAGAATTTTATGGGTGGGAGAAATTGAAGAGATTATCTAATTTGAACCCTGTAGTTATTTTATAGAGAAGATCTCATATATAAATATGATTCACTAATTAACTTACAAATATTGGAGGGATAGCAAGCCTTCAAATGAGTCCTTGTGTAATTCAGTCAAAGAATTTTCACTGAGGATTCTGAAAAATGAAAAGGTTATTTCTCAATCAAAATGCAAAATAACTATAACCATTTACTACATAGTACTCCTGTCAGTGGAGGAAGCTAAGTAATGCTGCCATCTAAATACCCTAATTTTTATTTAATTTAGGAGTGGCAATTTCTGCTCTGTTTTCATTTAAACCTTTCTCCTCACATCCTTTGCTGTGTCCATCTCTCTCCATCACACACACACACACACACACTCTCTCTCTCTCTCTCTCCATCCACTCTTCCCACCAAATCATACAGATCATTCAGTTAATGCCTACTCTCTAGATCACAGGATTTCTCTTACAATCCAACTCTGGGCAGCACCAACATTGCAGAGGTGTCCTTCCCTCTTCTCTTTTCCCAAACCTTATTGGGACGTTCCACACAGAACTGTATCAGGGCTGCAAATGAAGTCATTTGATTTTTTTCCTCTAGTAAATCTTTGTTGAAAATTATTTGCATATTTTAAAAATATGCATAAAATATACACAATTGCTCAGTTTAATGATTATGAAACAAATCCCTGTGTGATACCACTCATGTCAGAAGAGAACCAGGGATTGAACCTGCAGCTCTTATGTCTCCTGCATTGGTAGGCAGGTTTTTTACTACTAGCTCCACCTGGGAAGCTCAAATCAATATGCCCAACGATGTTTATAGTAACCCTTTTCATAATTTCGAGAGTTGGAAAGAACTCTACCTCCCCACATCGTGTAAAAAAAACTGTGTACACCACAGGTGATTTACAAAAGTCACAGGAAATAATGATATATGAAAAAGGTTGAGACAGAAGTGAAACTTGTATGTACTAGTTGTAAGTCTGAACACTGACAAGGACTCCGTCAGGACAGTGAAGAGATGGGGCTGATCATCAACTCTTCACTGCACTGTCTTCTTTGATTGGCTGATGCCCATGTCAGACTAGTTGGAGTTTAAATATTGTGGGAAGACAGAGAGGAACCAAGAATATGTATTTTAAATGAATGGGGTTTCTTTTTGTGGACTTGTTTGGATGGCAGGATACTAAAATTTTAAAAATAACAGTAATAAATTCAACCTAGAAGTAAAGTTTAGACTGAGAATGTCAGTCACCAAAAAGTACCCCCAAAAGAGCTTCAAATAAGCAACTAACTGAAACAAATTCATTTATGACTGGTCTATTCAAGTTGAATGAATGATATGACCACAAAAGGTCATGAAAAATACTAGCTAATTACTTTGAATGTTTTTTTTTCAAAATCACTTATGTATCTAAGCAGACTTTTTCTACAAATCAATACAAAAATAACAGTAACAGAAAAATGGACTAAGGACAGTTTAGAAAGACAAATGTTCAGTAAACATATACAGACATCTAAATTCATAAGTGATCAGAAAAATTCAAATTCAGATCATTTCTCTTTGATTCACCCATCAGATCAGCCAAAAAAAGAGCAGGAGGTTGGGGCAGAGAATATCCAATGGTAGAAGGAATGTGGGGGAAATGAATGTGATGATGGCATGTTGACTGGAGTAGAACATGGTCAACACTGAAATCAAATTGATTATATTCTTTGCAGCCAAAGATGGAGAAGCTCTATACAGTCAGGAAAAACAAAACAGGGCGCTGACTGTGGCTCAGATCATGAATTCGTTGTGGCCAAATTCAGACTGAAATTGAAAAAGTAGAAAAAACCACTAGACCATTCAGGTATGACCTAAATCAAATCTCTTATGATTATACAGTGGAAGTGAGAAATAAATTTAAGGGACTAGATCTGATAGTGCCTGATGAACTATGGACGGAGGTTTGTGACACTGTACAGGAGACAGGGATCAAGACCATCCCCATGAAAAAGAAATGCAAAAAGCAAAATTGCTGTCTGGGGAGGCCTTACAAATAGCTGTGAAAAGAAGCAAAGCTGTGAAAAGAACACAAAGCAGTTTGTATTCACATTTCGAGAAAATATACTCACAGTGTCTCAGTCCAAGGGTATGCCTTCCATATATTTTCATCACTGTAAGAAATAGAGTTTCCTTGGAAATTTCTGTGAAGAAACACAGGTTATATCCTTGAAAAGGCAGGAAAAGAAGAAAGAGACTATGTCAAAGAACCATGGCCACCTTATGGGGAATATTCAAATGCAGAAAAAAAGATTTTTAATTCCCACAGCTTCCCAGTGTGTGTGTGCTTAGTCCAACTCTTTGTGACCTTCTGGACTATAAGCCCGCCAGGCTCCTCTGTTCATGAGATTCTCCAGGCAGGAATACTGGAGTGAGTAGGCATTCCCTTTTCTGGGTGATCTTCCCAACCCAGGGAACAAACCTTAAATGTTTAAAACGGAACTCATCTTCCTCAAACTAGCTCTCCTTCCCAACTGCTGTATTTCCACTTGTTATACCACCATCATTCTCCTCATCGTGCATGCATGCTAAGTCACTTCAGTTTGTGTCCAACTCTTTGCAACTCCATGGACTGTAACCCGCCAGGCTCCTCTCTCCATGGAATTCTCTAGGCAAGAATACTGGAGTGGGTTGCCATTTCCTTCTCCAGGGGATCTTCCCAACCCAGGGAATCAACCTATGTCTTTTATGTCTCCTGCTGTGGCAGGTGGATTCTTTACCACTAGCACCACCTGGGAAGCCCCATCCACATATGCGATTTTTCTCTTTCCCACATACCCAAGTCCCCCAACGCTAGTCAATGACTACATCTAGTTGGTTTTGCCTTTGCCATGCTCTCATGATTTTCTTTCTACTCCTCTCACAACCACTCTAATTCAGCCCTTTCTCACTTTACCCCTAGATTTTGCTGCTGCTGCTGCTGCTGCTGCTGCTAAGTTGCTTTAGTCGTGTCTGACTCTGTGCGACCCCAGAGACAGCAGCCCACCAGGCTCCCCTGTCCCTGGGATTCTCCAGGCAAGAACACTGGACTGGGTTGCCGTTTCCTTCTCCAATGCATGAGAGTGAAAAGTGAAAGTGAAGTCGCTCAGTCACGTCCGACTCTTAGCGACCCCATGGACAGCAGCCCACCACGCTCCTCTGTCCATGGGATTTGCAAGGCAAGAGTACTGGAGTGGGTTGCCACTGCCTTCTCCAGATTTTGCAAGACCATTCTATTTGGTCTTAATAATTCTCTTGTTTTAATCATTTGTCTTTCTTGCATAAAAACTTTCAGTGGCTCAAACCTCCATTAGGATAGCCAAGGTTTTTCATAATCGTAGCTTTCCTTGTTCTCTAACCCAATCTTTCGGGCTTCCCTGGTGGCTCAGCGATAAGGAATTCACTTGCCAGTGCAGATGTGGGTTTGGTCCCTGGGTCAGGAAGATCCCCTGGAGAACGTCATATTCTTAACGGTTTGAGGCACCAGGAAAGCCCATATATGTTAAGCGCTGATGTAAGAGCTTTACATGTATTAACTCATCTGAATCTCACAACAGTCCTATGAGATGACGACTATTATCATTCCCACTTTATAGATGCGGAAATTGAGTCACAAAGCTAGCAAATTACAGATGTGGGCTCAAACCCAGGCAGTTCAGCTCTGGAATCTCTACTCTTAACCATTTGTTGTTTCAACACCAGTGAGGTGGGGAAAGGGACATGTTGCTGTACAGAGGATGGAGCAAATTTGGGAGAAAAGTAGATGCTGAGGAATGAAATAATGGGGTAAAAAATAGAGAAGGAAAAAGAACAGGGGTGATTATAAGTAAAAGACTGGAGAAGAGGCAACAATAGTAAGGAGGAGAATGAATAATAAGGAATCGTTGACAAATGAAAGGTTAAAAATAGCAGGTCAGTCAATACGGGTTGGGGAGATTAGAAAGACCCAGGAAGACCTGGAAGAGGGGCTGCCGTGTTAGGCAGGATGCAGAGAACAAATAAAGAAAGGCCATTCTTACAAGGTGGTGAAGGTGCCATTGTAGGAGTTGGGCCCTGGCTCAGGCACTCTGTGGAGCTTCTGCTTTGCACTCAGACCAACACACGACAGCGTCTCATTTTTGCAGGTGCAGAGGTTACATATGTTGATGGTTGTGGTGGCATTCTGTACTGGTTGCTTCTTTCCTAGGATATGTTTTACACCAGGGGGACTTCTGGGTACCGAAAATGGAGTCAAAGGAAAATGGACTATCCTAGATAGCATCTTAGATGGCCTTGGTTGCTGAGATATGCTAACTCCCAGGTCCACAGTTGGGACTGTGGCTTGAGTCAGCTTTGCTGGAGGAAGTGTCACCTCTGGGGGAGCCGTGGTCTGCTGCAGGGTGGTAGAATATTCAGACACCATAGCAGGTTCCGGGGTTATGGTAAGCTCCAGGTTTGCATGATGAGTTGTGATGCTGGGTGATGGTGGAGGCTGACTTTGATCCTTACTTGGGGTCTCCTGCAGGGTTGGAGGAGGTTCAGCCTCTGTATTATTCACTGCGGTAACGTTAACTTCCACGTCCACAGGCTGAACCGTGACTTCAGTCAGGTTTGGATGGGCAAGTGTCCCCTCAGGCTGTTCTGGAGAAGGAGCTGTGGTCTGTGGCAGAGCAGTAGAATGTTCGGATGTAGCAGGTTCTGGAGTTACGGTAAGCTCCAGGTCCACATGATAAGCGGTGAAGCCGGGCGCCGCCGCCTCGAGTGCTGGACCTGTCACCTCGGAATACAGTGGAGGCTGAGCTGCAACTTCCTTAATGGGTTTCGGAGGCTGAGCTTGGGTCTGCTGCACAGTTGGAGAAGGTTCGACCTCCACAGTGGATTCCGGAGTTAGTGTAAGTTCCAGGTCCAAAGATTGAAAGGTGACCCCACTCAAGGCTGGGCGCTGAGACTGAACTGGCTTTGGGTGTGGCTGTGTTAACTTGGGGTATGGTGGAATAGCTGCAGCCTGCTGTAGGCCTGTGGAATAGTCAGCCTCTGTCGTAGGTTCTGGAGTTGTGTTAGGCCTCTGGCCCGATGGCTGAACTGTGACAGCCTAAAAGTTGAGAGTTATGTTTTTTTTTGGCAGACATTATGAGGGCTTCAAGCCTGGGACACAGCATGTCAGATAACACTGAGAAACTGTTCTGAAGAGGCAAGAGGGAGGAGCCAGGATATTAAGCAGTGTTGTAACAAAGGCCAGGTAGTCAGAACATTGAAGATTATTGTTAAAGAAAACCAGACATTTCAAGTTAATGAAATTAGTGCTTCTTTATGTGCTGATTGTTAGTCGTTCTGTCACATCCTGCTTTGCAACCCCGGGGACTGTGTAGGTAGCCTGCCAGGCTCCTCTGTCATGGAATTCTCCAGGCAAGAATACTGGAGAGGATAGTCTTTCCCTTCTCCAGGGGATCTTCTCGACCCAGGAATCAGACCCAGCTCTCTGGAGTTGCACGCAGATTCTTTATGTCCGAACCACCAGGGAAGCCCTTTTTATGGACAGGAAGGTGCAAAGTCTGCACTCACTAAATTCATTCCACTGTGCACCTCAACTGGGCCTGGTGTCCTGTGATTTCTCCTTGTGAGTCTCCTCAGGTATAGGGCAGTGGATATAGGGAGTGGGAGGGGAGGATCCAGCAGTTTACTGCAGAATGGTGGGCAATCTTAACTTCTGAATTCCCTCAGCACTCACTGTCAGGGTGGCTGTAATATGGCACTTGGATTCAACATCTTTTGTTTACTGATAATTGTTGTTTCGTTTAGACGCTAGGTTGTGTCCACCTTTTTTGTGACCCCGTAGACTACAGCCCACCAGGCTTCTCTGTCCATGGAACTTTCCAGGAAAATTCTCTAGGGAACCTTCCCCAGTTCAGTTTAGTTCAGTCGCTCAGTTGTGTCTGACTCTGCGACCCCATGGACTACAGCATGCCAGGCTTCCCTGTCCATCACCACCCAGGGATCAAACCAGCATCTCTGCACAGGCACTGCAGGTGGAGTCTTTACCACTGAGCCACCAGGGAAGCCCTTACTGATAATGTCAGGTGGCAATCTTTTGTCCACATCTGGGATCTAAGGGAGTTCCTCTACAGACTGAGTTATCAGGTCTCTAAATAGTACTTCCAAAGTCCTTATCCCAGGAGGTAACTTTCTTCAGGGGCAGAAGACAGCTGCAGCCTCGTACACTCGTCCAGACCTCATTTGCTCTCACCTGCAGTATTTGAACTGCCTTTAGATTCTTGCTAATCTATTCCCCATGTTACTGCCAGGTAGAGACAGAGATATAAACTTACTTATATGGTTTATTTTTATGTAGATATAGGTACATAGATTTTCTTTTTAAAAAAACATACTTTCCAGTTTAAATATCTTCCTTTGACCAAAGGGTTAAAGTCTTTGGCATGGCTCACAAGATACCTTAAGAGTCTGCCCCCATGGGACTTCCCTGGTTGTCCTGTGGCTGAGTCCACCTTGCAATGCAGGGGACATGGGTTTGATCCCTGCTCTGGAAACTAAGGTCCGACATGCTTCAGAGCAACTAAGCACTTATGTGCTGCAATTGCTGGGCTCACGTGCCACAACTAGAATCTGTCTGCCACAACTAAGACCTAACACAGCCAAATAAATAAATATATATTTTTAAAGAGTCTGGTCCCTGCTTCAGTTCTTACTGCTGTTCAGTATGCTCTATAGGAGTCTGCTGGTCAAAAATGGCCCACATACTTTCAGGCCTATGGGCCTTACCTCTCTCTGGAATAGCCTCCCTCTTTCCATCTCCCCTCATGAACCAGCCTCTTCCCCAGTCATACTGATCATTTCCTTCTCAGGGTTCCCATAGGACTCTATGTCAATAAACGTTTGTTGAACGAATTTTAAAACTTTATTGCAATGGTCATAAACTCACCTCAGACTGGCTTCAGCAGAAAAAGCCAAAATGAAACAAAACAAACATACAAAGAAACCCACCAAAGCTGAAAATAAAATCAAGGGAGTTAAAGTAATCGAAAAAAGTTTCCAATGGTAGGTCCAGGAGTGTCTGATTACAAGTTCTGATGTAACATCACTAGGAATTTCTCTTCCTGTCTCCTCTTCTCTGCTGTGTTTTTCATTAGCAATTAGATTTTCACCGTGTGTTGGCAAAGATGACTATCAATAGCTGCAGGCTTATGGCTTGACAGCTCAACAACCCCAGTTAAGAGGATTTCTTTCCAAATCTTTCCAGAATTTCATTTACGCTCCTAAGATGTCACATATTCAAATCACTGTGCCTCTAACTAAATCTAGGCCATGGACCATTTCTAGAACTCACCTGCAGCATGGAATTGAGCATGGAGGAAGACACTTCCATGGTAGTCCAGTGGTTAAATTTTATTTATTTATTTATTTTCGGCTGTGATGGGTCTTCTTTGCTGCTCGCTGGCTTTCTCCAGTTGCAGCAAACGAGGGCTGTTCTTTGCTGTGGCGCTCAGGCTTTTCATTACAGTGGCTTCTGTTGTTGTGAAGCACGGGCTCTAGGTGTGCAGGCTTCAATAGTTACAGCATGTGGGCTCAGTGGATGTGGCTTATCAGCTCCAGAGCAAGGGTTCAGTAGTTGGGGCGCATAGTTGCTCTGTGGTATGTGGGGTCTTCCCAGACCAGGGATGGAAATTGTGTCCCCTGCAGGCAGGGGACAGGCAGATTGATAGGCAGATTCTTAACTGCTGGACCTCCAGGGAAGTCCTGTCCAGTGGTTAAGACCCCAAGCTCCCAATTCAGGGGGCATGGGTTTGATCCCTGGTTTGAGAACTAAGATCCTGCATGCTGCTCAGCAAGGAAAGCTGATTTCCCAAAGGAAAAATGGGTTGCTGTTAGGGGAAGGAGAGAAGATGATGGGTGAACAAAGAATCAGGTGTTCCTTCCCATGGATCTATTTGTGATACTGTGCTAACAGCCATGATATAATATATCTAGCTCTCGATTTGAAACATTTTGCAATTAGTGGGAGAGGCAGCTGTTCAAAATAACTCAAAGAGATATTGAGTAAGAGAAGTTAAGCAAAATGCAATGGCAATACACTGAAAACAGATTCACCCTGCTTGGGGAATATGGGGAAACTTATAGGGGAAGAGGGCTTTTAAGTTATAATCCTTCACAAAGGGTAGGATTTGAAATAACATGTTGCCGGAAGGCAGAGACAATATTTTACTTGATTTTTGTGTCACCTAATATCAAACTGTTAACACTTAACCTAACTGTTAGAGCCTAACAGTGTCTCATACATGATTTCATTGGAAAATGTTATTAGGTTGAAAGCATAACAAAAGAACACCAGCCAAAAGGGGAAAAAGGAACTTATGTTGGAAGGTTGCCAAGGTGTCCCATGGACAGCAAGGAATTGCTGAGCGGTCAGGCTGGGAAGAGTAGGAATCAGGGGATCTCCAGGGACTTTTGAGAGGGAGATGATGGATGGCCCTCTTGAAAGCACTGACATTAATGGAACTCAGCTTGAAGGGCTCCCAGGCTCTGTGCCTCTCAGTTTCAAATTCCAAATTCCTGGCAGAGAGACTCTGATTAAGCCAGTAAACATGTGCTCACCCAGGGTTTAATCATCTGTGACCAGGAGAATAGGACCATGAAATACAGACATGCCTGAAGGGATCTATTCCAGCATATGAGTGGGGAGTAGAGGAAGCAATTCCTAGGAAAGGAGGACTCGCTGTGAGCCAGACAGGACCTAACAGGTATCTTTGACATAGTAGATACTCAGTATGTGTTAAATAAATGAAAGTAGTGATGTGGGACAGGCACAGTCCTTCAGGCAAAGGGAGCAGCGTGTGGAAAGGCAAAGAGGCAAGAACACCGAGGACATGATTGCTGCTGCTGCTAAGTCGCTTCAGTCGTGTCCAACTCTGTGCAACCCCATAGACGGCAGCCCACCAGGCTCCGCCGTCCCTGGGATTCTCCAGGCAAGAACACTGGAGTGGATTGCCATTTCCTGCTCCAATGGATGAAAGTGAAAAGTGAAAGCGAAGTTGCTCAGTCGTGTCCGACTCTTTGCGACCCCATGGACTGCAGCCTTCTAGGCTCCTCCGTCTATGGGATTTTCCAGGCAAGAGAACTGGAGTGGGGTGCCATTGCCTTCTCCAGGACATGATTGAAGAACAGTTAATAGAATGATGAGGGGACTTCCATGGTGTTTCAGTGGTTAAGACTCTGTGCTTCCACTGCAGGGGGTGTAGGTTTCATTCCTGGTCAGGGAAATAAGATCTCATATGCTGCACAGCCAAAAAAAAAAAAAGAAAGAAAGAAAAAAAATTATGGAGTGTTGAAACCTATAAGAGTCTTGCTTTATTTATTTTTTAAATATTTTGACCACGTGGCTTTCAGGATCTTAGTTCCCCAACCAGGGATTGAACCCAGTGGAAATGTGGAGCCCTAACCACTGGACCACCAGAGAATTCCCAAAGGGTCTTGTTTTATAGATGAGAAAAGCAGGAGTCATTTTAGAGAGGAAGTTACTGTGGATCTGGAAGAGAAGGTTGTTTATTTGTACCTTATAAGACTCAGCATAAAATAGTTATCAGAAGAGAAGTGATTTTTGAAGTGCTAGGAACAGATGAGCTAGCCAAGGGAGGGGGTAGTTAGGGAGAGAAGAGGATGGATTGTAAAATTAAAGCAGGCATGCCTCCCTTTAAGAAGTTGATGGGATTGGAGGGAACATTGAAGTAGACTGTGGGGTGGTTGGAGAGAGAGAACACCTTACTGGGTGCAGGGCACTTTCATAGGTATTATCTTAGGTAATTCTGATGCTTATCTGATGTCCTTCTGCTTGGAAAATCCCTGCTCCCTCCCTCAAGGGCTTTGTCTCTACTGGATTATCAGAACCTTCTTTTTGGAAACTGCTTTTACTGGATAACCCTGTCCAACCTGCTTTTTCAAAGATGCCTGTCTGGACCAATGAAATCCTCTCTGCCAGCAATTTAGAATTTTGAGCCTACAGCTGCCAGGAAATTGGAAATTTAATTCCAATCAGATGAACAACAACAAAAAAGTGAAAAAGAATGCTTGAGGACTTCCACAGTGGTCCAGTGGCTGGGAGTCCTCCTGCCAATGCAGGGGACGCAGGTTTGATCCCTAGTCTGGGAAGATTCCACATGCCGAGGGGCAACTAAGCCTGTGAGCCACAACTACTGAGCCCACCAGCTGCAATTACTGACCCATGAACTAAGAGCCCATGCTCTGCAACAAGAGAAGCCACTGCAATAAGAAGCCTGCACACCACAACTAGAGTGGCTCTCACATGCCACAACTGGAGAAAGTCTGTGCACAGCAGCAAAGGCCTAGCACAGCCTACATATACATATATATATATATATATATATATATATATAACTGCTACTGCTAAGTCACTTCAGTTGTGTCCGACCCTGTGCAACACCATAGACAGCAGCCCATCAGGCTCCCCTGTCCCTGGGATTCTCTAGGCAAGAACACTGGACTGGGTTGCCATTTCTTTCTCCAATGCATGAAAGTGAAAAGTGAAAGGGAATTCGCTCAGTCGTGTCTGACTCTTTGCGACCACATGGGCTGCAGCCTACCAGGCTCCTCCATCCATGGGATTTTCCAGGCGAGAGTACTAGAGTGGGGTGCCATCGCCTTCTCAGAATGCTTAAAATGGTAGTATTAAAAACACCAGCGATCAAAACATTTGGAACCTTCACTTACCCTTCTTATTGCCATGGTTAGAGACTGAACATTTCAGTAGCAGCCTCAAGTCAAGTCATGACAAGTGAATGGCAGAGCTTATTGGGATGTCCACTTGTGGTGAGGTTCCTGGAATTATAAGGTGTGGTTGTTCAACTCTTTATTGGAATCTGGGAGAGATCTCAGATTCTTTCCAATAAGTTTCCCCACTCTACTCTTGTTTTTTCAGTGTTTTTTTTTTTTTAAGTAAGATTATAGCTAACACTGTATTCTCTTCCATCTTCACAACCTATGAGGTAGGTGCACTCATATTCTCTGAGAAAACAGGCTCAGAGAGGTTAAGCAACTGACCCAGGGTCACACTGCTGTGTAGCTGGGGTGCTTGAGCCTGGCTCTTATCTGTCATGCTACACACTTAATTTGTATCTTCCAATCAAGAACCCTTTAATGCAAATTTCCTGAGGTCAGAATTAGGTTCTCCATTGAAGATAAAGGTGCTAACACTCACAGAGGTTAAGGAACTGGCCCAGGGTTGCACCATTTATTGTGTGTCAGAGCCAGGATTCAAAGTCTGTGTCTCACTTCAGCTCACATCAGCCTTCTAGTTAATGCAACTGCTTCTGTTGACCACTGTGATGGTCAAGGGAGGAAAGACTATCTAGGAGGGTGGAAGGGGAATGATGGGCACATTCTGCAGTCAAGTTAAATAAAATGACCCAGAAGAAGACATAAGCTTTGGTGAGAAAAAGGTCCCTAATGACCTTCAAGAGCACTGTCCTATGGAGAGGAGAGTGCAGAAGCCACCTTGGTGGGGCAAGTGGGGGTGAGGACTTGTGGACCAAGATGGGAAAGGGGGAGTTACTTGAGGGTCAAGATGGGCAAGATAGAGAATCTGCAGAGACAGAAGGGAAGGAATAAGTGGAAAAGTTCAAGAGAGAGAGGAGAACTGATAAAACCCACAGTGGCAGAGGTGGAACCAAGAGCATTTCCATGCATTTATTGAGCACCTACTGTGTGTCCTGGAGAAGGAAATGGCAACCCACTCCAGTATTCTTGCCTGGAGAATCCCATGGATGGAGGAGCCTGGTGGGCTACAGTCCAAAGGTCACAAAGACAGGACTGAGCGACTTCACTTTCACTTTCACTGTGTGCCCTGCAGGGAGAGACAAGGAAGAAGTGAACAGGCAAAATCCATTTTTCCAGAACTGATAGTATAAAGAAGAAGACAGGAAACTGTAAATAGATAAATAAAATGAGGATTATGATAAGAGTTTCAGAGGAAACAGCACATAGAGATAAGACTAAAGTTGCTAGGAGCAACCTTAGGTGGAGGTAGTTCAGTTCAGTCCGACTCTTTGCAACCCCATGAATCACAGCACACCAGGCCTCCCTGTTCATCACCATCTCTCGGAGTTCACTCAGACTCACGTCCATCGAGTCTGTGATGCCATCCAGCCATCTCATCCTCTGTTGTCCCCTTCTCCTCCTGCCCCCAGTCCCTCCCAGCATCAAAGTCTTTTCCAATGAGTCAACTTTTCGCACGAGGTGGCCAAAGTACTGGAGTTTCAGCTTTAGCATCATTTCCAAAGAAATCCCAGGGCTGATCTCCTTCAGAATGGACTGGTTGGATCTCCTTGCAGTCCAAAGGGCTCTCAAGACTCTTCTCCAACGCCACAGTTCAAAAGCATCAATTCTTCGGCACTCAGCCTTCTTCACACTCCAATTCTCACATCCATACATGACCACAGGAAAAACCATAGCCTTGACTAGATGGACTTTAGTTGGCAAAAGTAATGTCTCTGCTTTTAAATATACTATATAAGCTGGTCCTAACTTTTCTTCCAAGGAGTAAGTGTCTTCTTATTTCATGGCTGCAGTCACCATCTGCAGTGATTTTGGAGCCCCCAAAATAAAGTCTGACACTGTTTCCACTGTTTCCCCATCTATTTCCCATGAAGTGATGGGACCGGATGCCATGATCTTCGTTTTCTGAATGTTGAGCTTGAAGCCAACTTTTTCACTCTCCTCTTTCACTTTTATCAAGAGGCTTTTTAGTTCCTCTTCACTTTCTGCCATAAGGGTGGTGTCATCTGCATATCTGAGGTTATTGATATTTCTCCCGGCAATCTTGATTCCAGTTTGTGTTTCTTTCAGGACAGCTTTTCTCATGATGTACTCTGCACAGAAGTTAAATAAGCAGGGTGACAATATACAGCCTTGACATACTCCTTTTCCTATTTGGAACCAGTCTGTTTTGTTCCATGTCCAGTTCTAACTGTTGCTTCCTGACCTGCATACAGATTTCTCAAGAGGCAGGTCAGGTGGTCTGGTATTCCCATCTCTTTCAGAATTTTCCACACTTTATTGTGATCCACACAGTCAAAGGCTTTGGCATAGTCAATAAAGGAGAAATAGATGTTTTTCTGGAACTCTCTTGCTTTTTCGATGATCCAGATGTTGGCAATTTGATCTCTGGTTCCTCTGCCTTTTCTAAAACCAGCTTGAACATCAGGGAGTTCACGGTTCACATATTGCTGAAGCCTGGCTTGGAGAATTTTGAGCATTACTTTACTAGCATGTGAGATGAGTGCAATTGTGCAGTAGTTTGAGCATAGGTGAAGGTAGTTAGACAAAGTCTTTCTGAGCAGGTGAGACCAGAACGGTGAGAAGGAACTAGCCATACCAGAGCTACAGAAGGAAAAAGAAGGGCGTATGCAAAGGCCCTGAGGTGGCAATGGACTGGCTGAAATTGAGGGGACAGGAGAGAATTTGGTGAGACAGGCGTCGGGCCTTGGAGGGAATGAGAAAGGAGAACTCCTTTTTTTCTAAGCCCCATAGGGATGATAGGGCTTCCTGATGACTCAGAAACTGCCTATAATGCAGGAGACCTGGGTTTGATCCCTGGGTCAGGAAGATCCCCTGGAAGGGGGGATGGCAACCCACCTCAGTATTCTTGCCTGAAGAATCCCATGGTCAGAGGAGCCTGATGGGCTGCAGTCGGCAGGGTCACAAAAAGTCAGACTGAAGCAACTTAGCATGCACATGGGAATGACATGGTATGGATGATGTCTTAAGCAGATAGGAAAAACATTTAGCCTTGAAAATATTCAGTAGGGAAGACTGTTTTTCAGATAGGAGTGAAGAGAGCTGCTTGCATGATGATGCCTGAGAAGTGTTTGCAGAAAGTAGAAGTCCAAGGAATTCACGTTGCATGGACCTGCCCTTCTCTGTGATTTTGTTTATCTACTTATTTATATTTATTGGCCATACCACTCAGCATGTCGTATCTTAATTTACCTAATGTGAAGAGTAACAAACCATCCCAAAATGTACTGGCTTAACAATCTGGAGGGGAAAAATAACAAAGCTGGAGGTATCATCCTTCTTGATTTCAAACTATAAATTACAAAGCCATAGTAATCAAAACAGCACAATACTGGCAGTACCTAGATAAATGAAACAGAATTTAGAGCCCAGAAATAAACCCACACAAAAATGGACGACTAATATTCAACAGAGGAGTAAGGACACACAATGGAGAAATGATAGTTTCTTCGATAGATGTTGTTGGGAAAATTGTACAGCCACATGCAAAAGAATGAAGCTAAACCACTGTCTCACACCATACACAAAAATCAACTAGAAATGGATTAAAGACTTGACTGTAAGACCCGAAACCATAAAACACCTAGAAGAAAACATAGGCAATATGCTCTTTGATGTAAGTCTTAGGGATATCTTTCTAGCTATAGCTCCTTAGGCAAGGGAAGCAAAAGCAAAAATAAACAAATGAGGGAATTTCCTGGCTGGACTTTGGTTAGGGCTCTTTCCCTACTGAGTGGGTTCAACCCTGGTTAGGGAACTAAGATCCTGAAAGCTGTTATGGCATGGCCAAAAAATAAAGATTTGGACTTCCCTGGTAAACCAGTGGTTAGGACTCTGTGCTTCCAATACAAGGGGCCTGAGTTTGATCCCTGGTGAAGGAGCTAGATTCCACATGCCACAACTAAAGATCTTGCATGCTGCAACTAAGACCTGGCACAGCCAAATAAATAAATAAATAAATAAATTTATAAATAAATTTTTAAAATAAATAAAAAATTTAAGAAGAAAAACAAATGAAACTGCAACAAACTAAGAACTTCCACACAGCAAAGAAAACCATCAACAAAATGAAAAGACAACTGACAACCTACAGAATGGCAGACTACATTTCCAAATGATATATCCAAGGGGTTAATATCCAGAATACAGAAAGAACTCATATAGCTCAACAATAACAAAAACAAACAATCCAATCGAATTCCCTGGTAGTCCAAAGATTAGGACTCCGAACTTCCACTGCAGGGGGCCTGGGTTCAATCCCTGGTCAGGAAATTAAGATTTCTTAAGCTGAGTGGCATGACCAATAAATAAATTAATTAACTAATTAAGAGTAGAGAAGATGAACGGAGAAGGCATTGGCACCCCACTCCAGTACTCTTGCCTTGAAAATCCCATGGATGGAGGAGCCTGGTAGGCTGCAGTCCATGGGGTCATGAAGAGTCAGACATGACTGAGCGACTTCACTTTCACTTTTCACTTTTATGCACTGGAGAAGGAAATGGCAACCCACTCCAGTGTTCTTGCCTGGAGAATCCCAGGGAGGCGCGGAGTCTAGTGGGTTGCCATCTCTGGGGCAACAGCAGCAGCAGCATATACTGTTAGCAGGAATGTAAACTGGTGTAGGCAGGAACGTAACTTTTCCACTATAGGAAAAGTTATGGTGTTGCTCAAAAATTAAGAGCAGAACTAAAATAGTAGTCCAGCAACCCTACTTCTGGGTATTTATCCAAAGAATACAAAAGGCTAATGAAAAGATATGTGCACCACTACTTTAATTGTGGCATTATGTACAATAGCTAGTATGTAGAAACAATCTAAGTGCCCATTAATAGATGAATGAATAAAGCAGATATGGTACACATACTAACAAACACACTGGAATACCACTCAGCCACAAAAGATGAAATCTTGCCATGTGTAACATGGATGGACCTTGAGAGTATTATGCTAAGTGAAATAAATCAGAGAGAGAAAGCCAAATGCTAAATGATTTCCCTCCTATGTAAAATTAAAAAAAAAAAAGAAAAGAAACAGAATAAATGAACAAACCAAACAAGAACAAACATGTAGATACAGAGAACAGAGTAGTGATTACCAGAGGGGAAGGGCAAAATGGGTAAAGGGCATCATCTGTATGATGACAGATGGAAACTACATTTTTGGTGGACTGAAATGGGTGAATTTAACTCAGATGACCATTATATCTACTACTGCAGGCAAGAATCCCTCAGAAGAAATGGAGTAGCCACCATGGTCAACAAAAGAGTCCGAAATGCAGTACTTGGATGCAGTCTCAAAAATGACAGAATGATCTCTGTTTGTCTCCAAGGCAAACCATTCAATATCACAGTTATCCAAGTCTATGCCCCAACCAGTAACGCTGAAGAAGCTGAAGTCGAATGGTTCTATAAAGCCCTATAAGACCTTTTAGAACTAACACCCAAAAAGATGTCCTTTTCACTATAGGGGACTGGAATGCAAAAGTAGGAAGTCAAGAAACACCTGGAGTAACAGGCAAATTTCGCCTTGGAATGCAGAATGAAGCAGGGCAAAGACTAATAGAGTTTTGCCAAGAAAATGCACTGGTCATAGCAAACACCGTCTTCCAACAACACAAGAGAAGACTCTACACATGGACATCACCAGATGGTCAACACCAAATGAGACTGATTATATTCTTTATAGCCAAAGATGGAGAAGCTCTATACAGTCAACAAAAACAAGACCAGGAGCTGACTGTGGCTCAGATCATGAACTCCTTATTGCCAAATTCAGACTTAAATTGAAGAAAGTAGGGAAAATCACTAGACCATTCAGGTATGACCTAAATCAAATTCCTTATGATTATACAGTGGAAGTGAGGAATAGATTTAAGGGCCTAGATCTGATAGACAGAGTGCCTGATGAACTACAGAATGAGGTTTGTGACATTGTACAGGAGACAGGGATAAAGATCATCCCCATGAAAAAGAAATGCAAAAAAAAGCAAAATGGCTGTCTGAGGAGGCCTTACAAATAGCTGTGAAAAGAAGAGAGGTGAAAAGCAAAGAAGAAAAGGAAATATATCAGCATCTGAATGCAGAGTTCCAAAGAATAGCAAGAAGAGATAAGAAAGCCTTCCTCAGCGACCAATGCAAAGAAATGGAGGAAAACAACAGAATGGGAAAGACTAGAGATCTCTTCAAGAAAATTAGAGATACCAAGGGAACATTTCATGCAAAGATGGGCTCAATAAAGGACAGAAATGGTATGGATCTAACAGAAGCAGAAGATATTAAGAAGAGGTGCCAAGAATACACAGAAGAACTGTACAGAAAAGATCTTCATGACCCGGATAATCACGATGGTGTGATCACTCACACTCATCTAGAGCCAGACATCCTGGAATGTGAAGTCAGGTGAACCTTAGGAAGCATCACTATGAACAAAGCTAGTGGAGGTGATGGAATTCCAGTGGAGCTATTTCAAATCCTAAAAGATGATGCTGTGAAAGTGCTGCACTCAATATGCCAGCAAATTTGGAAAACTCAGCAGTGGCCACAGGACTGGAAAAGATCAGTTTTCGTTCCAATCCCAAAGAAAGGCAATGCCAAAGAATGCTCAAACAACTGCACAATTGCACTCATCTCACATGCTAGTAAAGTAATGCTCAAAATTCTCCAAGCCAGGCTTCAGCAATACGTGAACTGTGAACTCCCTGATGTTCAAGCTGGTCTTAGAAAAGGCAGAGAAACCAGAGATCAAATTGTCAACATCTGCTGGATCATCGAAAAAGCAAGAGAGTTCCAGAAAAACATCTATTTCTGCTTTATTGAGTATGCCAAAGCCTTTGACTGTGTGGATCACAATAAAGTGTGGAAAATTCTGAAAGAGATGGGAATACCAGACCACCTGACCTGCCTCTTGAGAAATCTGTATGCAGGTCAGGAAGCAACAGTTAGAACTGGACATGGAACAACAGACTGGTTCCAAATAGGAAAAGGAGTATGTCAAGGCTGTATATTGTCACCCTGCTTATTTAACTTCTGTGCAGTACATCATGAGAAAAGCTGGCCTGGAAGAAACACAAACTGGAATCAAGATTGCCGGGAGAAATATCAATAACCTCAGATATGCAGATGACACCACCCTTATGGCAGAAAGTGAAGAGGAGCTAAAAGCCTCTTGATGAAAGTGAAAGAGGAGAGTGAAAAAGTTGGTTTAAAGCTCAATGTTCAGAAAACAAAGATCATGGCATCCAGTCCCATCACTTCATGGGAAATAGATGGGGAAACAGTGGAAACAGTGTCAGACTTTATTTGGGGGCTCCAAAATCACTGCAGATGGTGATTGCAGCCATGAAATAAGAAGACGCTTACTCCTTGGAAGAAAAGTTATGACCAACCTAGATAGCATATTCAAAAGCAGAGACATTACTTTGCCGACTAAGGTCCGTCTAGTCAAGGCTATGGTTTTTCCTGTGGTCATGTATGGATGTGAGAGTTGGACTGTGAAGAAAGCTGAGTGCGGAAGAATTGATGCTTTTGAACTGTGGTGTTGGAGAAGACTCTTGAGAGTCCCTTGGACTGCAAGGAGATCCAACCAGTCCATTCTGAAGGAGATCAGCCCTGGGATTTCTTTGGAAGGAATGATGCTAAAGTTGAAACTCCAGTACTTTGGCCACCTCATACAAAGAGCTGACTCATTGGAAAAGATTCTGATGCTGGGAGGGATTGGGGGCCGGAGGAGAAGGGGACGACCGAGGATGAGATGGCTGGATGGCATCACTGACTTGATGGACGTTGAGTCTGAGTGAACTCCGAGAGATGGTGATGAACAGGGAGGCCTGGCGTGCTGCGATTCATGGGGTCACAAAAAGTCGGGCACAACTGAGCGACTGAACTGAACTGAACTAAAGCTCAACATTCAGGAAACGAAGATCATGGCATCCGGTCCTATCACTTCATGGCAAAGAGATGGGGAAACAGTGGAAACAGTGTCAGACTTTATATTGGGGGCTCCAAAATCACTGCAGATGGTGACTGCAGCCATGAAACTGAAAGATGCTTACTCCTTGGAAGAAAAGTTATGACCAACCTAGACAGTATATTCCAAAGCAGAGACATTACTTTGCCAACTAAGGTCCGTCTAGTCAAAACTATGGTTTTTCCTGTGGTCATGTATGGATGTGAGAGTTGGACTATGAAGAAAGCTGAGTGCCGAAGAATTGATGCTTTTGAACTGTGGTGTTGGAGAAGACTCTTGAGAGTCCCTTGCACTGCAAGGAAGTCCAACCAGTCCATCCTAAAGGAGATCAGTCCTGGGTGTTCATTGAGAGGACTGATGCTAAAGCTGAAACTTCAATATTTTGGCCACCTCATGCAAAGAGTTGACTCACTGGAAAGACTCTGATGCTGGGAGGGATTGGAGGCAGGAGGAGAAGGTGAGACAGAGTATGAGATGGCTGAATGGCATCACCGACTCGATGAACATGAGTCTGAGTGAACTCCAGGAGTTGGTGATGGACAGGGAGGCCTGGTGTGCTGTGATTCATGGGGTCGCAGAGTCAGACACGACTGAGCGACTGAAGTGATCTGAACTGATGCAATAGGCTGGGGCTTCCTCAGTGGTGCTAGTGGCTGCCTGCCAATACAAGAGACATAAGAGATCCTGGTTCAGTCTCCCTGTGTTGGGAAGATCCCCTGCAGGAGGTACAGCAACCCACTCCAGTATTCTTACCTGGAGAATCCCATGGACAGAGGAGCCTGGCGGGATGCAGTTCATAGGGTCGCAAAGAGTTGAACATACTGAAGTGACTTTGCACGCATGCATGCTATAGGCTATATAGAAATAGAAATAAAATGCACACATGAAACAGTTATACACCAATGTTACCTCAATCAAAGGAACAACCAAACAAATAACCTAGTAGCTTAAAACAATGACAACATTCATTTTGCTTGTGAATGTGTAATTTGGGTAAGGCTCAGCAAAATGGCTCATTTCTGCTCCATCTGGCCTCCATCTGGCCTCCATCTGGTGGCTTGAAAGCTGGGGCTGGAGTCATATGGAGTCTGACTGACTCACAGTTGGTGCTTGCTGTCACCTAGGCCTTAGCCAGACTGTTAGCCAGAACACTTTCAGGTGGTTGCTGCATGTTGCGTGGGCTTCCTTATAACGTAGTCCTAAGTTGCAAGGGTGAGTGTTCCAAGAGAAAGAGTCAGGTGGACACTGTATTGCCGTTTAATTTTTAAAAATATTTATTTACTTATTTGGCTGTGCCAGGGCTTATTTTTCTGTCAGCATGTAGGATCATCTTAGTTGCAGTCTGCAGGATGTTTAGCTGCAGTTCACAAACTCTTAGCTGTGGTATGTGAGATCTAGTTCCCTGACTAGGGATCGAACCCAGACCTCTTGCACTGGGAGCACAGAGTCTTAGCCACTGAACCACCAGGGTAGTCCTGTATTGCCTTTTATGACCTAACCTCAGAAGTCAGGCAGCATCATAACCATTGTACTCTATGTGGAATGAGACTCTACGTGTATTACAGATGCAAGAAGTGTCAAAGAATTTGCAGATATGTTTATAAAGATATGTCCATCTACCATGGACTTGAATGGGCTGGACTTCTGCACTTTGCCCTTATTTATTTGATGGGTGGAGGGTGCAGGCATCAGGTTTTCTCCTCCTTTAAGTCCTTTCTTCCTTGGAGATCCAAAAGGAAGTTTTATCCTTGATATGAAGTCAGGGAAGAGCAGCTATTCAGGCTCTCCAATTGAACACACTTGGGTTTGAATCTGACTGTCATTTACCAGCTCTTTGTTCGTGGGTAAGTCACAACCTTGGGGTAAGCCTCATTTTTCTCATTTGTAAAATCAGAGTATCATGGAGCTATTTTAAGGATGAAATGAGTTAATAGATGAGTTGCATAATACAAGCTCAGAAGCAGTAACTAGCAGTAGTAAACACTCCACCTGTTAACTATTGCTAATATGATCATTTAGTATTTCATTAACTCAGGCTTAGGTGAGTTCTGGGCTAGATGATAGAATTACGAAAGTGAGTATGAAGGGATTCAGGTCTCCAGAAACCAAAAGCTTAGAGGAGATGTTTTCAAGCTTATGGACAAAGGAGGCAGCCAGGCCTGGTTCTTATTCTGAGTTTGCATGTAGTCTCTATCTGTGGGACCTTGGACCAGTCTTTCAACTTTCTCTGCCATAGTTGCCTAGCTGAAAATGAGAAATGTAACAGTACCTACCTCACTGGGTTTTGGTAAGGGTCAAATGAGATAATCTATGTAAAAAGCTTAGCACAGTTCCTGGAAAATGGTGATTGTTTTATAAAAGTTAATTATTAATTTTATTTACCAGGAAGTAGGCTAACAAATGGATTCATTGGAGTCCAAGGTGGAGAATGTTAAACTAGATGGGGAAATAACCTGTTAAAGGAATCCAGGAGGGAGATTAACTTCGCCAGGAAGAGTCTCGGAAAGCCCAGAGGAGATGAGGTGATGCTGGAAGTGGACTTTGAAGAATGAGTAAGAGTTTTCCAGTAGGGAATGAGGAAAGAGAAGATATTCCAGTTGGAGGCAAGGAGATTTGCGGAGGCGTAAAGTTACAGAAGGTGTTTGGAGGAGGAAAAAAAATTCAGCGTAGGAGCTTCAGGTGTTTAGGATGGAGGGGATGAGATTGGAAAAGGAGTTCAGGTCAAAACATTGGCTCAGGTGGAGAAACTTCTGTCTTCAAGCCATGGGGGCTCTGTGGTATGGAGAAAGGCCAGTGGCTGCACTAGGTGGAACAGATAGATTCAGGGGTAGATTTTCTGTGTGAATTGAGAAGAGGGCAGTGAGGGAAACAAAGGTCAGTAGAGGAGGCTGGAAGGAGGGCAGGGTTCGGGTGGATGGAACAAAGTTGTGAGATGTAGCTTCTAAAACCAGGCTCTGGGGACTTCTCTAATGGCCCAGTGGCTAAAACACTGCAGTCCCAGTGTAGGGGGTCCAGGTTTGACCCTGGTCTCCCCCCTGGTCGAGGAACTAGATGCCGCATGCCACAACTGAAGAGCTCACATGCTGCAACTGAGGGAAAAAAACCTTGCCACGAAGACCCAGGGCAGCCCAATAAAGAAATAATAAATACTTTAAAAAAATAAATAAAATACGTAATAAAAACCTGGCTCTGAACCCACCTGGTATACCTCTGAGTATCTGTGATCTTGAGATGATCATACTATTTCTATCATAATTTCCTATCAGTGGATAATACAGCCTCTATCTGCCACACATAATTGTTGTGAGAAACAAGAGTGTATCAGTAAGAAATATATAAATATCAGCCCCTATGTTACTAAGGAGGTAGTCAACTGCATGGGAAAGCATAGCTGAAGCAGAGTTTAGGTGAGGTGGAAGGTGGAGGATCTACCCTGAAGGGAAGATTAAGATAAATGCAGTCACACACACACACACACACACACTACAGACAAACATAGCAATTTCCAAGCTGAGCTGGGTCTATGGGAGAGCAATAGGAAACTCGCAGCCCCACCAGGAAAGACCCTACCACTTACCCTATAGATGCTCTCACCTCTTTATTTGCATATACGGTGGTCCAAAGGTCTAAACTAGGGAACCAGAAGAATTTGTGAGTAAAATGTCATGCTGTGTATTTCTGTGACTAGAATCCATAGTCTCCAACAAACTCTCAGATTCCCCAAAGGTTAGGAGTTATTGATTTTCCCACCAGAAATTAATAAGAATAGCTATCCTTGGCGAGAAGGACTGGTGGGGGAAGAGGGCATATTTTCAGTTTTAATTTTGCGTTTTCTGAACTGTCTGAATTTTCTAACCACAAACATGTGTTAGTTTCATTGAAAAAGCTGTCATCAAGGTTTATTTGGGTGTTGAGATTAACAGGCTCTTTTGAGATTTCATCTTTAATATCTCTTTGTAGTAAACAAACACAACCAAACTAGTATCTGTTATTTTTAAAAACCCTAATAGTCTTACACACACACACACACACACACACACACACACACACACACATATAATGCAAAGAACATCTATTATGTAAGGTGAAATGTCTATATTTTCTATAAACTACTGGTTAATGCAGTAAAACTTGCATTCGAAGTAGATGAGGCGAAAAAAAAGAAACGCACGCAATTTCAAGTATTTCAACTCAGACGCATAAAAACAATGTGTATACGTGTCATTCTTCATTGGTACTGTCTCCTTATTCCCTTGAACCGGCCAATGTGCGAGCCGTTGGCCTTTGATGCTTGAAGCGACGGAACGAAGGGCAGGGTTAAATCCACTACCTTCTCCCCACGCACTCTAGTAATTACTCTATTTCCACGTCATGTTTCCGGGTGTGTGTGTCCCGACTCACGCAGAAACTTAAGTTCAAAGCAGGCGGAGTCACCCATGTTCTTTTGCTGTCCCCAGAAACCCATTTCGGGCGTTGGGCCCCTAGAAGATGTGGCGACACCTGAGGACTGTCTAACTGGCTGATTCCCACGTGGTAAGTGCTCCCAACCTTGCCCCCACGTGGTGCCAAGGACCGGGAAGAGGGAGAGCAAGCAGAAGGGAGCCGCATCAGGGGCATTTAAAGTGTCTTGACGTCACGCACTGCCAGGAACTCAGCTGAGTTTTCAGCAGGACATTCCAGTCATCTTCCATCCCTCCCCCGGGCTCCTCTGCCCAGGGCCTCGGTTCTTCCCCAGTTGTTGCGGAGGGAGGAGCTCTAAGAGTCGGAACAGCCAGAACAGGGGCGTTCCCAGTCTTGTATTGGCTCCGCCCTTTCTCCCAGAGGCTCTCTTCATTGGCCAGTAGGTGGGGCTTCGGAAGTAGAGTATGCTCAGCAGGGCCTCTGGGTGGCCGAGAAAACTGGTCATGTTATGAATTATACATGAGCGGCGTGCCTAGGCCAAGCGGGGGCTGGGCAGGGATTGGCTGGAGGGGCTGTAATTCAGCGGTTTCCGGAGCTGCGGCGGCGTAGACCGGGAGGGGAGTCTGGGGTTCCGACGTCGCCGCGGAGGGAGAGAGCCCGAACCGGATCCCTGACGAGCACCCCAGCTCCGCGCTCTCCCCGCTTCTGCCAAGGGAGACTCTGCGGCCTGAGGGGGCTCCGCGGCCCGCACCCCGGCGCAAGCGCAGCCCCGGCCAGTCAGGCCTCAGCCCGAGCAGCAGGTGAAGGGGGTTTAAGGTGGGGGCTGCCCCCGACGGCCTCCAGGCCTGGGCATCCCGGGGAGGATGGGCGCGCTGGGAGCTTCTGGGGTGTTTGGGGAGTAGTGAATGGAAACTTCAGTGAGATCGGGGGCGGATACGAGGAGACACGGAGGGTCGCTCTGAAGGGACAGTTCCCCGGGATGACAGAAGCCGACCTCTGAAGGGACGGGGTGCGCTGGAAGGAAGTTTCGTTCTTTGGAAAAAGAGGAGACGCAGAGGCAGAGAGAGAATGGACTGGAGGGGGAGGACCATGGGGTGAGGGTACTCTAGGGTGGGGGGGCAGGAGCGAGGGACAGCCCCCGACTTCCTTCTCCCTGGGGCTCTGGGGACGTTCCGGCCACGGGAGCGACTGTCACGCCGGCGGAGATCATGGAGGGGGTGGTTGGCAAGCGCCTCCTCCCCGCCCTCGGCAGGGCCCGGCGTCTCCCGGCTGAGCCACTTCCTCCGCCTTGCCCTGGACGTAGGAATAGGTGTCTTCCCTTTACAATCTTGCGGGCTGTTTGGTTATGGGTAGGATTATTGCTTAAGATTCAAGTTTCCTGTAGGGAAATTGACAGTCTTGTACTCTTTCTAAACTCCCCCAGCCTTTTTCTGGGGTAAAGTCGTGTTTCCCTTCTCCCTCTTCCAAAAAAAAAAAAAAAAATCCAAATAAAACCCCCATCAACCCAGCTCTAAAGAGAAATAAACCTTTTTCCTCCTTGACATTGTTCTTTTATAACCACCTGGTAAACTTGGCCAGAAGATAAATAATTGAGCCCTTGCGTTTACTGGATTGTGGTGTTGCTTAATTGCATAGGACAGAATGAACCAATCGAGAGTGGGAGTTTTCTGTCTCAGAGCCAAGATCTTGGGTAAATGCAGAGAGAGAAACAAAGACAAGGCTGGCCTTGGCAAAGCCATGTATGCAAACTTTACCTGTGTTTGGGGGTGTGGTTGCACTTCAGTTAGCTTAATTCAAACCGTCACCTGAGTGGTTTTTTTCCGTTTAGTCCACATCTTTCTGTGTTATATCAAGTGGATGCATGATATTGACACACTTATTCTTATTAAAAATGTATATAACGTGTCCCTGCTGGTTGGTTAAATAAATAAAGGGCATATTTATTCTGTGTGTGGGTTGTAATTTTTTGCCTGGCTGAGCTGATACAGCATTGGTTTGACTAAATCAGAACTGTAAATTATCTCAATCTTTTATATGTGGATTTAGACTGTTATGACTTGATTTAGCCAATTTTATGTTTTATATCAAATATGTCTGCACGCCCTGAGTCAGCACATTTATTTACTTATTACATGTGCCAAGCTGAGCAATGGCACGCCACTCCAGCACTCTTGCCTGGAAATTCCCATGGATGGAGGGAGCCTGATGGGCCACAGTCCATGGGGTCACTAACAGTCGGACTCGACTGAGCGACTTCACTTTCACTTTTCACTTTCATGCATTGGAGAAGGAAATGGCAACCCACTCCAGTGTTCTTGCCTGGAGAATCCCAGCGACGGGGGAGCCTCGTGGCCTGCCGTCCGTGGGGTCGCACAGAGTCGGACACGACTGAAGCTACTTAGCAGTAGCAGGCTGAGCTACTAGTAAAATTTTTGCAGTGACATTTGCACAGTGGGATGGAGGAAAGAAGTCTTTAATACAAGAAAAGATATTGTAGATGCTAGAGGCTTTTTTTGTGTGTATTTATTATTTATTTATGGCTGGATAGTGTCTTAGTTGTGGTGCGTGGGTTCAGTTGCCCTGAGGCATGTGGGATCTTAGTTCCCCCACCAGGGATTGAACCTGACTCCCCTGTATTGAATGTGCAGATTTCTTAACCACTGGACCACAAGGGGTGTCCCTGAGGCTTGACCTTAATCTCTATATTTGCTAGCATATCTGCCACAGAGAACCACTAGAAAATTCATAAATCTTCTATCTTTATATGTAGTTCTTTTGGGAAGAATAGCCATCTAGAAATATCCATAATTATGACTTGACCTACAAAGGGTAGATAGTTCATGTAACGTTAACTCTGTTTTGAAGATAAGGAAATTGAGGTGTAAGGAACAAGACACTTGCCCAGGCAGCAACATACCATAGTGATGGAGCTTGTACCTTCTGTATATTTTGTTTGCTTTTGACTTTCTATGCTTAAGTATTAGGTCTTAATTTAGAGTGACTATAGGCCCTACTGGGAAAAGTGTCAGTGAAATTCTAACATATACCTAGACTGTCAATATCCTATAAGACTCCTAGGGAGATATTTAAAATAAACAGGTGAGTCCCATTTAGGTTATTACAGAATATTGAGCAGCATTACCTGTGCTATACAAAAGGTCCTTTTTGATTATGTCTTGTAAGATAGCAGTGTGTACATGTCAATCCCAAACTCTCACTCTCCTTCCCCTCAGGTAACTTTTTAGTCTGCATAATTTCCCATCAGAATTTAGCTATTTGCTAATGGAAAGAGAGATTTACTGAGGCAGGTTTGTAGGTGAAGGACAGTCATGACCTAAATGTCATTTAAACCAAAGTGTCTTGTGGCTTGATCAGTGGTCACTTGTATCTCCAGAAGGTTGCTCTTTCCTCCTGCCTCTGCACGTCATGACTTTCAGATGGTGAGACAGGGCAGAGGTGGTGGCCATCATTCCAGAGGCCGAGTCCAGCACCTTTAAACCTTATGGCTTTCTCAGAGGTGATGTACAGATCAACAAATATTTACATTTTACACCTTTGTGAAAGTTGCTATGAGGAACAAGATGCCTTGTTCACAGGACCTTGCAGTCTACTGTGACAACTTCATAAATTTCTTATCCATGTAATGCAACTTGATTTCCTCAAAGAGATGGTGAGACTATAAGCCCATCCTGTCCAGCAAGGTAACTGTTACATGTTTTAAAACATATAGCACAGATACAGAACATTTCCATTATCACAGAGTAGAATGCTTCGCTGTTGGACAGTGTTTCATTAAGCGCTACAGGTCTTCAGAAGGAGGAGAGGTTAAGAGTCTTGCAGTTGTCTAGCAGTCTTCTTGCCAGAGGAGAGATTTGATCTGAGACCCACATAATGGTTGGCATTTGACTGATGTAAAGAATTCGAGGAGGTATGGTGATACAGCACAGACCCAATTCTAGTAGATTAGCAAAGTAAATAGAGGAGGAGTAAGAGGTCTTGAATGCAAGGTCAGGAGTTTGAAGATTTTTGAAGCCAAATATTGATGTTTAATTATGGAGTGCCTACTACGTGCCTGACCTTGGTTAATTTGTATAAAGTAAATGGGTATGTGTGGCCTCCACCCCAGGAAGTTGTCATTGAAGATGACTGTATAAACTGGACCAGCACCCAAAAAGAGGGGTCCTGACTTTGCAGATTTGTGTGATAAAATACAGAAGTGTGTGTTTTTTCTTTTTTAATGAGGATTTTTAACTGGCTACACATGTCCACTCACATTTTCTGTCTTCCATATTAAAAAAAATTTTACCTTAACTTTTGGGTCATGTGTGACAACCAGCCAAAGAACACTTGAAGGACATGTCCAGATCCTGGAGAACTCCTGGTGTCCTGGAGCAGCCTTGGTGAGGTCCAGCAGAATGACATCCCTGGGCTGCCTCAATCGGTGTTGGTTATGGTGAAAAAACTAATATTTTGTTTACACACTTGTTGCAAGGAACCTTGGGTTACAGTGGGGCCCTTTTGTCAGGATGGTTTTATGGTACTTCGGTAGTGAGTTGTTTGAAATAACTCCAGGTCTTGAAAGGAATAGCATATACAAGAAAGGATTTCTATTATGTTCAGTTTTCCTATATCATATTATTAATATCACAACTCTTAGTTCAGATCAACAAGCATGTTATGTAATGAGAGTCCGTTATCATGCTAGGCAGGATCCAAGGATAATGCAATATGGTCCCTGTTTCACGGAACTGGAAGTGGTATTATAGGGGCCAGGGTATGTGCTTCGTCAGTAGGGACTTAGGAGTGGGAAGATGACAGTACAGTGGTTCAAAGGTCAGATTCTGGAGTCTAACACATTCTGGGATTGGATCCTTTATCTGCCGCCACTTAGTCAGAATCTGAACCTCAGTTTTCTTATCTATGAAAGGAGAGGCTAACAGACTCCAGGAGATGATGCTGGTAAAATACTTAGCATAATGCCTGGTGTACAGTAAGAACTTGCTAAATCTGAGTTTTTATTAAATGTCTAAGAAAAGAGATTAATTCTTTTTAAGGATGAGAGAGAAAGGCTTTATTATAGAAGGGTATTCACATGGGAACACATGATTAGGGTTTTATAGGATGATTAGGAATTCTCCCAACAAAGCTGAGTTGGTGAATAGCTGTATTCAAGGCTGAGGGAACATGAGCGTGCAGAGGCTTAAAACAGCGTAGTGTGTTCAGGGAGCTATAAGTGGAAGTTCTTAATTTAGGAGAACTGAAGAGAAAGGAAGCTGACTCTCGGCCCTTCTGTTAATAATTGGGTTCAGATGTTATTAAGTTGTTTTTTTTCCTTGTTTATAAAAGTAATGCATGCTATTGTAAAGAAATTTAAATTTGTCAAAATAGAAACTATGTATTTTTTTTATATGTGTCTTATTAGTTTGGTGCGTGTTTCTCCAGCTATTTTGCAGCTGCTTCTACCTACCGATTTATCTTGGACAAATTTATTGCAAATTCCTTTCTAATAGCCTAATAAAAAGTAATAAGAAAGGCAGACCTGGCCCCAAAGTAAAGTTTAGATTGTCTGGTTTCCTTTCTGTTAAAACCTCCCCCTCCATCCTTAAGAATAAATGACTTTCCTAGTCACTGAACTTTTCCCTGACCTTTGACTTTTTAACTACATCAAACACGAGCTTTCCTAAGGTAACTTACTGTAGTGTCGAAATGTTTGGGTGAGGTGAGTTTGAGGATTTCATGATCCACAGCTGTGATAGGAGTCAAAAGAGTGGCAATGAGGTCAAACTTCTTGAGCTTTCATCCCATATCCAACACCTCTTAGATCTTGGGTCAGTTGCTTTAACTTCTCCGGGTTTCACTTTCTCTGTCCAGAAAGTGCAGATACCAGATCCAATTGTAGGGGATTTGTGAGGATTGAGCAAGATAACATATGTGAAGTACTTTGCACAGAACCTGGGAGATAGCTAAAAGTGGAGTGCTAATAACTGCTATTATTAAAAACCACAGTATCTAACTGTAAAGTCATACCAGTTATGATGTGCGGTAGCCTTTCAAGACCCAAAGGAAAGAAGGAGTAATCCGGAGCTTCTAACCTAATAGGAAAAAAACTAAATAGGGAGCAGGGGGATTTACACTGTGGTGGCGGAGATGGAGGCTATCACGCAAAAGGAACAGGGCATGTTTACACGGATGCCTTTGTCAAACGTATGTCTCTCTACATCTTCTGATGGCGGCCCATTTATTTGAAGTAATATTCAACACATGAAATTTTTATGGCCACTTAGGAATGTAAACAGTCCCTTGGAGTTCTTCTTGATACAAAAAGTATAGATAATACAAAAGGTTTGAGGGGTGCGGGACTCGGGGAAGGAAGGTGGGCCAGCACGCAGCTTGGGGATGCGGCCACAGCTTGGGGGGTGAGGCTGCACCCTAAGTAGAGTGAATAAGCCTATGAGGCCAGGAGGGGATTTGTTCTTTCACATCTGTGCTATTTGAGTGTGTGTGTTTTCATTGGAGGAGCTGAGCTTTACTTTCCTGTCCTGTAACTTTCCTTTGCAAACGAAAACTCAAAACAGCCTTGTGGTTTAAGAAGAGCCACTCAGCACCTCCATGAAACAGATTCTCTTGCACCAGCTCTCTGGTTTGGGGTCAGAGAAGGCCGAAGAGAAAAGGCCTGCTGCTGTTTGTTGGCCGATTGTGGGGCGGGAGGAAGCCAGCAGAGTTTGAAAGAGAAAGTAAACCTTCTGGTAAATAAATGGCTTCCCTATTGTGGAGGAGGAGTGCAAATTATTAGGGGGATGTTTGGGTAGTTTTTGTAGAAGCCATTTCTGAAAACTGATTGAGATGATTGAGGGTGAGCCCAATTTAGGGAAATCCTGCCTGGCTTGCTGTGAACCCACTGTTATTCCCACTTTGTTGATTGATTTTATTAGTTTGTGGCAGCCTAACCTCCCCTTCTTGTTAGGAGAATTGGAGGATCTGAGTGTGATTTTGAGCACCTGCTTAGTAAAAGCTTCCTGAAATGCTTGTTTTTGCTTCTTTTCTAATGTTCATTTTGTTTTTACTTTTAAGCGAACACTTTTTATGACAGAAGCTAGTCATGAGACTTTCCCTTTGTTCTTTCCTCCCCCTCCCACCTCCAGTCCACCCAAACGTCATCCTCAAAACCTCAAAACCCAGATGTTAGCTGTGTAATTACCTCTCCTCTAAACCAAGCAAAGTGCAATCTTGCGTTGAGTTGGCATTAAAATCGTCAGCCTTTGAATTTCTTTCTACTTGTGGTTTAGATGCAATAAATATTTAATCTCAGACTGACTTTGCCTGACAAATCAGTCTTGTATTTGGGCTTCTTTTATCAATAAGTTTAGAGAAAGCAAATTTATTGAAACATTAACCAAAATAAAACGTAATTAGAGTGGTCACTGTCTTATGCATCAGGGCAGGTGGAATAATCAAAGCCAAATCTCAATATTTATTCTTTTTTATTAATATTTAATTTGAACAAATGCATATATATCAATATTCTTAATTCCGTGTGTTATTACCCTTTCCAATCGAGTACATAAATGAGTAGATAGAAGCACCTGGGACGCCTTAGGGTCCTGATTACTATGTTGAAGAATCCTAGGTTCATGGAGCCATCTGAGATTCCTGTTTCTCAAATGTACTGCTGTGGTGCTGGATGTTGATAGGGTGGGAGTGGCAAGGGGAGGCTGTCCCTATAGGGGGAAAGGGGTGGGGGATAGGTGAACTCTGTCCTTCCCACTAATTTTAGTTTGAACCTAAAATTGCTCTTAAAAGTCATTTATTAATTTAAAAACAATCCTGCAGAAATGACTGTGTCCTGGGTCAGAAGTGCCCCCTATACAGCTGTGTGATTCCAATGACTTCCACCACTGGATTCCCTAAGCTTGACAAAGAGAGTGGCTTTCTTTCACCATTATCTCCCAAGTAATGGAGAATGCGACTAGAAGTGGGGCATCCAGAGAATCTGTACAGTCTCTGGATGAACCTGCTCCCCCTTTCCTTAGGAGAGATAAATGCTAGTCTGAACTACAGATTTTCAGCAAGAATGTATCAGTTTTGTTTTTCAGTTCCAGACTAGTTTTCTTATTTTAGGGGGAGGGGGAGTTTAATCAGTACAGTAAATGGAAAGTCTCCCCTTCATCTTATCCTCTGAACTCTGTCTCCCAGGGACAGCTAGGTACCTATTTCTTACTTTATCTTTCCAGAATGATCATGTGTGATATACAGGAAAACATGTTATTCTTTCTCTTTTTTTTCCTTCCACAGACAGTAGCAAATTATTCCTATAACTCAGTATCTTTTTGAAGACACTTTGTTTATCTTAGAAGATACTCCATGTGAATATGTTTATATCTGCCTCATGTTTTTAGGATGTGTATAGTGTGCACTTAGGGTGGGATGAAATATTCAGTTTTGTGATCTCACATAGAAGAACTTGGAGGAGGAAAAAAAATTATAATTTATTTTTAATTCATTTTTGAATCAGTGTAGTCGTCTAGGCTATGGATGTCATAATTCATCTAATGATAGGCAGAGACTACAGAATCTACAGACAAAATGATGTGGTAAGTATCATCATGTTTGTCTTTGGGGCTTCCCTGGTGGCTCAGACGGTAAAGTGTCTGCCTGCAATGCAGGAGACCTGGGTCCTGGGTCGGGAAGATCCCCTGGACAAGGAAATGGCAATCCACTCCAGCACTCTTGCCTGGAAGATCCCATGGACGGAGGAGCCTGATAGGCTACAGTCCATGGGGCTGCAAAGAGTTGTCTTTAGATACAGATAAATAAATCTGTACCTGTATACTTTCAGTGGGGCTTCCCTGGCGGCTCAGCTGGTAAAGAATTCATCTGCAATGTGAGAGACCTGGGTTCAATCCCTAGGTTGGGAAGATCCCTTGGAAAAGAGAAAGGCTACTCACTCTAGTATTCTGGTCAGGAGAATTCCATGGGCTGTATAGTCTGTGGGGTTGCAAAGAGTTGGACACGACTGAGCGACTTTCACTTTCGCTTTCACAATTTTCATGTTTTAATCGTAACATGCATGCTGTTTATTTATTTATTTATTTGGTTGTGCCAAGTGGCTTGCAGGATCTTAGTTCCCCAAGCAGGAATCGAACCAGCACCCTCAGCAATGAAAGCATGGAGTCATAACCACTGGGCAGACAGGAAACTCTCCTATACATACTGTTTAGAAATGTAGCTTTTCAGTTGACAAGAGTGAACATTTTCCCCTTTAAATGTAAACATTGTTTTGTTTCTGGCCTCATTGTGTGGCTTGCAGAATCTCAGTTCCCCTGACCAGGGGTTGAATCCAGTTCATGGAAATCCTCACCACTGGATTAAGAATCCTAATCACTGGAATCCTAACCACTAGGCTACCAGGGAACTCCCTAAACATAAACTTTAATTCTGGGGAGAAGTCTGGCTACATCATTAAATATGAAACTCCAGTGTGTGCCTGTCACTTGCACAGACAGGAATTGTTGCACACTTTCACTCCCCCAATTTTTAAAACTTGCTGTTTATATACCTATGATTCCAGGACCCAACTTCCATTAATCTCAATCACTGCATCCCTAAATCACAACAGACTTGTCTAAGTTCCCCTTGTTCCTTTGGCAAGTGAAGACATAGTTTTTGTTTTTGTATTGTTCCTGGATGGGTCAGGAATATTCCCTGGAGGAGGGCATGGCGAACCATTCCCTTATTCTTGCCCACAGAATCCCATGAACAGAGGAGCCTGGCAGGCTATAGTCCATAGGGTTGCAAAGAGTTGGACATAATTGAAGCAACTTAGCACACACACATGGATGGGTTGCTCCCTGATTCTTCTATTTGAGTAGCCTAGCAGCAGTTTGCAGAGTATGCTCCACAGTGGGTCTCTGAAATCCTTTCAGGGTGGGTCTTTGAGATTAAAACTATTTTTATAACATTATTTTTATTTTTTAATTAGTTGGCATTTGTACTTATACTATTAGTCCTTGTACTCAGTGCACTTTCAGGGGAACCCATGATAAAACAGTAAACTATTAATTTAATTCTCTCTCAGCTCTTGATGACTTTTTTTTTTAGTGGTTTTTTGATACTCTGTAATGAAATGGCCCAGAGAAGGCAATGGCAACCCACTCTGGTACTCTTGCCTGGAAAATCCCATGGATGGAGGAGCCTGGTAGGCTGTAGTCCATGGGGTCATGAAGAGTAGGACAGGACTTCACTTTCACATTTCACTTTCATGCATTGGAGAAGGAAATGGCAACCCACTCCAGTGTTCTTGCCTGGAGGATCGCAGGGATGGGGAAGCCTGTTGGGCTGCCGTCATGGGGTCGCACAGTCAGACATGACTGAAGCGACTCATAAATGGCAGCCCACAGCAGCAGTGAAATGGCAGGGCTGCAGAAAGCACTTCTGCTGCCAAAGAAGTCTGGTGGAATAGCACTTGTGGATTGTTTGAGTTGTGATCTCAAACTAGCTGCTTTTTTTCCACAAAGCACTGTTCTTACTTGAAAGAATGATTGACAGACCAACAGGGATATTGATATTTTCTCAAAAATGAAAGGAGGGAAGCTTTTTCTTCGAGGAAAACAACTGACATTATTTGTTGCCGATGCTTTAGAGTGGAAATTAGAGTTTGAGAAACTTATATCCACTACTGTGTGTTTGACAGCTTCTCAGTATTATTGTAACTTTTTGATAATGTGGTTTTGTGATAGTTTATAATAAATTATGTTGGTATTTGAAGGTCTGAATGTCTCTGAAATAGTGTTTTACAGATAGTTATGCATGGCATTACAAAATCATGCATGAAAACATTCCATTCAAAATGCAGGATAGACTAATGGATTTTAGTGTTAACTGTGTATGAAGAGTTTGTTGCAATGGTTTCAGAATCTACACTGCCTCTAACCTTGAAGAAACTAGTACTTTCAAGTTTTGATGTAGTATAAAATAATGTCCAAAGTTATCTGCAGATTCTTAATATACTGTCCTTTCTTTTCCAGTGAGTGTAAGGCCAAAATTTCTTCCTACATTTCAACCAGAACAACATACTGCAACAAGTTGAATGCAAAAACAGAGCTGTGAGAATCCAGCTGTCTTCTAAGCCAGAGATTAGAGAAATCATTAGAGAAGCTTCCAAAACTTTAACAATGTCACTCTTTCCACTAAATGTTTTTTTAAATAAGTTGTTTTTCATAAAGATGTTATTTATGTAATAGGTTTATTTTTTTAATAAATTAATATATTCTAAATTTCTCAGTTTTAGTTTGTAATACAGTAAACACTGATATACCTCCATAAACAAATGTTCCTTGGGATCCTCAATTTTTAAGGGTGTCCTGAGAATAAAAAGTTTGAGAACTGCTGATCGACAGGTTTTAGCATATGAACTCCTTGCATAGCTGTTGAAGAAAGAAAAAAAGATTCTATGGTTCTGTTCCAGAGAGTTTGGGTTAGTAGATCTAGGGTTATTTTTAACAAACAGCTAGTGTTCTGATACTAGTGGTCCTTGGTGTGAGAATGCTGCTCTGAAGGTTCAGAAGGTATAAGTCTTCAGATTAATGAAGTCATCTCCACAGGGTTTAGAAATCATTGTTTTGGGGATAAAAGTAAATGGTAGCAATGTGGTCTTCCAAGGAAAAATGCTTTGCAGATTTCTTTTTATCCTGTTTGTTCTGAGTATTTATGGATCTGAATATTAATAAAGGGGGGATTTTAGTCATAATAAATAGTCATAAAGAATCACTTTGCGAAATTAGGGTTCAGCTTTATTTTATTGATAGGCCACCCGTGAACATATTAAGATAGTTTCTAAGGGCTTGGGTTAATTTCTAAAGACAGTTCTGGTTAAGAATTGTCTTTAAATTCTATAAGAAGTGTTCTGTTTCAGACAAGTCTTTAACGTTAGTGTATATGTGTAACATAAGTAAAGCTCTCATTTTCCTTCTTATAATTGGTTGTATTACAAATCCAAAGAGAAGTTTACTTGTCAGAGATAAAACAGCAGAGATAAGACTTCAAAACATATGACACCACTCAGTTCAGTTCAGTTCAGTCACTCAGTCGTGTCCAACTCTTTGCAACCCCATGAATCGCAGCAGGCCAGGCCTCCCTGTCCATCACCAACTCCTGGAGTTCACTCACACTCATGTCCATCGAGTCAGTGATGCCATCCAGCCATATCATCCTCTGTTGTCCCCTTCTCCTCCTGCCCCCAATCCCTCCTAGCATCAGAGTCTTTTCCAATGACTCAACTTTTCACATGAGGTGGCCAAAGTACTGGAGTTTCAGCTTTAGCATCAGTCCTCCCAATGAACACCCAGGACTGATCACCTTTAGAATGGACTGGTTGGATCTCCTTGCAGTCCAAGGGACTCTCAAGAGTCTTCTCCAACACCACAGTTCAAAAGCATCAATTCTTCGCCGCTCAGCCTTCTTCACAGTCCAACTCTCACATCCATACCTGACCACTGGAAAAACCATAGCCTTGAGTAGACAGATCTTTGTTGACAAAGTAATGTCTCTGCTTTTGAATATGCTGTCTAGGTTGGTCATAACTTTTCTTCCAAGGAGTCAGCGTCTTTTAATTTCATGGCTGCAGTCACCATCTGCAGTGATTTTGGAGCCCCCAAAATAAAGTCTGACACTGTTTCCACTGTTTCCATCTCTTTGCCATGAAGTGATGGGACCAGATGCCATGATCTTCGTTTTCTGAATGTTGAGCTTAAGCCAACTTTTTCACTCTCCTTTCACTTTCATCAAGAGGCTTTTGAGTTCCTCTTCACTTTCTGCCATAAGGGTGGTGTCATCTGCATATCTGAGTTTATTGATATTTCTCTCTGCAATCTTGATTCCAGCTTGTGCTTCTTCCAGCCCAGCATTTCTCATAATGTATTCTGCATATAAGTTAAATAAGCAGGGTGACAGTATACAGCCTTGATGGACTCCTTTTCCTATTTGGAACCAGTCTGTTTTTCCATGTCCAGTTCTAACTGTTGCTTCCTGACCTGCATATACCTGTTTTAAGAGGCAGGCAGGTGGTGTGGTATTCCTGTCTCTTTCAGAATTTTCCACAATTTATTGTGATCCACACAGTCAAAGGCTTTGGCATAGTCAATAAAGCAGAAATAGATCCCTTTCTGGAACTCTCTTTTTTTTTCGATGATCCATCAGATATTTGAGCATTTTTGGCATTGCCTTTCTTTGGGATTGGAGTGAAAACTGACCTTTTCCAGTCCTGGGCCACTGCTGAGTTTTCCAAATTTGCTGACATATTGAGTGCAGCACTTTCACAGCATCATCTTTCAGGATTTGAAATAGCTCAACTGGAATTCCATCACCTCCACTAGCTTTGTTTGTAGTGATGCTTTCTAAGGCCACTTGACTTCACATTCCAGGATGTCTGGTTCTGGGTGAGTGATAACACCATTGTGATTATCTGGGTCATGAAGATCTTCTTTGTATAGTTCTGTGTATTCTTGTCACCTCTTCTTAATATCTTCTGCTTCTGTTAGGTCCATACCATTTCTGTCCTTTATTGAGCCCATCTTTGCATGAAATGTTCCTTGTTATCTCTAATTTTCTTGAAGAGATCTCTAGTCTTTCCCATTCTGTTCTTTTCCTCTATTTCTTTGCATTGGTTGCTGAGGAAGGCTTTCTTATCTCTTGCTATTCTTTGGAACTCTGCATTCAGATGCTTATATCTTTCCTTTTCTCCTTTGCTTTTTACTTCTCTTCTTTTCACAGCTCTTTGTAAGGCCTCCCCAGACAGCCATTTTGCTTTTTTGCATTTCTTTTCCATGGGGATGGTCTTTACCCTGTCTCCTGTACAATGTCATGAACCTCATTCCATAGTTCATCAGGCACTGTGTCTATCAGATTTAGTCCCTTAAATCTATTTCTCACTTCCACTGTATAATCATAAGGGATTTGATTTAGGTCATACCTGTCCTTGGAAGAAAAGTTATGACCAACTTAGATAGCATATTCAAGAGCAGAGACATTACTTTGCTGACTAAGGTCTTGTCTAGTCAAGGCTATGGTTTTTCCTGTGGTCATGTATGGATGTGAGAGTTGGACTGTGAAGAAGGCTGAGCACCGAAGAATTGATGCTTTTAAACTGTGGTGTTGAAGACTCTTGAGAGTCCCTTGGACTGCAAGGAGATCCAACCAGTCCATTCTGAAGGAGATCAGCCCTGGGATTTCTTTGGAAGGAATGATGCTAAAGCTGAAACTCCAGTACTTTAGCCACCTCATACAAAGAGCTGACTCACTGGGAAAGATTCTGATGCTGGGATGGATTAGGGGCAGGAGGAGAAGGGGACGACTGAGGATGAGATGGCTGGATGGCATCACTGACTCGATGGACGTGAGTCTGAGTGAACTCCGGGAGTTGGTGATGGACAGGGAGGCCTGGCAAGCTGCGATTCATGGGGTTCGCAAAGAGTCGGACATGACTGTGCAACTGAACTGAACTGAATGGTCTAGTGATTTTCCGTACTTTCTTCAATTTAAGTCTGAATTTGACAATAAGAAGTTCATGATCTGAGGCACAGTCAGCTCCTGGTCTTGTTTTTGTTAACTGTATAGAGCTTCTCCATCTTTGGCTGCAGAGAATATAATCAATCTCATTTTGGTGTTGACCATCTGGTGATGTCTATGTGTAGAGTCTTCTCTTGTGTTGTTGGAAGAAGGTGTTTGCTATGACCAGTGCGTTCTCTTGGCAAAACTCTATTAGCCTTTGTCGTGTTTCATTCCGTACTCAAGGCGAAATTTGCCTGTTACTCCAGGTGTTTCTTGACTTCCTACTTTTGCATTCCAGTCCCCTATAGTGAAAAGGACATCTTTTTGGGTGTTAGTTCTAAAAGGTCTTGTAGGTCTTCATAGAACCGTTCAACTTCAGCTTCTTGAGCATTACTGGTCGGGGCATAGGCTTGATTACCGTGATATTGAATGGTTTGCCTTGGAAATGAACAGAGATCATTCTGTCATTTTGGGATTTCATCCTAGTACTGCATTTCGGACTCTTTTGTTGACCATGATGGCTACTCTGTGAGTCCACTAGCTTGGGAGTTTCAAGACTCCACATTTGTGTTCTGGTTTTATCTCTGTCTTTTGTGATCACTTAACATTTTGATAGAGTTGTTAACGTTATCTTGGAACCTCAGGGTTCTCTTTGGCTGAGTGGTTGACTGGAAGATCCAATGTGAATTTATGCTTCAGGCCAGGTTCTGTTTGGGTGTAATTTTTAGGATTTAGATCATAAGCTACTTCCAACCAAGCTTAAATAGGGTTTCTAAATTCTAAGTTACTATCTTTCTAAGTATTTATTCTTTTTCTAAGTCATGTCCAGTCTCTCACTTACATTGTAAGATGTAAGCCATGTCTCTCAAATTTTCAGATTTTAATTTCATGAATAATTGAGACTTTTTCTTAACCTTCTCTTGTGTAGATGCTAATGGATAAGATCAGCTGCTCTCTGAAGTTTGCCCACATTATGCTAAACTATGATGTATAATGAGGTCACCTATTTTTCCAAGTATGCTATGCATTTTGATAAGAATTTCATAGAAAAGCTTGTCTAATTTGGGGAGATAGCTCATCTTCCTTCTTAAATACAATTGAAACTCTGTGGGGTCAGCTTATCTTTTAAAATATTTTTCATAAAGCTCAATACATTTAAAACATTAGTAGATTATATATTTAAGAGCAGTCTTAAGATGCATAAAAATTGAGCAGAAAGTACAGAGAACCCCTGTATACCATATTGTCTCTGCTTCCTAGTTTGTCCAGTTACTGACATCTTGTCTTAGTGTGACACATTTGTTACCATGGATGAGCGAATATTGACACATTATTATTAACATTAGAATTCACTGTGTTATACATTCTACTAATTTTGACAAATGTATAATGACATGTATCTACTGTTACAGCAACATACAAACTAGTTTCACTGGCCTGCAGATCCCCTTTACTCTACCTATTCATCCCTCCCCCAAATCCTGGCAACCACTGTTGTTTTTTATTATCTGCATAGTTTTGCCTTTTTCCAGAATATCTTTTGGTTAGAAGTAGTCATTTCAGTTTGCCTTTGTTCACTTGGCAACTCTGATTCAGATTCCCTCATGTCTTTTCAATGCTCGATAGTGCATTTCTTTTTATTGCTGAGTAATATTCCATTGTCTATGTGTACCACATTGTTTATGCATTCACCTATTGAAAGACATAATAATTGTTCCCAAGTTTGAGCACTTATGAATAAAGTTGCTACAAATAATTTGTGTGCAGGGTTTTATGTAGAGGTAAGTTTTCAACTCATTTGGGTAAATACCAACAAGTGCATTTGCTAGATACTAAAGGAAGGAGTCGCTTCAGTCATGTCCAACTCTGTGCGACCCCATAGACAGTAGCCCACCAGGCTCCCCATCCCTGGGATTCTCCAGGCAAGAACATTGGAATAGGTTGCCATTTCCTTCTCCAATGCATGAAAGTGAGAAGTGAAAGTGAAGTCACTCAGTTGTGTCCGACTCTTAGAGACCCCATGGACTGCAGCCTACCAGGCTCCTCCGCCCATGGGATTTTCCAGGCAAGAGTACTGAAGTGGGGCGTCACCAAGGATCTGTATATTACCAAGTTGAATGAATGTCAGTGTGTCACCATCTTGCTCACAGTTTTAGTGGTGTTGGCATAGCTGAAAATCTTTTTTTTTTTTTTTTAAATTCTCTCCTCTTGGCTTTTGTGATATGTTCCCCTGGTTTTCCTTCAGTCTTGCTTGTCTTTCCCAGTTGCCTTTCCTGGTTCATCCTCTACCTGAACAATAGTGGTGAAGTGCTTCAGACCACTGTCTGGGCTCTCCTTTATTTTCTTCTATATCTTCTTCCTAATTTATGTTATCCATTACTTTGGCTTTAACTATCATCTCCATCCTGATGACTGATGTGTCTCCAACCCAAATGTCTCCAGGCGCCCAGTTTCTGTGTCCTGATGCTTAATTGACATTTCTCCTTGGATGGTTGTCTCCTTGGATGATTGTAGTTACAACCGTCCAAGGAGAAATGTCAATTAATAGAATAGGAAAGACTAAAGATCTCTTCAAGAAAATTAGAGATACCAAGGGAACATTTCATGCAAAGATGGGCTCAATAAAGGACAGAAATGGTATGGACCTAACAGAAGCAGAAGCTATTAAGAGGTGACAAGAATACACAGAAGAACTATACAAAGAAGATCTTCACAACCCAGGTAATCACAATGGTGTGGTCACTCACCTAGAGCCAGACATCCTGGAATGTGAAGTCAAGTGGGCCTTAGGAAACATCACTACATACAAAGCTAGTGGAGGTGATGGAATTCCAGTGGAGCTATTTCAAATCCTGAAAGATGATGCTGTGAAAGTGCTGCACTCAATATGTCAGCAAATTTGGAAAACTCAGCAGTGGCCACAGGAAAGGAAAAGGTGAGTTTTCATTCCAATCCCAAAGAAAGGCCATGCCAAAGAATGCTCAAACTGCCGCACAATTGCACTCATCTCACATGCTAGTGAAGTAATGCTCAAAATTCTCCAAGCCAGGCTTCAGCAATACGTGAACCATGAACTTCCAGATGTTCAAGCTGGTTTTGGAAAAGGCAGAGGAACCAGAGATCAAACTGCCAACATCTGCTGGATTATGGAAAAAGCAAGAGAGTTCCAGAAAAGGATCTATTTCTGCTTTATTGAGTATGCCAAAGCCTTTGACTGTGTGGATCACAATAAACTGTGGAAAACTCTGAAAGAGATGGGAATACCAGACCACCTGACCTGCCTCTTGAGAAACCTATATGCAGGTCAGGAAGCAACAGTTAGAACTGGACATGGAACAACAGACTGGTTCCAAATAGGAAAAGGAGTACGTCAAGGCTGTATATTGTCACCCTGCTTATTTAACTTATATGCAAAATACATTATGAGAAACGCTGGGCTGGAAGAAGCACAAACTGGAATCAAGATCTGGCAATAACCACAGATATGCAGATGACACCACCCTTATGGCAGAAAGTGAAGAGGAACTAAAAGCCTCTTGATGAAAGTGAAAAAGGAGAGTGAAAAAGTTGGCTTAAAAATTCAGAAAACGAAGATCATGGCATCTGGTCCCATCACTTCATGGGAAATAGATGGGGAAACAGTGGAAACAGTGTCAGACTTTATGTTTTGGGGCTCCCAAATCACTGCAGATGGTGATTGCAACCATGAAATTAAAAGATGCTGACTCCTTGGAAGGAAAGTTAAGACCAACCTAGATGTCATATTCAAAAGCAGAGACATTACTTTGTCAACAAAGATCGTCTAGTCAAGGCTATGGTTTTTCCAGTGGTCACGTATGGATGTGAGAGTTGGACTGTAAAGAAAGCTGAGCACTGAAGAATTGATGCTTTTGAACTGTGGTGTTGGAGAAGACTCTTGAGAGTCCCTTGGACTGCAAGGAGATTCAACTAGTCCATCCTAAAGGAGATCAGTCCTGGGTGGTCATTGGAAGCACTGATGTTGAAGCTGAAACTCCAGTACTTTGTCTACCTGATGCAAAGAGCTGACTCATTTAGAAAAGACCCTGATGTTGGGAAAGATTAAAGGGAGGAGGAGAAGGGGAGGACAGAGGATAAGTTGGTTAAATGGCATCACTGACTCAGTGGACATGAGTTTGTGTAAACTCCAGGAGTTGGTGATGGACAGGGAGGCCTGGTGTGCTGCAGTCCATGGAGTCACAAAGAGTTGTACACAACTGAGCGACTGAACTGATACTGATCTATTTATCTGTCCAAAAAGAAAAAAAACCCTCTTTTAAAAAAATACATTTACTTACTGGAGTATCGTTGTTTTATGCTAGTATGTCAGTTTCTGCTGTACAGCAAAGTGAATCAGCCGTATGTATACATATAACCCCCCTTTTTTTGGATTTCTTTCCCAGTTAGGGGTACCTCAGAGCACTGAGTAGAGTTCCTTGTGCTATACTGTAGGTTCTTTATCTTTTTTTTATATTGAAGTAGTTGATTTACAATATTGTGTTAGTTTCAGGAATACAGCAAAAAATTTTATGTAGATAGATAGATGCTTCCAGATGGCTCAGTGGTAGAGAATCTTCCTGCCTGTGCAGGAGAAGCAGGAGATGCAGGTTCCATCCCTGGGGTCGAGAGGATCCCCTAGAAGAGGAAATGGCAACCCACTCCAGTATTCTTGCCTGGGAAGTCCCTTGGATAGAGGAGCCTGATGGGCTGCAGTCCATGGGTTCCTAAAGGGTCAAACACAACTGAGCTTGCAACAACAACATATATGTATGTATGTGTGTGTGTGTTTTCCAGATTCTTTACCATTACAGGTTATTACAAGGTATTGAGTATGGTTTCCTATGCTATACAGTAAACCTTATTGTTTATTTTATATTTAGTGGTGTATATCTGTTAATCCCATAGTCCTAATTTATCCCTTCTTCCAAAAAACATAACTCTTAAGCTTTCTCACCACAAGCTTGTGCGCTTCTCCCTGCCTAGCTTTCCCCATCTAAGAAAACGGCATCCCCATCTAACTCACGGTAAAAGCCAAAAGCTTCAGAATAACGTTAATTCCTCCTTTCTCTCAGGCTTCCCTGGTAGCTCAGATGGTAAAGAATCGCCTGCACTTCGAGAGACCTGGGTTTGATCCCTGGGTTCGGAAGATCTCCTGGAGAAGGGAACAGCTACCCACTCCAGTATTCTGGCCTAGAGAATCCCATGGACTGTACAGTCCAGGGGGTTGCAAAGAGTCGGACACAACTGAGCACCTTTCACTTTCTACTTTGCCCTTTCTCTCGTGCCTGTTTCTCTTGAAATCAAGTCCTGCTGTTCCACCTCGCATGTTTTTAAAAATTCTTTGTCTTGTCCTGACTTCCATTCGTGCTCTATGGTAGGCTAGATACCCTGAAAATCTTCCCTCAGAACACCAAGAGGGGACTTCCCTGGTGGCCCGAAGGCTAAGACTTCATACTTCCAATGCCAGGAGGCACAGGTTCGCTCTCTTCCTGGTCAGTGAACTGGGGAACTAAGATCCTACTGCAGTGCAGCTGAAAAATAATCCAAACAAACAAACAAAAAAACCCACCAAGAAATATTGGATACCCTGAGCTCTCCAGGAAATAAGGGAAATCTTCAGAGGCAAAAATCAAACAGAGTCTCCCAAAATAAGGGAGAGGAAGTCAGCCTATAGTAGGGGTGGTGGTGGGGGCCATTTCCATTGTTTTACAGCCACTCTAGGCAGCAGACCAGGTCTTGCTCTTGGCGAGGAATCTGCCAAGAATTCCTCAGCATAGGGCTGTTGATTTTAGAGATTTGAATTTGCACTCCTTTTGTCCCAGAAACTCCTATCTGAGATTTTTAACAGAGTCTGAACAAATAGCTTACTTCCTTCCAGATGTGGTATCTAAATTATAACTCCCAGTCACTCACTATCCTACATCTTTATTGCTCTTATCGCAAGAGGTAATTATCATCCCATTGACTTGTCTGTTTTTATCTCCAGGGCAGAGACCTGTCTATCTTGTTCCACACCCTCTACTCTGCCTTTGCTTCCAGACCCAGGGTTGGTTTGTTTGTTTTTTTTTAATTTTCTTTTTCTTTTTTTTTAAAATGAATGAATGGGTGAGTGATTTGAGTAAGTAGCTTCCGTCTGAGAGAAGATAAAATGATGTTATGTCAGTTTTCTTTTGGTACTAAGCATTGCACTTTAACACATTATTGACCAGAGACATATTAATACGTCTTTAGTCAACAAACATTATCGACTGAAGGGGTATCAGTGATATAGTTAACATCATGACTTCTCAAGTGGTGCTAGTGGTACAGAATCTGCCTGCTAATGCAGGAGACGCCGGTTTGATCCCTGGGTTGGAAAGATCCCTGGGAGTAGGAAATGGCAACCCACTCCGGTATTCTTCCCTGGAAAATTCCATGGACAGAGGAACCTGGTGGGTTACAGTCCATTGGTTTGCAAAGAGTTGGACACTACTGAGCACGGGTGTGCACACACGCACATACACAATATCACCGTGCAAAGTTGTTAGAGCTTAAAATTGATCAAAGCTTCATTATACAACTTCTGATTGTTGTTATCACTCACATTTTGCTCTGTTAGATTTTTGTCCCAAACTTCTGTATATTACAAAGGCAAGTTTATTACTGTAAAAAATTTTTTAAATGACACATTGCAAAACTTTGAGTGAAGAATTTTTTGGTGAATTTTATGCAGATACTTTGTCTGATTATCCGAGTAGCATATATACTGGACTCTCAGAATATGGTAGTTCTTCAGAATATAGTTCTGATTCAGACAATGTGATTATTAGACCCACAAAAAGACAAAAATCTGAGTGATTCTGATACAGAAAGTGAAAATGAAATTCATGGTACTGGTGAAGACTTTACAGGTGTGTCAGGTGTAACCACTGAATGTAATAACCTGCAAAGTGTTAGTGAAAGGGTAGAATTAAGTTCTGACTGGTCAGAAGAAAAATTACCAGCCACAGGTGTTAGTTTCTGCAAAAATCCCTGGTCTGTAATGAGTTAGAACAAAATTTTAATTTTTATGCAGAGTAATGCACACAAATAAGTTAGAAATCAAAGACTAATGCAAGACATATTAAAAATCATGGTTTTCTGTTCCACTCTTATTTCTAAGTATTGCTTCCCAGAAAAGTCTTATTTATTTTAAAAATTATTTATATTTATTTATTAGACTGTGCTGGGTCTTACTTGCAGGATGTGGGACTAGTTCCCACCAGGGACCGAACCCTGACTCCTTCCTTGGGAGCGTGGAGTCTTAGCTGCTTGGAAGGACCACAAGGAAAGTCCCATCATCATAATTTTTAAACCATTTTAGTTAAACCACTAAATCATGCATTTTAAGTAAATAAGTATTGTTTACTGGTAAGCTGCATAGTATACTGTTACATGATTACATTTTCTTTCACATGTAGATTTTTTCCTGGAGTTAATATTTTTATCTTAAAAAGAATTTTGATAAAGTAAAAAAATTCAAAATTATTTTCATAAAAATCGATTTACTTTAGGGCTTTCCTGGTGGCTCAGAGGTTAAAGCATCTGCCTCCAATGCGGGAGACCCGGGTTCGATACCTGGGTTGGGAAGATCCCCTGGAGAAGGAAATGGCAATCCACTCCAGTATTCTTGCCTGGAGAATCCCATGGATGGAGAAGCCTAATAGGTTACAGTCCACGGGGTCGCAAAGAGTCGGACACGACTGAGCGACTTCACCTTCACCTTTCTTATACCTATTGCTAACTTTCCCCAAATATTCCAACAGGTCTATCAAATGCCTGGCACTCTTACTGCAGATACTTAAATACATTCACAATCTGTTCGTTATTTTCTGGGCAACTCTCTCACCTCTCATGTTAGTCATCCTGCAATCTGAGTCTCCTTTCACCTGTCTTCCATATTGGCTTCCCCTTCCCTAGATCTTATGTCTTCCTCTTTCTATCTTGATTGCTTTATTTGCTGAACCACAAATTCTAGTAAAATACTATCAGGAAAAGGTGCCTGGGAGATAACTTTTCTGAATTGTTGAGTATCTGAAATCTTTTTATTCTTTCTTCACCTCAAATGATGGTTTGGGTGGGCAGTGAATCATTTGTTCATCAACTCGAAGGCATTACTGGCTCTATTGGCTTTGAATCCTTCAGTGCCTGTGTTGAAAGGCTTATGCTGTTCTGATTTTTTATGCTCTCCAAGAGGCCTGGTTCTTTTCTCTGGAAGTGTGTATGACTTCTTCATTCCCACTGTTCTGAAATTTCACAGAATATGCCTTAGTGTGAGCCTATTTTCATTCATGGATCGAGTTCTCTTTTCCATCTTTTTGCTGTGGATTATTTTCCATCTTTTTTCTTGTGGATTTATTCCAGGAAGTTTTCTTGGTTGTTTCAACCCATCTATTTGATTTTAAATTCTGGCTGTCATTTTCAAGAGTCCTTTCTAAGTTGCCATTTTCATCTTGATCTTCATTTTTTTAATTGAAAAAATATTTTTTTATTTATTTGACTGCACCAGGTCTTAGTTGCAACACATGGGAATCTTCATTGTGGCATCTGGGATCTCATTTCCTGATCAGGGATTGAACTCAGGCCCCTGCACTGAGAGCTTGGAGTCTTAGCCACTGGTTCACCAGGAAGTTGTTCGTCTTAATTTTTATCCTATTCCTGATTAATGTATATAACTTGTCTCTTTGAGGATATTATTTATAGTTTTGTGAAGTTTTTGTATACTGCTAGTAATTCTATGGAACCAGTGACAGACTTTATTTTCTTGGGCTCCAAAATCACTGCAGATGGTAACTGCAACCATGAAATTAAAAGATGCTTGCTCTTTGGAAGAAAAGCTATGATCAGCCTAGACAGCATATTAAAAAGCAGAGACATTACTTTGCCGACAAAGGTCTGTCCATTCAAAGCTATGGTTTTTCCAGTAGTCATGTATGGCTGTGAGAGTTGGACCATAAAGAAAGCTGAGCACCAAAGAACTGATGCTTTTGAACTGTGATGTTGGAAAAGACTCTTGAGAGTCCCTTGGACTGCAGGGAGATCCAACCAGTCCATCCTAAAGAAAATCAGTCCTGAGTATTCATTGGAAGGACGGATGCTGAAGCTGAAACTCCAATACTTTGGCCACCTGATGCAAAGAACTGACTCATTTAAAAAGACCCTGATGCTGGGAAAGATTGAAGGTGGGAGGAGAAGGGGATGACAGAGGGTGAGATGGTTGGATGGCATCACTGACTCGATGGACATGAGTTTGAGTGAACTGGGTTTGGAGAAAGGTAGTTACCTGGGGGTCTAGATGCTCTTTATACAGGTTTTCAACCAGTTCTCCTATTTTTATCCAAACTTTTCACCCCTCCCTTCAAATATTGCCAACCTCCAACTTTGAGCTTTGGGGTGTTACACAGCAGACACTTACTATTCAGTTTTCTCGGCTGTACTAGGTCAGTTAACATCACTCTACTTTCTGAATTCTAGAATTTTATTGATATATTTTGTCCATGGTCATCTCATTTCCCATTCTTTGTCCTTGTGGGTTTGTTCCCATTGCCCCTGCTTTACCGTCACTTTAGTAGGCTTGTGGGTCATGTTTAACCAGAAGATCTGTATTATGTTCTCTTTGCACCCCTGTGTTTGCACATGCTGGTCCCTCTACGTGGACTGGTTATCCCTTCCTTTCTAGCATTACCAGCTCTCCTGCAGACCCACTGTACCTTGGGAAGTACTCTCCAAGAAATGGAGAGAGGAGGAGATAGAAAAGAAGGAAGAAGAGGAAGTAAAGGAGGAAAGAGGAGAGAGATTGGAGTCGAGGCTTATATTCAAGGTTTTTAGCGTGAGCACTTGCAGGAGTGGAGGTGTCATTTGCTAAAATAGTGGAGATTGAAGGAGAAGTTGGCTGGGAGAGGTTTTTAATGAAAGGGTTAGTTCAGGGTATATTAAATTGGGGATGCTTGTTAGATATCCAAGTGGAGGTGTTGAGTAGACAGAGGGTTCTGGAGTTCATGGGAGAGGCTAGGGCTGGAGATGTAAATTTGCGGATTGTCAGATGTTATTTTGAAGAAATTGGGACTGGATGACTCATTTAGAAAGTGAGTGCATAGGGGAAAGAAGAGATTAACTAGCCAAGTAGTTTTAACAGCAAAGCCTTTCCTTTTAAAACTACAAATTCCTTTCTCATGGAATTTGGGCTCTATCAAGATGACATTCCATCAGTGTGTTAGTAGAAGTGTTGTTCTGGTCACCAAGGGCCATAACCCAACTGAAATTTTAGTAGCACAAAGCCCCCACCAACTTGTGCTCGCTAATTCTGTGGGCAGGGAATCTGTAAGGCAGAGGTGGCTGGTCTTAGCTCTGCAGTGTCGGGGGCCTCAGCTGGGAAGACTGGAACATCTGGGGGCTGTTATCATTGGGAGGCTGCTTCACTCACATATCGCCTGGGATGAATCAGCGGCTGACCTCATCCGGGACTGTACGCCAGCTGTCTCCACGCGTGGCCTCTCCCGCCTCGGGCTTGTCACGGAGTGTTGGTTGGGTTCTGGAAAATGAGCCTTCTGAGGGATTCAGCGCTGCTGTTCTAACGCTGTTGGTTGGAGCAGTCATGGACTTAGCCAGATTCAAGGGCAAGGGACAAAGACTCCTTCTCTCAAAGGGAGGAGTATCAGAGAGTTTGGGGCCATTTTTTATACCCACCCCAATGCCCTTTTGAATTTGAGGTTCTGACCCCAAACCACAGTCACTTTGAAGGAAGAGGTTCTAAGACAGGATCCACAGATAAGGATTCCCAGCCCCAGATATCTGGCACTCCAGGCTAAGTGTCCAGGATCAACTTAGTATCTCTTTAAGGGAAAGTATCCTGAATAAATTAAAGAAAAACTTCTTCCTTCTCTTCAGTAAGTGTTGAACTATATTGTGAGTCTGTGACATTGAGATTCAGAAATTTAGGTACTCTTTCTCTGCTTTATTTCAGTTGCCTGTTTTAAAAGAATATTACTAAATTACACAGCATTCTAAATCAGTGGATGCTTTTTGACTCTTTTCATTTGGGCTTTGGCCAAAGATAATAGTATCTGCAGGCCTCTCCCCACCCCAACCCCTGCCCCACCCCAGCAACTTGCCCTTCTCCCTTTGCTGCTTCAAGCCTGGAAACTTTGACGTGATGATTTACTTGCCCAATGTACAGTGTGTTTCTTGAAGGCTATACTCCTGTTTTTATTTATTTTAAAAATATTTATTTGGCTGTGGCGGATCTTTAGCTGCAGCATACAAACTCTTGGTTGTGGCACATGGGATCTTATTCCCCAAGTAGGGATCGAACCCAGGCCCCCTGCATTGGGAGCTTAGAGTCTTACCCATTGAACTACGAGGGAAGTCCTTATACACCTGTTTCTAAAAGTTGGCAGCTTGCCTCTGATTCCTGTGAGGGTGAGTCCCTCTGCATTCATTGCAAGGATGCTTTGCTTTCCTCTAGAAAAACCTCCAAATTCTAGGTAACCGGTCATACTGGGTAGAACTAGTCTTGTTTTCTTAGATGCAGTTGCTGCATTGTTGGTGTGCTTCTCAGCACTGTAGCCATCAGTGACTGTTAAGTAGGAACTTTTGCAGTGGAAGTGGTGTTTATGTGTGTGTGTGGCAAATGTGAGTACAGGAGGCTGCTGCTGCTATGTCTCTTCAGTCGTGTCCAACTCTGTGCGACCCTATACACGGCCTCATACCAGGCTCCCCTGTCCCTGGGATTCTCCAGGCAAGAACACTGGAGTGGGTTGCCATTTCCTTCTCCAATGCATGAAAGTGAAAAGTGAAAGTGAAGTCGTTCAGTTGTGTCTGACTCTTAGCGACCCCATGGACTGCAGCCCACCAGGCTCCTCTGACCATGGGATTTTCCAAGCAAGAGTACTGGTGGGGTGCCATCGCCTTCTCTGAAAGGAGGCTATAAAGGCACTACTCATTGGGTGTCTTAAATCTGATATCAGAAAGATATGTAAGGGTCAAATGGACGAGATGGAATCAAGACAAGAAAGAAAAAGCCTCAGCTGCATTTGTAGGTGCTGTGAGCATTCAGAGTTGAAGCAGTGAGTGGACCCTGGGTAGGGTTAGGGACCAGGGCTAAGTTCTCCAGAGGAGACGGGAAAGGGACGTACAGTGCCGCCAAGGGGAAACCACTTTAGGCAAGAGCACCAGCAAAGAAGGAACAGTCTGTGGAGGGTGGAGGTGAGGTTGGAGGGGAGATAAGTTGACATTCTGAAAGTCATCTTGAGACCCAAGAGAGGAGCTGGAGGGGCCAAAGTTGGCTGAGGAGTTGGGGAACCTTAGTGGGTGTAAAGATTTTGGGTGGGACAATGTTTTTGAACCGGAGGAGTTGCTGTAATTTTACTCTTATTGAAAGGTCATCCTCGAATTTTTCAAACAGCGAATCTTAAAAGTTGGTCTGCTCCTCAGAATACTTCTTACTGGATGCAGGGTCCTTGCCTGGAAGAATATGTTTCAGTCCACTGACTGAGCTATAATTCATACTAGTGGTTTATTTGTACTACATGTCTCTCTGAGTATCCGTTGTGAGCTGGGCACCCTGCTGGATACTGCGGGGTGAAGGGAGGAACAGACTGGTGAGCAAAAGCCCAGGCTCTTCCTGTCCTCAGGCTAGCAGCCCAGCGTAGAGTTTACCAGTTCAAGTTACGGGGTCCAGAGTGCTCACTCAGGCCCAAGTACAGAGAACACTGGGAATCCTTCCCAACAGCAAAACTGGGGGAATTGTAAGCTAAGGATACATGCATATGTATTCATGAAGGGGCTTGAGCAGAGGTGATTTCAGCATATAACTGGGGCAAAGGTCAACCTTCAGCTGAAGCCGGGCTTTAGTTGATTGAAGTCAGGAGTGTCCACATCTTTCTTCCATCCTTCGCCTGGTTGGGAGCCTTGTAAATTGTTATGTGTATCTCTTATGGAATAACGAGGACTCTGCTTTATCACTTTGTTATTGTTTGCCTTTTTTCTGTTGGACTCCTGTGTTCCCTTAAGACCACTAATTACTGAGACCTGTTCAGTTCAGTTCAGTCGCTCAGTCGTGTCCGACTCTTTGCGAACCCCATGAATCGCAGCTTGCCAGGCCTCCCTGTCCATCACCATCTCCCGGAGTTCCTCAGACTCACGTCCATCGAGTCAGTGATGCCATCCAGCCATCTCATCCTTGGCCGTCCCCTTCTCCTGCCCCCAATCCCTCCCAGCATCAGAGTCTTTTCCAATGAGTCAACTCTTCACTTTGAGGTGGCCAAAGTACTGGAGTTTCAGCTTTAACATCATTCCTTCCAAAGAAATCCCAGGGCTGATCTCCTTCAGAATGGACTGGTTGGATCTCCTTGCAGTCCAAGGAACTCTCAAGAGTCTTCTCCAACACCACAGTTCAAAAGCATCAATTCTTCGGTGCTCAGCCTTCTTCACAGTCCAACTCTCACATCCATACATGACCACAGGAAAAACCATAGCCTTGACTAGACGGACCTTAGTCGGCAAAGTAATGTCTCTGCTTTTGAATATACTATCTAGGTTGGTCATAACTTTTCTTCCAAGGACTAAGCGTCTTTTAATTTCATGGCTGCAGTCACCATCTGCAGTGATTTTGGAGCCCCCCAAAATAAAGTCTGACACTGTTTCCACTGTTTCCCCATTTGTTTCCCATGTAGAGACCTCCTAACCTGTCTGCTTACAGAATTGTTTACTTGTCTTCCTAAAACCCTTCTGACCTCCCCCATTCCCCTCGGGCAACCTGCCCATTCCTCTCGGGCAAGAGTTCCTGTTTCTTTGTGTAGCTTACCCAAGAGCCTCTCCACACTCATCTCATGCCATAGTTTCCTTATGTGGTCTCCACGGGGTTCTGCTTCATTACAACTGCCTGGAGCCCATCCTTGGAGTTGATTATTCAGTACATTTAGTAAGGACCAGCCTCTAGTGTCTTAGAGCCCTTCAGGTAACTGAGATGTGCTTGCTGAGTGAGCCCTGATCTCTGCTTTTGTTCTGAGGTTCTCAGTCTGGCCACACCTTAGTATGGTCTGAGGAGCTTTCAAATATTGAAACCTGGTTCGTTCCCATCCTCAACAATTTCCATTTGGCTTCTGGTTTGGTTGCTAGGCATCTCTATTTTATTTTTTATTTTTACAAAAATATCTGCCCTCGTAATTCTGCTCTGCAGCTAGGGTGGGAGAAGGAAATGGCAACCCACTCCAGTATTTTTGCCTGGAGAATTCCGTGGACAGAGGAGCCTGGTGGGCTGCAAGTCTATGGGGTTGCAAAGAGTCTGACACAACTAAGTGACTAAATGACCACCACCACACCACCAGCAGCATTCTTGCCCGGACAGTCCCACAGACAGAGGAGCCTGATGGGCCACAGTCTATGGGGTCACAAAGAGTCAGATACGACTGAGCAGCTGAACACACAGCTAGGGTGGGGAACCTCTGCATACCAAGGGCAAAATCAGGGAGTAGATGTTACAGGAAAACAGATCCTGATTCTGGAGTGACTTATCCTTTTATGTACAGATCTCCAAGTATTTGAAAAGCTACTATTCCGTAAGTTACCCTTTTCTCTCCTTGACCTTATTTCCTGTTCCCCAAGTCTTCTTCCCGGGCGAAACGTTCATGTTCTTGACTGCTCACACCCTGATTGCCCCTCCTTGAATATGTTTGTTTTCTAGTGCACCATTTAAATTGTGATACAGTCAGAATATCACTATGGGCCAACTGGACTAATCCTCTTATTCAGACAACTTATATGTCTGTTAAAATATCATCAGATCACATTGACTTCGTATTATGATTGACTCATGGTTTACTTAAAATCAATGAAACTCCCACTGTAACATAGTGGTTGAGAGCTGGAATTCTGAAAATGGACTTATTAGTGTTGGGGCTCCAGTTTCATACCTTTACTACCTGTCTGACCTTGGGTGAATCGCCTAAAATTCTGTGCTTTATTTTCCTCCTCTGTAAAATGGGTATAAAAATGGTGTCTGTCTCACAGGATGATGAGGATGAAATGAGTAAATAAATATATGTCAAAGAGTGTCTGGCACACAGTGAAAGTTAAAGTTAGTCACACAGTTGTGTCCAACTCTTTGCGATCCCATGGACTGTAGTCCACCAGGCTCCTCTGTCCATGGAATTCTCCAGGCAAGAATACTGGAGTGGGTTGCCATTTCCTTCTCCAGGGGATCTTCCTGACATAGGGATCAAACCTGGGTCTCCTGCATTGCAGGCATTGCTATATAAATATTAGCAATGATCATTAGTTCTTTGGACTGCTCTTAAACCAAGGTTCTTATTTTTCATCTTTCTCTTTCATTTGGATATCACTTACGTCAAGGCTGTATACTGTCACCCTCTTTATTTAACTTATATACAGAGTACATCATGAGAAATGCTGGACTAGAAGAAACACAAGCTGGAATCAAGATTGCCAGGAGAAATATCAATAACCTCAGATATGCAGATGATACCACCCTTATGGCAGAAAGTGAAGAAGAACTAAAGAGACTCTTGATGAAAGTGAAAGAGGAAAGCGAAAAGTTGGTTTAAAGTTCAACGTTCAGAAAATAAAGATCATGGCATCCGGTCCCATCACTTCATGGCAAAGAGATGAAGAAACAGTGGAAACAGTGTCAGACTTTATTTTTGGGGGCTCCCAAAATCACTGCAGATGGTGACTGCAGCCATGAAATTAAAAGACGCTTAGTCCTTGGAAGAAAAGTTATGACCAACCTAGATAGTATATTCAAAAGCAGAGACATTACTTTGCCAACTAAGGTCCATCTAGTCAAGGCTATGGTTTTTCCAGTAGTCATGTATGGATGTGAGAGTTGGACTGTGAAGAAGGCTGAGCACCGAAGAATTGATGCTTTTGAACTGTGGTGTTGGAAAAGACTCTTGAGAGTCCCTTGGACTGCAAGGAGATCAGCCCTGGGATTTCTTTGGAAGGAATGATGTTAAAGCTGAAACTCCAGTACTTTGGCCACCTCACTGTGAAGAGTTCAGTCACTGGAAAAGACTCTCATGCTGGGAAGGATTGGGGGCAGGAGGAGAAGGGGACGGCCAAGGATGAGATGGCTGGATGGCATCACTGACTCAATGAACGTGAGTCTGAGTGAACTCCGGGAGATGGTGATGGACAGGGAGGCCTGGCGTGCTGCAATTCATGGGGTTGCGAAGAGTTGGACACGACTGAGCGACTGAACTGAACTAAACTGAACTGAACTAGTGTTTCCACCTTTAGTCTTTTTAGGACCTGAAGTTGTCCTTGGGTGAACTGTGTATGGAGATATTTGATCAGGGTGCCACCCAACCCTCTCTTCTCGCTTTTTCCCCTTCACTTACACCAAATCACTGCATTACTAACTCCCTCCCTCAGGCTACATTACAAATGCATGTATTTTATGTAGAAGGGAAAGCTGAGCTTATCATTTAACAGGACTACTCAGATGACAGAGGATGAAATCTGATCACATGAACCACAGCCTTGTCTAACTCGTTGAAATCTAAGCCATGCCCTGTGGGGCCACCCAAGACGGAAGGGTCATGCTGGAGAGGTCTGACAGAATGTGGTCCACTGGAGAAGGGGATGGCAAACCACTTCACTTTTCTTGCCTTGAGAACCGCATGAACAGTATGAAAAGGCAAAATGGTAGGATACTGATAGAGGAACTCCCCAGGTCAGTAGGTGCCCAATATGCTACTGGAGATCAGTGGAGAAATATCTCTAGAAAGAAAGAAGGGATAGAGCCAAAGCAAAAACAATACCCCATTGTGGATGTGACTGGTGATAGAAGTAAGGTCTGATGCTGTAAAGAGCAATATTGCATAGGAACCTGGAATGTTAGGTCCATGAATCAAGGCATTAGAAGTGGTCAAACAGGAGATGGCAAGAGTGAACATTGACATTCTAGGAATCAGCGAATTAAAATGGACTGGAATGGGTGAATTTAACTCAGATGACCATTATATCTACTACTGCAGGCAGGAATCCCTCAGAAGAAATGGAGTAGCCATCATGGTCAACAAAAAGAGTCTGAAATGCAGTACTTAGATGCAGTCTCAAAAATGACAGAATGATCTCTGTTCGTTTCCAAGGCAAACCATTCAGAATCACAGTAATCCAAGCCTATGCCTCAACCAGTAACTGAAGAAGCTGAACGGTTCTATGAAGACCTACAAGACCTTTTAGAACTAACACCCCAAAAAGATGTCCTTTTCACTATAGGGGACTGGAATGCAAAAGTAGGAAGTCAAGAAACACCTGGAGTAACAGGCAAATTTGGCCTTGGAGTACGGAATGAAGCAGGGCAAAGGCTAATAGAGTTCTGCCAAGAGAATGCACTGGTCATAGCAAACACCCTCTTCCAACAACACAAGACTCTACACATGGACATCACCAGATGGTCAACACCGAAATCAGATTGATTATATTGTTTGCAGCCAAAGATGGAGAAGCTCTATACAGTCAGCAAAAACAAGACCAGGAGCTGACTGTGGCTCAGATCATGAACTCCTTATTGCCATATTCAGACTCAAATTGAAGAAAGTAGGGAAAATCACTAGACCATTCAGGTATGACCTAAATCAAATCCCTTATGATTATACAGTGGAAGTGAGAAATAGATTTAAGGGCCTAGATCTGATAGACAGAGTGCCTGATGAACTATGGACGGGGGTTCATGACATTGTACAGGAGACAGGGATCAAGACCATCCCCATGGAAAAGAAATGCAAAAGCAAAATGGCTGTCTGAGGAGGCCTTACAAATAGCTGTGAAAAGAAGAGAAGCAAAAAGCAAAGGAGAAAAGGAAAGATATAAGAATCTGATTGCAGAGTTCCAAAGAATAGCAAGGAGGGAGAAGAAAGCCTTCCTCAGCGATCAGTGCACAGATATAGAGGAAAACAACAGAATGGGAAAGACTAGAGATCTCTTCAAGAAAATTAGAGATACCAAGGGAACATTTCATGCAAAGATGGGCTCAAAAGAGGACAGAAATGGTATGGACCTAACAGAAGCAGAAGATATTAAGAAGAGGTGACAAGAATACACAGAAGAACTGTACAAAAAGAGCTCATGACCCAGATAATCACAATGGTGTGATCACTCACCTAGAGCCAGACATCCTGGAATGTGAAGTCAAGTGGGCCTTAGAAAGCATCACTACAAACAAAGCTAGTGGAGGTGATGGAATTCCAGTGGAGCTATTTCAAATCCTGAAAGATGATGCTATGAAAGTGTTGCACTCAGTATGCCAGCAAATTTGGAAAACTCAGCAGTGGCCACAGGACTGGAAAAGGTCAGTTTTCATTCCAATCCCAAAGAAAGGGAATGCTCAAACTACCGCACAATTGCACTCATCTCAAATGCTAGTAAAGTAATGCTCAAAATTCTCCAAGCCAGGCTTCAGCAATACATGAACCATGAACTTCCAGATGTTCAAGCTGGTTTTAGAAAGGCAGAGGAACCAGAGATCAAACTGCCAACATCCGCTGGATCATGGAAAAGCAAGAGTTCCAGAAAAACATCTAGTTCTGCTTTATTGAGTATGCCAAAGCCTTTGACTGTGTGGATCACAATAAACTGTGGAGAATTCTGAAAGAGATGGGAATACCAGACCAGCTAACCTGCCTCTTGAAACAATGCAGGTCAGGAAGCAATAATTAGAACTGGACATGGAACAAAACAGACTGGTTCCAAATAGGAAAAAAGAGTCCGTCAAGGCTGTATACTGTCACCCTGCTTATTTAACTTATATGCAGAGTACATCATGAGAAACGCTGGGCTGGAAGACGCACAGGCTGGAATCAAGATTGCCAGGAGAAATATCAATAACCTCAGATATGCAGATGACACCACCCTTATGGCAGAAAGTGAAGAGGAGCTAAAAAGCCTCTTGATGAAAGTGAAAGAGGAGAGTGAAAAAGTTGGTTTAAAGCTCAACATTCAGAAAATGAAGATCATGGCATCTGGTCCCATCACTTCATGGCAAAGAGATGGGGAAACAGTGTCAGACTTTATTTTAGGGGGGCTCCAAAATCACTGCAGATGGTGACTGCAGCCATGAAATTGAAAGACACTTAGTCCTTGGAAGGAAAGTTATGACCAACCTAGATAGCATATTAAAAAGCAGAGGTATTACTTTACCAAGAAAGGTCCATCTAGTCAAGGCTATGGTTTTCCCAGTGGTCATGTATGGATGTGAGAGTTGGACTGTGAAGAAAGCTGAGCACTGAAGAATTGATGCTTTTGAAGTGTGGTGTTGGAGAAGACTCTTGAGAGTCCCTTGGACTGCAAGGAGATCCAACCAGTCCATTCTGAAGGAGATCAGCCCTGGGATTTCTTTGGAAGGAATGATGTTGAAGCTGAAACTCCAGTACTTTGGCCACCTCATGCAAAGAGCTGACTCATTGGAAAAGACTCTGATGCTGGGAGGGATTGGGGGCAGGAAGAGAAGGGAGGACACAGGATGAGATGGCTGGATGGCATCACCGACTCGATTTTGAATTTGGACGTGAGTTTGAGTGAACTCCGGGAGATGGTGATGGACAGGGAGGCCTGGCGTGCTGTGATTCATTGGGTGGCAAAGAGCCAGACATGACTGAGTGACTGAACTGAACTGAATCCGATGACAGTGGATGAAATGATGAGATAGCATCACCAACTGAAAGGACGGTAGTTTAAGCAAACTCAGAGATAGTGAAGGACAGGACGCCTGGTGTGTTGCAATCCATGGGGTCCCAAAGTCGGACACGACTTAGCAACGAGACAACAACAATCTGATGATTTAATCTCCTTTTCCCAGGGCATTGAGGAAATGCATTTAGCACAGGAAATCCTGATAAAGAGATGCCATGAGGGGAAGGAAAAATACTGATGTGAGTTACACCCAACACAGACAGGGATGCTATATAAGTTTTTTTTTAAAGGCGAAGTGGCCCCCAAGTATACAGTGGTTAATTTTTTGTTGTCTTTGTCTTTTAATTAATTAATTTTTGGCTGTGCTGGATCTTCATTGCTATGTGAGGACTTTTCTCTAGTTGCAGTGAGCAGGGGTTATTTGCTAGCTATGCTGCATGGGCTACTGATTGTGATCATTTATTTAGTTGCAGAGCACAGGCTCCAGGGCATGTGAAATCTTCCCCAACTAGGGATCAAACCTGTGTTCCCTGAACCACTGGACCACCAGGAAATCCCCATTATTTTCTTATTACTTACATAATAGTCCCTCAAAAGAGGGCTACTTTCCCATTTTACTAAAGGAGAAGCCTGTTCAGTAGTCAAATAATGTTCTCCTCTTCCCATATAGCTGATAAATGACCTTCAGGGTTTTGTACCCAGGCCCATCCAAGGTCAAGTCTCTTGGTCCTTGGCTTCACACCACACAGCTCAGGGGAGCGTGTCTGGTTGGGGGAGGGTCATGTGACGAAGTGGGAAGGCCATGTGACATTCAGATTTGGTCTCTGTTGTGGTTTTTATCTGGAGCTCAGACCTGTTCTCAGGCAACTTTAACCATAAACTTCACATTGGGTAATTGACAAAGCATGTCTAGTTGTGTTACTTTGAGTTTAGAGAGAATATATTTGTTCTGCTCTTATAATCAGTTTTCCCACATTAGTAAGGAACTATAATTCAAATTCTTTTATATCTTAATGTCCATTTTTTTTTTGGCAAGGAAGTGTTGGTTTCTAACTTTAAAACAAATATTTTATTATCTATAATTGATTACATTTGATTATTACAGTGAGGTTAGTTCAGATTGGGCACTCAAGTGTTGAATATTTTGTCTTTTTAGGAAGCCAGAACTGGGTGTCTGTATATACATCTTATTGTGAAGGCAAATGTCTAGTCTTTTTTTAAAAAAATTAGTTTATTATCTTTGGTTGTGCTGGGTTGTTGCTGCTCAGAGGCTTTCTCTAGTTACAGCAAGTGGGGGCTACTCTTCCTTGCGATGCTTGGTCTTCTCGTTGCAGAGCACGAGATCGAGGGCTCACAGACTTCAGTGTTGTAGCACACAGGCTCAGCAGCTGCAGCTCCCACGCTGTAGACTGCAGGCTTGGTAATTATGACACGCAGGCTTAATTGCTCTGCAGCATGTGGGATCTTCCTGGGTCAGGGATCGAACCCATGTCCTCTGCATTGGCAGGCAGATTCTTATCCACTGTGCCACTGGGGAAGTCCCCAACATCTAGTCTTAAACTTTATAAAGGAACTGTTTGGATTTATAAGCAACGAAATCACATATTTACTATCCAAGTGTACTTATTTTGAATTATTTTATTTTTTGGTCACACCATGCAGCACGTGGAATCTTAGTTCCTTAGTCAGAGGTCGAACCCATGCCGCCTGTGTTGGAAGTATAGAGTCTTAACTACTGGTCTGCCAGGAAGTCCCAACATGATTACTTTATAGTCTTATAAAAATGTCTTCTCAAAAGGACTGGTTTCTATAGACCTTAGTACCATTTGCTGCTGCTGCTGCTAAGTCCCTTTAGTCATGTCTGACTCTTCGCAACCCCATGTACTGCAGCCCACCAAGCTCCTCCGTCCATGGGACTTTCCAGGCAAGAGTACTGGAGTGGGTTGCCATTGCCTTCTCCGTAGTACAGAGTATGTTACTTTTTACTTGGGTTGCCTTAGTCACTGGGCCTTTCCTGACAGCAAAGAGGAGCTTAGTGTAGATAACAGATAACATACAAGTATGAATAAATATGCTGTTTTAAAGGTAGGTGTTTCTAATACAGAGTATGGCTAACATCCAAAGAAAAATCTTGTGACGCACTGCGAGTGGAACCAGAAACTATCTTTCGATCTGTTGATGTTCTAGGTGTTTGCAGACACCTGGTTTTCCTCCCTCTCCTTACTTTCACCCCGATTCACTCACCCCTTGTTGTAAATCCACTGGTGCATGGATGCAAAGAGCAGGTGTTAATTTTAAAAATATATTTTATGAAATGATGTAATAAGCCTCTTTTAAGTGGTCTTGACTTGTGGTTCTCAGTACATCCCTTGGTTTCTTTAGATCGAAGTACGTAAATGAAAACTGTGACTTAGTGGATGAATCTTTTCAGCGATCTTTACAGTAATAAGTTCCCCATTAGACAATAGTCGTTTGCCTTTTGACTTGTTGGTAAATTATCCCCAAGAGGCTGAGAAATCCCTGTTCTGAAAAGTCCAGAAAGTCTTTGGTGACTTGCTGTTTCATTTTTATTGTTCTTTTCTCTTCAGTTGTAGAAAACAGGATCAAACTTACCTTTCCTTTGTCTGCTAACACTTGATGTATGTGAACCTTAAACAGAGTTAAGTCCTAGAGAGGGACTTCCCTGGTGGTCCCATGGCTAAGATGCCATCCTCTCAGAGCAGAGGGCCCTGGGTTTGATTCCTGGCTGGGGAACTAGACTCCACATGCCCCTGCAAGTAAAGATCCCTTGTGCCACAACTGAGACCCAGCGCAGCCAAACACATAAATGTCTTTAAAAAAAAAAAAAAAAAAAACACCTGAAGAGAATTAGAGAATGTATTGCCCCTAAGCCAGCCACTGTATGGAATGAATTGCCTTCTCTCCTCTGCCAGGAGTGGTACCGGGTGCTCACATTGTTGTGCAAATTTCTCTCTCTGATTTGGGGTTCAGTGAAAGTGGTTTTTAAGTCACATTTTAGAATTAGAATCACTCCATAGATAAATACTTTAGCTAGAATTTAGCGAAGTCCTTCAGATTAACTTGCAATTCTAAAAGCAGAATTGAAATTGTGAAATAAAGTGGACTTGAAAAAATTCTTTTGCAGTTAAGACAGTTACCACAAAGCTAATTGGCAACGGTTTCCTAGACAATTTGGCTAATGATCTTTCTCTTTATATAACATTTATTTGGTTGCATCAAGTCTTAGTTGTGTCACAGGCTACATCAGGTCTTAGTATGGCATGTGGGAGTCTTGTTGAGGTGTGTGGGCTTCTCTCTAGTTGAAACTCATGGACTCAGTTGCCCCAGGGCTCAAACCTGAGTCCCCTGCATTAGAAGGCAGATTCTTAATCACTGGACCTCCAGGAAAGTCCCAGCTAATGATGTGTTGAGGATCCACAGTTCTTATGAAGAACAGTCGGCCTGTGGCTCCTATTAGTTAAATATGGTAAGCAGCTAAGCAGCTGTTAAGGAAATCACTGACCCTTTGCTGAAAATACTACCTGTTCTTTGGCTTTCATTTAGAATGATTTTTTTTTAATATAAGAGAGCTAATACACTATTACCTACAGTGATTAGACTGAGACATAAGCATAACATTAGTCATTTTTGGTCTTTTAATTTTATGGAAAATAAAATACTGTTAGCTCGTGTCTGGTTTAAGAAATAGCCCAATTATTGTACTAACTAGCACTAAAATCACTGCAGATGGTGACCGAAGTCATGAAATTAAAAGACGCTTACTCCTTAGACAGAAAGTTATGACCAACCTAGACAGCATATTAAAAGCAGAGACATTACTTTGCTAACAAAGGTCTGTCTAGTCAAGGATGTGGTTTTTCCGCTAGTCATGTATGGATGTGAGAGTTGGACTATAAAGAGGGCTGAGCACCGAAGAATTGATGCTTTTGAACTGTGGTGTTGGAGAAGACTCTTGAGAGTCCTGTGGACCGCAAGGAGATCCAACCAGTCCATCCTAAAGGAAATCAGTCCTGAATATTCATTGGAAGGACTGATGTTGAAGCTGAAACTCCAGTACTTTGGCCACCTGATGCGAAGAGCTAACTCATTTGAAAAGACCCTGATGCTGGGAAAGATTGAGGTCAGGAGGGAGAAGGGGACAACAGAGGATGAGATGGTTAGATGGCATCACTGACTCAGTAGACATGAGTTGGAGTAAACTCCGGGAGTAGGTGATGGACAGGGAGGCCTGGTGTGCTGCAGTCCATGCGGTCGCAAAGAGTTGGACATGACTGAGCGATTGAACTGAACCAAACTGAGCACTAACTCAAACTCAAACAACAACAGCAACAAAAACCTTCTGAGTAATGAATTAGAAATGAATCGGCAAACTTTCAACAATTTGTAATTTTTTAATGATGTAAGAGTTTGAAAATGCAACTATTCAGGCATGAAAGTGAGAAAGTGAAACTGCTAGTCAACTCTGACTCTTTGCGACCCCATGGACTATATAACCCGCCAGGCTCCTTCCCTCTGTCCACGGACTTCTCCAGGCAAGAATATTGAAGTGGGTAGCCATTCCCTTCCTCAGGGGATCTTCCTGACTCAGGGATCAAACCCCAGTCTCCTGCATTGCAGGCAGATTCTTTACTGTCAGAGCCACCAGGAAGCCCATGACTCTATGGTTAATCCAGAAGTGAGCAGGGATAGTGGGATGCTGCTTCATAGTTTTAATTTGGACCTTCAAGGATCAGACTGTAATGGCTCCGTATTTGTATCCACGATCAGCAGTTAGTCTATTTTTTTTTAATAGAAATTGGCCATGTATTGAGTCATCATTTAAACATAAGTAGTTTCTTGGTCCAAATTAGTGAAACCTTAAAAAAAAAGATTGTCTCTAGAGAACATCATTTGAGAACAATGCTTTTTCAGACACATTCTGATATTCAGATTCACTTTTTTATAACAGGTATAGATTAATTACATCTTTCTTCCTAAAAGCTGTCAGATTTCCATTTCTTCGGGAGATATTTTCAGCAGTGTGTTGTTCAATTCCACAGGTTAAGCTCTCTATTATTATTAAGAACTTCATACATACTAGAAAGACTGTCATTCACTGCTTTTTCGTCTTTCCGAAAGACACAGGCAGACTTGAGAGACTAAAGCTGACGTCTTTAAAGGCATGCAACAAGAATATTCCCACAATGATTGTAAAGAAGCCACTCAGAGTACCAATGACATCATCAACAGGCATATCTTGCCACTCCTTAAAAAGAATAGCTGAACAAGTTAAAACTGATGTTGTGAAGAACACGTAATATATTGGAGTCACGATAGAAGTGTTGAATATGTCCAGGGCCCTGTTTAGGTAGTTAATCTGTGTGCTCACACAGACTATAAGGCTCAGCAGCAGGATCCAGGTCAGGGGATGTTGTAGCACAGGTTTTCCAGCAAACAGCTCTTTGATAGCAATACCCAGGCCTTTAGCACAGGAGACTGAAACTGCTCCAGTTACAGAGCAGATTGTGATATACACAAGACTGTTTGTCTGTCCATGGCGAGGTCCCACCACAAAGATTAATATCAAGGACACAGTGACCACAAGTGTTGCAAAGACCACAAAACCCGTGTCTCCTAGCTTGTGAGACATTTCATTTAAGGTCTCAATCTCCTCTCCTTTTGGAGCATGAATAACCATAACTGTAGATACCAGAATACTTAGCAAACATCCAATTTTTCCATGAAGATTAAGTCTTTCATTTGGAAAGTATGAAGAAAGAATGGCACTTACTAGGACACTGAGTGCTCCTAACGGAGTCACTAGAGTGGCTGGTGCAAGGCGTATGCAGCGAAGTTGGCTGCCTCGCCAGCTCCCATTGATAGCAGTGCGGCCCACCACAACCATTCTTTGAGATATGCATGGCCACCTTGACCTGCTCTCATGGAGCCTTTTCTGGCAAGTCACAGAAGGCCTTTTTTTTTTTTCAAAATGAAACTCCTTCCAGTGAAAATACTGGAACTCATCGCCAATCCCAGACCAATATAAAAGTCATACTTTCCATGCCCCTGGCTCATTTCGCTTGTTACTTAAAAAGCTACTGTGAATCACATTGATCAAGAACAGAGAAACTGTTGGTGCTGGAGGCAGGATGATGCAGTCTTCAAATCTGAAATGAAGTGGAGACCTCACCGAAGTTGGCTGGCCCGCCGCGCAGCTTCCTCCGCTATCCGGCCCGGGTCACCTCTGCTCACACCCCCACACAGGCCGCTCCGGCTATCCCCTCCTGAGCTCGCGTGGCCACCGCCTTCGTCTCTGTCCAGTGGGAGGTGTGAACATCCAGGGCTGCAGCCGTGCGCACTGCTTCCTCCATGGGGGAGCGCCCGGGGACCTTGTCCCCAGATGACCTCCAGGCCCCACCACAGGTGCCACCACCGCTGCCACCGCCACCACCACCAGGACCTAAAGAGACAGCTAAAGAGCTAGTCTGTGTTTTAATTGACTTATAACACAGGAGTTTATTATGAAAGGCGTCTATTTCTTTAAGTACTTTATTAGAACCACAGCTTTTGGATAACATAATCTGCAGTCAGTCAGTGCAGTCACTCAGTTGTGTCTGACTCTTTGCGAACCCCATGAATCGCAGCACGCCAGGCCTACCTGTCCATCACCAACTCTCGGAGTTCACTCAGACTCACGTCCATCGAGTCAGTGATGCCATCCAGCCATCTCATCCTCTTTCATCCCCCTTCTCCAACTGCTCCCAATCCCTCCCAGCATCAGAGTCTTTTCCAATGAGTCAGCTCTTTGCATGAGGTGGCCAAAGTACTGGAGTTTCAGCTTCAACATCATTCCTTCCAAAGAAATCCCAGGGCTGATCTCCTTCAGAATGGACTGGTTGGATCTCCTTGCAGTCCAAGGGACTCTCAAGAGTCTTCTCCAACACCACACTTCAAAAGCATCAATTCTTCGGTGCTCAGCTTTCTTCACAGTCCAACTCTCACATCCATACATGACCACTGGGAAAACCATAGCCTTGACTAGATGGACCTTTCTTAGTAAAGTAATATCTCTGCTTTTTAATATGCTATCTAGGTTGGTCATAACTTTCCTTCCCAAGGAGTAAGCATCTTTTAATTTCATGGCTGCAGTCACCATCTGCAGTGATTTTGGAGCCCCCAAATAAAGTCTGACACTGTTTCTACTGTTTCCCCATCTGTTTCCCATGAAGTGATGGGACCAGAGGCCGTGATCTTCGTTTTCTGAATGTTGAGCTTTAAGCCAACTTTTTCACTCTCCACTTTCACTTTCATCAAGAGGCTTTTAGTTCCTCTTCACTTTCTACCATAAGGTGTCATCTGTAGTAGTATCCAGCAGAAATAGAACACAAGTCACATATGTAGTGTTAAAGTTTCTAGTAGCCACAGTAAAAGAAGTAAGAAGAAATAAATAAAATCCATCTTAATGGTGTATTTTATTTAGGGACTTCCTGGTGGTCCCCTGGTTAGGACTCAGCGCTTCCACTGCAGGAAGCTTGGGTTTGATCTGAGAACTAAGATCTTGCAAGCCAAGCAGAGCAACCAAAAAGGAAAAAAAAAAGATAGTAAAACTTAATCCAGTATATCTAGAATATTAACATTTCTATATTAATGAGATATTTTACTTTTGTTTTTGTACTGAGTCTTCAAAATTCAGTGTATATTTTACAGCCTATCTGGTTTGAAATGAGCCACATTTTCAAGTGCTCAGTAACCACATTCGGCTACTGACTGCTGTATTGAATTCTGTAGATATACAGTTTTGACGTTCACATGAGACAGAAATCTATATAAATTGGCATATTACACAGATTTCTATGCAAATCATGTCCTGAGAAACACAAGGCAGATCCTGAAGCTTTTAGCCTAGGAGGCAGGCAGATTTTAACTTGGTCCTAATGTGAATCTTTTAAGAGTGTTCTAATGGCTTTTGATTTCTTTTTTCTCTTCTTAATTTTATTGGAATATAGTTGACTTACAACTTTGTGTTAGTTTCAGCTCAATGATTCAGTTATACATATATATATATTCATTCTTTTTCAAATCCTTTTCCCATGTAGGTTATTACAGAATATTAAGTAGAGTTCCCCATGCTATACAGTAGGTCCTTGTTGGTTATCTATTTTATATATAGTAGTGTGTGTGTATTAATCATAAACTCCTAATTTATCTCTCTCATCCACATTTGCTCTTTGGTAACCATCTGTTTGTTTTTGAAATCTGTGAGTCTTTCTGCTTTGTAAATAAGCTCATTTGTATCATTGTTTTAAAGGTAAATCCCACATGAGTGATATCGTATGATATTTGTCTTTTCTGTCTGACTTACTTCACTTGGTATGGTAATCTCTAGGTCCCTCCATGTTGCTGCAAATGACACTGTTTCATCCTTTTTATGGCTGAGTTGTATTCCACTGTGTGTGTGTGTGTGTGTGTGTGTGTGTGTATCACACACAAATGCCACATTTTCTTAATCCATCCCTCTGTTGATGGACACCTAGGTTGCTCCCATGTCTTGGCTATTGTAAATAGTGCAGCAGTGAGCGCTGGGGTGTGTGTCTTTTTGAAGTAAAGATTTGCTCCGGGTATGTGGCCAGGAGTGAGATTAGTGGATCATATGATAGTTCTATTTTTAGTTTTTAGGGAACCTGCGTACTGTTGTCCATAGTGGTGGGAGGCCTTTGATTTCCTATTGAGAGCAGCAGGGTCACAGAGCTTCAGCAGTAGCATGCACTTCCTCACTGTTTAGCACACAGGTAGCCTTGCACTGGCACTGTGACAGGTTAGTCTTGGGGTGAACAATGCTTGGACTGGGGGTGGCAGGCAGGGGAGACTGCAAAGGAGTGGTAGCTGAAAATGTTCAAGATATGCCTCAGATATTGTTTGTTTGTTTGTTTTTAATCCCAAGCAGTGAGAAAACTTAACTTATTCTAACATTGTTAGAAGATTTCACTTATTTATTAAAAGAATTAGCCTGACTGGGGCAAGTACCTCATTCTGACATTCTCATTTCTTTGCTTTACTGAAGTTTTCACCAGTGGAACTTAAGCCTTTGGTACTTAAGTGGGGAAATACTTTAGATCTGCGGTGTAAGTATAAAGCACACATTGGGTTTAGAAAACTTTATATGAAAAGAAGAATGTAATGTATCTCATGAATAATTTTTGTATGATCACACGTTAAGGTGCTAACATTTTGGAAGACTTAGGTTAAGGAAAATGTATTTTTAAAGTTCATTTTACCTGTTTCTTTTTACTTTTGAAAATGCGGCCCCTAGAATATTTAAGAGCACCTATGTGGCTTGCATTACATTTCATTGGATAATGCTGCCTTAGATAGTTATTTGTTGAATGTAAAGACTGCTGGGTGGGGCCAGCCTCTGCTCTCCTGAATATATGCTTGAAAGCTTGATCCATTGACATTATCTTTGTAGTAGCAAGGGAGTCTGCTGCATGTGTCCCCCCAAGAGAGGGGAGGAGAACAGCAGCACAGCTCTCTGGAATTCTGTAATTTGGGTTTGTTCGGCTTGAGTTGCTCCTTGGCATGTGGAATCTTCCAGACCAGAGATCGAACTCGTCTCTACTGCATTGGCAGGCGGACCCTTAACCGCTGGCCCACTAGCGAAGTCCGACCCAGTTCTTTTTATGAAAGGACCAGTAATTAGGTACTTCTTCATGCCTTCTCTGAGAAATCAAACACTCTATATATGTGTTTGTATATATTCTATCTCTCAGTAAATGTTCTCACTGTCCCAGAGAACCATGTCAATATACTCTGATCTATACATACCTTAGTCTTTGGCTACTGCTTGTAGTTATCCTTTACAGTTTCTTAAGATTGTTGTTGTTATGTTAGTCGCTCAGTTGTGTCCAACTCTTTGCTACCCCATGGACTGTAGCCCACCAGGCTCCTCTGTCCTTGGAATTCTCCAGGCAAGAATACTAGAGTGGCTAGCCATTCCCTTCACCAGGGAATCTTCCCAACCCAGGGGTCAAACCCAGATCTCCTGCATTGCAGCCTGATTCTTTTCTGTCTGAGCCACCAGGAAGCCCAGTTCTTAAGATTACTTGCTCTCTATTGCTATTTCAATGACCCAGGCTATTCAGAAAGAGGATTTAAGGTGGTTAGCTGGCTTGCCTTCTCCTTCCTGAACATTTCTCTGGGGTATTCATGAACCTGGGGACAACTTGAATACCTTGTCTTTAGCTTCTCTTCTTTCTCACCCCAGACTGAGAAATTTTTAAAACATAATTACTCTTTTTTGAGTGGGAGAACCCCAGGCAGATCCTTGCTTGTAGGTTTAAATCTGTAGTCCTTTTTCACATTTTATTTTATATTGGAGTATAACCGATTAACAGTGTGGTAGTTTCTAAATCCGTAGCCTTGGAATTAGCTCTCTGTCCTTCCTGAACACCCACATCCCACGTTTTGGTCTTTGTTCAGGTTTACGGTATTCATATCTCCCAGTCCACCTAAAAGGAGTGCCAAGTGGAAAGAAAGGAACTCATATCTGTTGAGCATCTATTGTGTGCTGAGCACTGAGCTGGATGCTCTAGAAATATTATTTCAGTAGCCCAGAGAGCTGGGAATTATAATCTCTGTGTAATAAGAGGAAGAAATGAAATCTGGAAGTGAAGTAGTTTCTCAGCTTCACATACTTCTGGGAGATAATGGATTCTAGAACTTGGCACCACGCCCACATTGTCATCTTGGTTTAGAAGAAAGAAGCTGTGATGTGGCCCTGATGGTAGAGATTTGAATCCATACGTATTGTTCTAAACTGGGTAGAGCAAGTGAGAGCCTTTCCACAGCACCTTTTATCCCTAATCACAGACTTGATCTCTATGTTGGATAGATCATTTCCTCTTACTGGGGCTGGTAGTGACCATATGAACCTTTGGTTTGCAGTTGTGACCCCTGATTCCAGCAGAATGGCCCAATGGAATCAGCTCCAGCAGCTGGACACACGGTACTTGGAGCAGCTCCATCAGCTGTACAGTGACAGCTTCCCCATGGAGCTGCGGCAGTTTCTGGCCCCTTGGATCGAGAGTCCAAGATTGGTAAGTCCTTCTCAAGAAACTCCCCAAATTGCTAGGCTTTAGTTTGAGTCAAGAGACATGATCTGCTCTAACTTAACTCTTTGCTAACTATTTCATCTTAAAGCTTATAGTTGCAGGTGACGGGGCAAAAGAGATTGGAAAGTAAAGAGGTCATTTTAGTCCTGAAAAGCATTTTTACATTAGAAGGGCATCTGGAAAGCTGTCTTTTGACACACTGAAACATCCTGCTTGATGGTTCAGTTCAGTCGCTCAGTCATATCCAACTCTTTGTAACCCCATGGACTATAGCACCCCAGGCCTCCCTGTCCATTGCCAACTCCCAGAGTTCACTCAAACTCATGTCTATTGAGTCGGTGATGCCATCCAACCATCTCATCCTCTGTCATCCCCTTCTCCTCCTGCCTTCAATCTTTCCCAGCATCAGGGTCTTTTCAAATGAGTCAGTTCTTCACAAGATTTGAAATTGAAAGTAAGAAGTGTTACTGGTTCATTCGTGTCTGACTCTGTGACCACATGGGCTTAGCCCGCCAGGCTCCTCTGTCCATGGAATTCTCCAGGCAAGAACACTGGAGTGGGTTGCCATTCCCTTCTCCAGGGGATCTTCCCAACCTAGGGGTTGAACTCAAGCCTCCCTCATTCCAGGCAGATTCTCTACCATCTGAGCCAGCAGGAAGTCCATTTTAATTTCATTTGTTTGATGAGATTCTCTGCATGTTCTGATGCTTCAGGGACATGCTACAGATATTTTTTTAATCTGAATGAGAATTTTGTCATGGATACAAAAGGTTTGGGTTTGTACTTCTGATTCTTCTTTGATTAAAGAAAAGAGATACAGAGTTAGAGAAACAGACTCAGTCATAGAGGAGATAGGGGTTCCCTGGTGGCTTAGATGGTAAAGAAACCGCCTGCAATGCAGGAGACCCGGGTTCGTATCCCTGGGTCAGGAAGATCACCTGAAGAAGGAAATGGCAACCCACTTTAGTATTCTTGCCTGGAGAATTCCATGGATAGAGGAGCCTGGCAGGCTACAGTCCGTGGGATCGCAAGAGTTGGACACAACTGAAAGGCTAACACTTGGTCATAGAGGAGATAATGGTACAGAATCCCAGCAACTCTTTCCTTCACTTTAATGTATTCAGATCCACCTTTTAATTTTGGTTTAATTCAGGCCCATGACCTAGTTTTTCCAGAATTTGATGAGGGGCCAGGGAGGTAATTCAGAGATGTTGGAAATAGGCCATCCTAACCTGGGATTGGTTATTTGCTATTGAAAATCTGACCATAGAGTTGACTGAGAGTTTAAAGGAAAGCAGTATATCTGATCATTCAAAATTTGATAAATATAGAACTATGACAGTCGCTTAATAGTATCCAAAATAATTGCTGGTAATTTTAAAATCAGTGACTTTTGTGATTGCTGAGTAAGATGCATCTAAAATGGTAAGTGGGTTAAAGCATCAGGTTTGCCTTGTTTTTCCTTCCTTGATGGTGATTTCGAGTGCATGCCTGTGCGTGTGTGTGTGTGTGTGTGTGTAGGTTTCAGAATCATTCTTTGTCTTTATCTTCCTTTTTCTAGGGCATATGCGGCCAGCAAAGAATCACATGCGACTTTGGTGTTTCATAATCTCTTGGGAGAAATTGACCAACAGTATAGCCGCTTCCTGCAAGAGTCCAATGTTCTCTATCAGCACAATTTGCGAAGAATCAAGCAGTTCCTTCAGGTGTGAGGAGAAATTGAACCTGCAGAGAGAGGGTTTTAGCTTTCTTTCATGAAAATGTTTCTTTCTCACTTGGTTAGTTAATTACCTATCTTGTACTTTAAATCCAAGGAGAAGTTACCAGCCCTTTGAGTATTATTGCTTGAAATTTACTTGATTGGTTCATTGAAATAATAAGGTGCTTTTTATGTTAATTATGTTAGTATGCTAATAACATGAATGTAACAAGTTCAGATGACTAGGAAGATGGCTCTTACTTTTCACTGTCAAAGGCTTGGACACCATAGTTGGACACTCCTTGACAAAGTCACCCCCCCTTTAAGACCAGGATAACTCACTGTCCAAAGACAGACAAGCAAGCCTACTCTCACTGCAGTACTGCTCATCCTGACTGCCCTTCTTCTCTTCGTCACTTCTTCTCCTACTGACTGTAGCCAGGCTCTGGTGCTCTGTGGTTCCATGTAGTAAATGTCACACTTTCCCCAGTTTATGAGAAAGTTAGCTTTAAGTTCGCAGAGTTCGGTCCACATCACCTGAGCTACTGCTGATTTTCATTCTCTTTATCTCCCTCCCTACAGAGCAGATACCTCGAGAAGCCAATGGAGATTGCCCGAGTGTGGCCCGTTGCCTGTGGGAAGAGTCCCGCCTCCTCCAGACTGCAGCCACCGCAGCCCAGGTGAGGCCTGGGAAGAAACAAGCACTGTTGGCATGTGCTTGCTTCGTGTGTGTGAAGGTGTCCTTGCTTTTTGACCTCCGTAATCGGGGGTGTTTGGGGGTTTTGTACAGTAAAAATAACTTTCTCAGCATGTTAAATGCATTCTCCTTTTAAGGAAGACTTTATTTAGTAAAACATTACAGAAAATTACATGGAAGAAAGTTTTAAGAAGAACTGAAAGGTCACCGGCTCCTCTGTCCATTTTGTCTTCCCAGGAAACCAACATTAATAGTCTGGAATATATCCTTCCATAACTGTCTCTAGGCTGCTATAAACTATAGAAAACACATGCACACACATTATATTTCAATTGGTTTATTTCTCCACATCTTGCATTCTTTTAATTACATCATGTAAATCCGTCTAAGTCAGGCAGTTTAAAGCTAACTCACTTTATTTGCTGCGTAATAGTCTGTAGTACATATTTGCTACATATTCTGTAGTACATAATTTATTATTGTCCCTTCAATAGACTTCATTTCATTGTTTTTTTTTTCTTTCCTCCATGAAAAACACTAGTGCAGTACCTCCCTATATATCTTAATGTATTTATGCTGTGTTTTCTCTACTACAGATTTCTAGGCATGAGATTATTAGATCAAGGGGTATGTGTGTGTAAAAATATAGAATTTTATAAATAGTTCTGGGTTGCTTTCCCCAAACGCTGTAACTGTTCACACTTGCACCAGGAAGAATGAGAATGGACTCTTCTTGGGAGCCATCTTGGGGGGTGGTTTGGGATTGAGTCATTCAGGTTCATATGTATTTCTGCTTGTTGTTAAGTTTGAGAATAACCTCCCTAGAGCTAAAGATACAGTTAATTTAGGGAATAGAAATTATATGACCCTACAGGCCCATTGAGGGACCACATATTGATATATGATAGTCATATCCATCTCTCTAGATCATCTAATCTCTTATATATCTGTCACGCGAGTGTATGTTCCTCAATTGTTTGTCTCGTCACAACAAAGATTTGGAGTGATGGACATTAAGGCCCCCTCGGCAAGTCGCAGCTCTCAGGTCTTGGATAGACCGTGTTATAGCTCTCAGGTCTCAAATGAACCGTGTTATAGCTCTTTAACAAATCAGTATTACAGCTCAGTGTTATAGCTCTATTTTATTTAGAAGTTAGCAGGAAAATCCATCATCGAGACGTGAGGGCACGTCGATCTAAAGACAGGAGAAAAGCCCTCCAGCAGGTGGGAGAGAGAGAGCTGGCTCTGGCTCCTCTGTTTATATGTTTATCTCTCCCAGGGCCTGTCCTATGTAAACTGGGCCAGCCAGTAGTGTTGTTTTACCTGAGGTCCTTACTCAGGTCCTCAGACCTTCTTTTGTTTCATTTTCGCAGGCTTTTCCCTTCCTTGTCTGTAGCCACTGCCATTTTGGACTCCTTTTCCCTGTTTTACCTACCTAACATATCTATGTGTGTCCTGCTGTGTGCTAGTTATTATGACCCCCTGCTCTAGAGGAGGCTGTGGTATGAAACAGAAAATCAAGCAACTTTATAATGCAGTGAATTTTCCAGGCAAGAATACTAGAGTAGGTTGCTATGCCCTCCTCCAGTGGATCATCCTGACCCAGGGGTTGAATTCTCTCCTATGCTCCCTTCATTGGAGGCAGATTTTTACCACTAGCACCACCTGGGAAGCTAATGAAAGATATACAAATTATTAAAATATATTTAAAAAGTTGATTTAACCATGAAAAATATATTGAAAAAGACTTTAAAAAATTACACTCTGTATCCCAGTAAAAAAGCCAATAGGCCAGATAGTTTAGAAGCTTTAACAAACCTTTGTGGTACAAATTGTTCCATTATCATTTAACTCCTCCAAAGTGTAGGGGAAAAAGAGATCACATTGAAATAATGCTAATATCAAGACCTAAACTACAGTGTAAATAAAGATTATTTTATGAGGTTGAAATAAAGCTAATATCAAGACCTAAAAGACAGAGTAAATTTAAAATGGTTAGGATTTTTAGGGAGTCTGTTAATGTAATTCATTAAATTAATAAATTAAAGAAAAATTGTATTTTTGTTAGATGAAAAATTTTAGTATCCATTCTAGGTTTTAAAAAGTAAAGAAATTAACAAAAGAAGATTTGTCAGAAATATGATACACAATGGTGAAACCTAAAGTAATATTGTTAAAATAGTTACAAGATTGAGGGTGCCTCTTGCCACTGATATTTTTCTGAAAGATGAATCCAATGTAATAAGACAGAAAAAGGGAGTGTAAATGTTGGAAAGTAACAGACAAACTTTAAATGAAACAAAACAACACAACTATTAGAACTAACAAGAGTTCAGAAAGGTGATTGTGTTCAAGGTAAATATTTTAAGAATCAATAGGTCTCATAAATAGTAACAATAACGTTTCATTACATGAAGATGTAATGGAAGATCAGCTTCATAACAGGAAAAATAAATTACATGATATGCATATGTTATTGATACGTGTGAAAAATGTCTGGAAGGATATATTTGTTATTATAACCCCATGGACAGTAGCCCCGCCAGGTTCCTCTGTCCATGGGATTTCCTAGGCAAGAAAACTGGAGTGTGTTGCCATTTCTTTCTCTAGAGGATCATCCTGACCCAGGGATCAAACCCGCCTCTCCTACTTTGACAGAGTCTTTACCACTGAGCCACCTGGGAAGCCCCAGAAGGATATGTGCCAAAGCATTGATATTGTTGGTTACGGGAGACTTTCTTATTTTCCCTGAGGGTTTTTTGTTTATTTGGCTGACTGGTTGGTTTTTTTGGCCATGCTGCCTGTGGGATTTTATTTCTCCAACCAGGGATTGAACCCACACCCTCTGCAGAGAAAGCGCAGAGTCCTAACCACTGGACTACCAGGAAATTCCCTGAGGTGTTTTCTTTAATAACCTCTAATTGGGAAATTTTTTTTTCCTTCTTTAAAAAAAATTATGGTAGCATACACACAAAATGAAATTTTACCTTCTTAACCATTTTTAAATACACAGTTTCATTAGTGTTAAGTTCATCACATTGATGTACTTCTGCAGAAATTTGTTTATCTTGCAAAATTAAAATTCTATACCTATTAAACAATAACTTCTCATTCCCCCTGGCATCACCATTCTACTTTCTGTCTCTATGAATTTGACTGTTCTTTGTTGTTGTTCAGTTGCTAAGTCGTGTCCAACTCTTTACAACCCCATGGACTGCAGCATGCCAGGCTTCTGTATCCTTCTCTGTCTCCCAGAATTTGCGCAAACTTATGTCCACTGGGGCTTCCCTGGTGGCTCAGAGGTTAAAGTGTCTGCCTCCAATGCAGGAGACCTGGGTTCGATCCCTGGGTCGGGAAGATCCCCTGGAGAAGGAAATGGCAGTCCACTCCAGTATTCTTGCCTGGAGAATCCCATGGACGGAGAAGCCTAGTAGGTTACAGTCCACGGGGTCTCAAAGAGTCGGACATGACTGAGCAACTTCACCTCACCTCACCTTATGTCCATTGAGTTGGTGATATCATCCAGCCATCTCATCCTCTGCTGCCCTCTTCTCCTCCTGCCTTTGATCTTTCCCAGCATCAGGGTCTTTTCCAGCAAGTCGGCTCTTCACATCAGGTAGCCGAAGTATTGGAGCGTCATCATCAATTCTTCCAGTTCAGGGTTGACTTCCTTTAGGACTGACTGCTTTGATCTCCTTGCTCTCCAAGGGGCTCTCAAGAGTCTTCTCCAGCATCACAGTTCAAAAGCATCAATTATTTGGCACTCAACCTTCTTTATGGTCCATCTCTCACATCCCTGCATGATTACTGGGATAACCATAGCTTTGACTATACAGACCTTTGTTGGCAAAGTGACATCTCTGTGAATTTGTCTGTCTTAGGTACCTCATTTAAGTGGTAACATACCGTGTGTGCCCTTTTTACTGGCTTATTTCTCTTAGCATAACATCCTTAAGGTTTATCCATGTTGTAGCATGTTTATCCAGAATTCCCTTCCTTTCAAAGGATGAATACTATTCACTGTGTGGTTATATCACATGTGTTTATCCATTCATCTTTATCCAAGTGTCAGTGGACACTTGGGCAGCTTCTACCTTTTGGCTATTGTGAGTAATGCTACTGTGAACATGAGTGTGCAATTTTTTTTTTGTTTTCTTTTCAAAGACAAAAACAGGGACTTCCCTGGTGATCCAGTGGCTAAGACTCCAAGCTCCCAATGCAGGGGGCCCGAGTTCAACCCCTGATCAGGGCACTAGATCCCACATACTGCAACTGAGTGTTTGTGTACAACAACAAAAAGATCCAGTGTGCCGCAACTGAGACCATGCTGCATGCCAAGTCGCTTCAGTCATGTCCGACTCTGTGACCCCATGGATGTGGCCCACCAGGCTCCTCTGTCCATGGGATTCTCAGGCAAGAATACTGGAGAGGGCTGCCGTGGCTCCCCTCCAGGGAGTCTTCCCTACCCAGGGATCAAACCTGTGTCTCTTACATTTCCTGCTTTGGCAGGCAGGTTCTTACCACCAGCCCCACCTGGCAACTAAGACCAGGCACAGCCAAATGAATAATTTTAAAATATATATATATAGCAGGAACAAAAAGAAAGAACATCTAAGTCTAATTGAGAGAACTGGAGAAAGCATTGAGGAAAGAGGAGAGGTCATGTTTGAGCTGAGACTCAAGGCTTATCAGATGAGCATCAGGCAAATGGTACAGAGAGGCAGAAAGATGATCATGTTCAAACAGGGATTCGGAAACATAACGTACTCTTGGGAGAAGTGTAGAAAGTTCAGCATCTGATTGGGTAAAGGAAGATAAGGTGGTCAGAGAGCCACATCGTGAAAATCTTGTTAGTCATGCCTCAGTTTGGCCTCAGAAGAGCAGTTTTGCCACAGGGGACTTGGGGCCAGACTGCCTGTATGTGAACCCCAGAGCTCCACCTCTTGCTGTGTAACCTTAGACAAACTGCTCTCTTTCTCCATTGGGGAAGATAATTGTACTGACTTCATAGAATTAAATTAACTCCTACATGTAAAATGCATAGAGCAGGACCTGACACATGAATGCAAGATAAATGTTAACTGTTTTCTGTTGCTGCTACCATTGTTATCATCAAGTCTGTATGAAATGGGACCCACTGAAGAATTTTTTTTATTTTTGGCTGTACCACACAGCATGCAGGATCTTAGGTCCCTAACTCGGGAGCCAGCCTGTGCCCTCTGCAGTGGAAGCACGGAGTCTTAACCCCTGTCCCACCAGAGAGGGCCCTCCACTAAAGAATTTTACGTAGAAAGCTGGTATACTCAGATGCAGGTGAGGGGGTAATACTCATCATTCAAGACTCTGAAGTAAGGGAGGTTAGAAGATGGCACTTGTCTGTGCATCACCAGGGTTTGCTGTTTGTAGAGAACTTTTATGTTTGCATTACTGTTCAATAGGATAAAAATAATCAAGCTAATTTGGATAGAGGTGCTTGCTTACCACGGAGTTAGAAAAAGCAGGAAGTGTCCGAAGGATGTTCCCAATTGTGTTGATCAGGGCTGGCAACCAACACCCGGGGCCCAAATCCAGCCTGCTGTGTTGTTTGTTTTTTTTTCTTTATTTATTTAAATTTAAGGCTAATTACAATATTGTGTTGGTTTCTGCCACACATCAACATGGAACAGCCATGAATATACATATGCTCCTCCCTCTTGAGCTTTCCTTCCACCTCCCGTTCCACCCCAGCCCTCTAGGTTGTCACTGAGCCCTAGTTTGACTTCCCTGAGTCATACAGCAAATTCCCACTGGCTATCCATTTTACATATGATAGTGTATATGTATCCCTGGTACTCTCTCCATTCATCCCATCCTCTCCTCCCAATCCCCCTCCCACCCCATGCTGTGTATCTTTGCAAATGAAGTGTTTTGGGAACACAGCCACATGCATTCACCTGTGCCCTGTCTCTAACTGCTTTCATGCCCCAATGGCAGGGCTGCGTATTTACAACAGAGACTGCGTAACCGACAAAGCCAAAAAAATTTACAGTGTGGCCCTTAGAGAAAAAGTTTGCAGCCCCATGCTACAGAGCTAGCTCTAGCCAGGTCTCACTGTTGTTTCGTCTGTTGACATCGTCTGGCGTATTCCCACCTGTCTTTTGTGGGTAAAGCTCTGGGAGACTAGTGGAATGTGGTCCCTTGCCTCCCAAGGCTCTCTACCTAATTGGGTAATAGGTGCACAAACACTTCAAGTGAGAAGAACGTAGAGGAGGATGTTGAAATTGAATAAGGTTTCAACTTCGGGAAGTTGAATAAGGTTTCACAATGGAACAAAAACATTTGTACTGAATTTGAAAGTGAATGAGTTCAGGTGTGCCAGTCTGAGTGAGGTGGCGCTAGTGTTAAAGAACCTGCCTGCCAATGCAGGAGACATAAGAGACGGGTTTTATCCCTGGGACAATCCCCTGGAGGAGGGCATGGCAGCCCACTCCAGTATTTTTGCCTGGAGAATTCCATGGACAGAGGAGCCTGGTGGGCTACAGTCCAGAGGGTCACAAAGAGTTGGACACGGCTGACGCAACTTTGCACGCATGCACACAGTTAGGTTGAGTAGACAGGGTGCGGGGAGTCAGTGTGGAAACCTCCTGTGTGCAGAGAAGGATGGGGAGTTTGCAGTGACTGAAGCACAGGGAGGGAGGGTTTAAGTTCTTCTTGGATTATGTGAAACAGCTGTCTGTGCTGGGCTGAGATACTTATACCTGGAAGCAGTGGGGCACCGTTTCTGTGGGTGATAACTGATCGCATCTGTTTTCCTCCTTTAAGTGCAGTACCAATTTAGAAATAGACCTGGGAGGACTTCCCTGGTGATCTAGTAGTTAAGACTCCTTGCTGCTAGTGCAGGGGGCACCGGTTCAATTTCTGGTCAGGGAATGAAGCCAAAATACATGCCATGTGACGCAGCCAAAATACACAGAAAAAATTTTCTAAAAAAGGAACAGACCAGGAAGTTGACGCCAGATGGAACAATCAGCTGTATTGTTGGTAAACAGGACTGGGAAGCATGACTTGGATGGATGACTATAGGGGCTTTATTTTTATTTATTTATTTGTGTGTTTAAAAATTTTTTAAACTTATTTTTATATGGAGTATTGTTAACAAAGTACAGCAAAGTGATTCAGTTATATGTGTGTATGTGTGTGTATATATATATATGTGTATGTGTGTGTGTATATATATATATATATATATATATATATATATATATATACACACAGGGGTTTTCAGGTGGCCCAGAAGGTAAAGAATCTGCCTGCAATGTGGGAGACCTGGTTCAATCCCTGGGTTGGAAAGATTCCCCTAGAGAAGAGAATGGCTAACCACTCCAATATTCTTGCCTGGATAATTCCAGGGATAGAGGAACCTGGTGTGCTATAGTCCATGAGGTGGCAAAGAGCTGGACATGACTGAGCAATTAGCACTTTTCACTTTACAGTTCATACATGTATCCTTTTTCAAGTTCTTTTCCCATTTAAGCTATTACATCATATTCAACAGAGTTCCTTGCACTATACAGTATGTCCCTATTGGTTATCCATTGTAAATATAGCAGCCAATCCCAAACTATTTATTTATATTTAAGTATAGTTGATTTACCAGAGAAGGCAATGGCAAGCCACTCGAGTACTCTTGCCTAGAAAATCCCATGGATGAAGGAGCCCGGTAGGCTGCAGTCCATGCGGTCCCTAGGAGTCGGACACGACTGAGCGACTTCACTTTCACTTTTCACTTTTCATGCATTGGAGAAGGAAATGGCAACCCACTCCAGTGTTCTTGCCTGGAGAATCCCAGGGACAGCGGAGCCTGGTGGGCTGCCATCTATGGGGGTCGCACAGAGTCGGACACGACTGAAGCGACTTAGCAGCAGCAGCAGCAGCGTAGTTGATTTACAGTGTTTCAGATGTATAGCAGAGTAATTCAGTTTCTTCTTCAGATTCTTTTCCATTATAGGCTTTTATAAGATGCTGATTATAGTGCCCTGTGCTGTACAGGAGGTGCTTGTTGTGTAGATGCCTGTTGTCTGAGTCAGGTGTTGGGGTGAGAGACTGGGTTTGCAGGACAGCACTGCCGCAGCCATCCTTTTGGAGCTTTAGAGACCACACACTGATACCCTCTGAACTCAGACACATAGGCCTCTAGACCTACTTCTAGAAACCAGGCCCTGGCTCCTGCCCTAGGTGTGCCCCAGGAAGGCAAGAGTGGGAGAGAGAGCCACCAGCTTAAGGGCTGGGCCTTCAAAGATCTCTGTGTGGGCAGTCTTTCTCCTAACCTCACTAATTTGATGAGTCACTCGTCCTGTAAAGAGTTATGTAAAGGTGGAGGTTGCCGTCCTGGGACTTCTAAGGGAAGTTTATATTCTGTGGGCTTGGACAGGGTCCGGTGGCAAAGGAGAGAATAGTTCCCTCCAACGGTGGCATGTTTCAGTCTACTTTGGAGACTTGTGGTAGCAGTGTGGAGAGCAGATTGGAAGTGAGAGAGACTAGAGGTGAAGGGATCAACTTTGGGGCTTGACTGGAGCCAGTGGCACTAGCGATCCATTGGAGAGATTACAGACTATAGAGCCAGCAAGATCTGGCAGCTCAGTGTGAATCAAAGACAGCTGAAAATTTCTAGCTTGGGAAACTGGACTCTCAACTCTTTTCTGCCACACTGTCTTGGTCACTGCTGCTTTAATATGGCCTTTAATGTCCTATTACTTTGACAAAACTTATTTGTAAGTTGCATGTGCTATTCGACCTTTTCAAGGCATCAGCCAGCACCTTCCCTTCTCCCCCGAGATGATATCTCTTGATTAGGAATTGTATTATTCTACCGAAATGTGTTTAAAAAAAAAAAAAAAACTTCATGCTTTTTTTTTCTTTTCTTGTGGCTGTACCGCATGATATTTGAGATCTTAGTTCCCCAACCAGGGATCACACCCTCACCTCGGCAGTGGAAGTGTGTATACTTAACCACTGGACTGCCAGGGAAGTCCCCTCCCCCTATACATTTAAACAGGCATCCAGCATCTGCTTTCATAAATCGTCCTGATTTTATTTATTTATATATATATATATATGTATATATCCTTACCTAGAATGAGTTTTTTGAAGGTAGGGACTGTGTCTTAGCTCAACATGTGGTCTCTGAGTGCAGTACATAGAGTGAGTTTATAGTATGGCTTCCCTGGTGGCTTAATCAGTAAAGAATCCGCCTGTCAGTGCAGGAGATGTGGGTTCAATCCCTGGGTCAGGAAGATCTCCTGGAGAAGGAAATGGCAACGCATTCCAATCTTGTTGCCTGGGAAATGCCGTGGACAGAGGAACTTGGCAGGCTACAGTCTAGACAGAAGTTAGCAACTAAACCACCACGAGGTTAAAAAGCCAGGGACACAAGGAAAAGTGTGAGAGCTTTCTCGGCCTGCACTGACAGCCCCTGGAGAGCAGTGGGCGCCGTGGACCACTCCTCTCCTCACAGTGGAAGCAGCAGCAACAGCGCAGGCCAAGCAGGAAGGGTCATGGAGGAGATGGAGACCAGACAGGGATATTCTTCTCCTGCTATTTCCGGCTTTCATGTGCACGTGCTCCCTGTCTTGGCAGCAAGGGGGCCAGGCCAACCACCCCACAGCCGCCGTGGTGACGGAGAAGCAGCAGATGCTGGAGCAGCACCTGCAGGACGTCCGCAAGCGTGTCCAGGTAAAGCAAGTCTTGGGCGGGAAGCCTTTTCTTGGGAAAGTGGCCTATGGGTCCCATGTGTAGCTTTTGTGAGGTTGTGGCTTTATTTTAATCCTACTCAGAAACTTTCTTTTCTCTCTCCCGAGGGCAGTCCTTGTTTTACTTCTGTTTTGGTTGGTTTGTTTGAAACAGGATCTAGAACAGAAGATGAAAGTGGTAGAGAATCTCCAGGATGATTTCGATTTCAACTATAAAACTCTCAAGAGTCAAGGAGGCAAGTGCATATTAGAGACATTAACATCCCCCATATAAAGTGAGCTTGTGTTACTGGAGTCTCAGAGCTGGCTCGTCTTGACTCTGCATTCAGACTCAGGGAGGGGGCGCTCAGGGGCTGCTGGCAGTTAAGGGAGCCCAGTCACTGAAGCTAGGCGTATTCCCTCAGCTCACGGAGGTTCTCCTTCCTTCTCAGACATGCAGGATCTGAATGGAAACAACCAGTCAGTGACCAGGCAGAAGATGCAGCAGCTCGAACAGATGCTTACTGCCCTGGACCAGATGCGCCGCGTAAGAGCAGTGGACCCCCTCCCCAGGCCTGGCTTACTCACCTTCGGGAATTGGGCATCTCCGGGAAGAACTTGCCTGTTTCCTAATCAGTTCCTTCTCTGGAATTGACTAAAGAGAGATGGTCTGTGGTTAGAGATGGTCTGGGGGAATGTTTTCTGACTTTGTTTTTTGGTTTCCAACCAGAGCATTGTGAGTGAGCTGGCGGGGCTTTTGTCAGCGATGGAGTATGTGCAGAAAACTCTCACGGATGAAGAATTGGCTGACTGGAAGAGGCGGCAACAGATTGCTTGCATTGGAGGCCCTCCCAACATCTGCCTAGATCGGCTAGAAAACTGGTATGACAGAGGAGAAGTTTCCCCTTTGATTTCAGAGAGCTGTGCTAAATTATGGTCAGAGCTGCATAAAGAATTGCTACTGTATTTCAGTAGAGAAGAGCATGGCAACCCACTCCAGTACTGTTGCCTGGAGAATTCCATAGACAGAGCAGCCTGGCAGGCTACAGTCCATAGGATCGTACAGAGTCTGACACAACTGAAGTGACTAAGCATGCACATACTGTGTGTATTTCAAGGGTGAGGATTTCAACATACTCAAATTTAGTCTAAGGGTTAAAGCTTTTAAATTTATTTGGACGATTTTTTAAATGAAAATAAGAGAAGGCACCCCACTCCAGTACTCTTGCCTGGAAAATCCCATGGATGGAGGATCCTGGTAGGCTGCAGTCCATGGGGTCGCCAAGAGTCGGACATGACTAAGCGACTTCACTTTCACTTTGCACTTTCATGCATTGGAGAAGGAAATGGCAACCCACTCCAGTGTTCTTGCCTGGAGAATCCCAGGGACGGGGGAGCCTGGTGGGCTGCCTTCTATGGGGTCGCACAGAGTCAGACACAACTGAAGTGACTTAGCAGTAGCAGTAGCAGTATTTATGTTTGCTATATTTTAAATATATTTTGCTAAAGTTTTTGGTTTAACTGTTTTTAAACATGTAAACAAAATTTTAAATTTTAGTTATTCTAAGACTCTCAAATGACATGTGCTCTTCATAAGAGAAAAACATTCAAATACTGGAAGTTAATAAAGAGCAGAAAAGACTTTAAAAATCAAATCATGCAGACTACTTAGAGTTAAACATTTGGTGACCGTCACTCCAGACATCTGTTATTACATATACACATACAAAGATAGAAATCTACATGTTTATTATATATATATACATATAAAGATAGAAATCTATACATTTTACATCTGTAAGGTCATTATATGCTCTTCTTTTACTTTGATTCACTCAGAAAATCTTGACTGAGCACCCTTGATGTCCAAGGCCCGATACTCAGTATGTTGTACCAGCTTAAACTGGGAGAAACTTGACCTTGGCCCAGGAGACACAGAGTGTGAAATTGGAAATTTAGGATAACTCTACATGAGATGCCTGTTTGTTCATCTAACTAACCCTGAGCTTTGCTCATTGATGGAAAGCAGTTTTAAATGCTTTCTAATCAGGGAACCAAGTGACTTATAAGTTCTAGGAATGTACTAGATGTTTCCATTACATCTTATGGGAAAACCAAGCAAACATTTTGGCCAACCCAGTAGGTGCCAGAAGGGAGTCTGTGAGCTCAGGAATCCTGGTGCTGTCCTTCTCCACCTCTTGCCTTCCACTCTGTCTCTTTGGGGTCTTTATTAAACTAGTAGGGGACCATCAGAAAGAGCCTCTGATATTCTCTCTCCCTTGGGGGCAGACTTAATCAGCCTTTGTCTCCCTGTCTACTTTTTCTGTATGCATGTTATCAATATTTGGAAACATAATGTCACATCCAGTCATCCACGGAAGATGAGGTTTAAAGGTCTCCTGGGGATCGTGCAGTTCAACCCTATCTCTCAGGCAAGGGGACATCAAGGCCCACGAGGGTGAAGGGGCCTGGCCAAGCTTGCATAGACAGTGAGGGACAGAGCTGTTCAAACCTATCTTTGGGATTGTCAGATATCCTGTGTTTCCCCAGTCCTCACATTTGGTACCAAAACAAGTTAGGCTGAAGAAAGTGAGCTCCAAATCCCATGTTTCATGTTCTGTGTATCTGGGTTCTAATGTGTTAACTTTCCATTGGTTACCTCACTCCCTAGTGGTGTAAGTTTTGGCACGTCTTCCTCTGTGTCTGCCTCCTTCTTTGCAAAGTAAACTTTTAGGAAATGAAATGAAGGTTGCTCAGTTGTGTCCAGCTCTTTGTGACCCCATGGACTGTAGCCTGCCAGGCTCCTTGTCCATGGAATTCTCTAGGCAGGAATACTGGAGTGGGTAGCTGTTCCCTTCTGGCAGGCCAAAGTTAGGACTTGGCGCTTTCACTGCCAGGACCGGGATTCAATCCCTGGTGGGGATCCTGCAAACTATGCTGCATGGACAAAAAAAAAAGGGCAAAATAATTTTCCCTTTTCTAATCTAGTGCCACTGAACTGTGTATTTAGAAATGGTCAATGTTATGCTACTCATATATTCCCATAATGAAAAAAAATGCTCCTTTCTTATGTTGGATGACTGCATGAGAGCACCTGTGGTATTATTCCCTTCCCCTTCTCCAGCTCATTTATGTACAACCACTTAGGTAACCGAGAACATCCTTATCTTATTGGCAGGATAACCTCATTAGCAGAATCTCAGCTTCAGACCCGCCAACAAATTAAGAAACTGGAGGAGCTGCAGCAGAAGGTTAGCTACAAAGGGGGACCCCATTGTACAGCACCGACCAATGCTGGAGGAGAGAATCGTGGAGCTGTTTAGAAACTTAATGAAAAGGTAACATAGAGCCCTTGCCCGTTTCCCCCATAACCTCCCCCCACCAATATTCTTCAACGAGAGCTTGTTCAGCTTCCGAGGAACAGGACAGGGACCGGCCCACTGCATCATGTGTGACCCACTGCCTTTCTCTGTCCCCTCCAGTGCCTTCGTGGTGGAGCGGCAGCCCTGCATGCCTATGCATCCTGACCGGCCATTAGTCATCAAGACCGGTGTCCAGTTCACAACTAAAGTCAGGTGGGCTGCGGCACCTCCTCTTCTGGCGGATGTTGTATCAAGGGACACCCTCAGGGCCAGAACAAAGTTGGTGGGCAGAGTTGTTCTTTACAGCCATCACAGGCCTGTGATGGATAAGGAATTTTTGGTGTAATATCAACTTGCTCTTTGATTGTCCTGTCAAATGCTACAGAACAGGAATCCTTCTGCGGTTACCTGGATATATTCCTATAATTTGGTCACACTGTATTCCTGATTCCAGGCCTAATAATGTCTTAGGTCATAGCATCTCCATCTGCCATGCGAAAGGGGCAGAATAATGCCAGTTACCTTCTGTTCTTTGAGCCTGGTTTTTCCTGAGCATTTGAAGGGGAAGAGTAAAGCTTAGTGATAATAGATGCTAAGAGGTCACAGGACCGGTGGGTGGGGGACCTGCAGGTAGAGCATTACTTTCACATTCAAGTCAGAACAGGTAAGCTGGGGTTTGCCCTTTTGCAGTGAAATTTCCCTCCTTGGAAAGGTAGTACGCTGTTGGGTTTCCGGTCTAATAGAAAGAATACCAATTTCAGAGCATGTATTCCTGTAATGTTTTTCATGATATGGCTTTCATTATCCTTTTCTGTGTCTCTCACAACTTTGTCCAGGTTCTTAGTTCTTAGGCTTTTTTTCCCGTCCCTTTTGGCCTGAAGGGGGTGATGCTTGACTTAAAATGAAAGGAAGCACTGGCAGGAAGAAAAATTTGGGATTATGACTCATCTCTTTAGAATTGAAGAGTTATGAATTTTAGATTCAACTAGAAGTTGCTGGAGGAGCCTAGTGGCCATTTTTTAAAACTGGATTTTTTTCCTTTGCTCTGAAAGTTTTTCCTTTTTTTTTTTTTTTTTAACATAGATTGCTGGTTAAATTCCCTGAGCTAAATTATCAACTTAAAATTAAAGTGTGCATTGACAAGTAAGTACTCTTTATCTTAGCTCCTTTTTTTCCTTTTCTTCAAATGAGGGACAGAGAAACAAGAACTTTGATAGACATCATGTGAACTTAGAGGCTTTATCTATATTCAGAGATCTTCTTTTTTTTTTTTTTAAGTTTTCAAAAGCCTTGCTGTAGATTGTCATTTACGTGCCTGAACAAAACCACAAAGCTGGCGGTAGCGATTTGAGTTGTGATTGCCATTGTGACCTCAAGTCCCTCTTTCTTTGTTTTTTTACTTATAACTTGTGCATATTATGTAAAATTGAGAATATATGGGAAAATTGATTTTAGTTGTTGTTCCACACTTTACAACATAATGGAATCCTCTTCCAAATTTGACAGTACCTTTAAAAAAATTAAAATGCACTTACCCTCTGAAGACATTAGAAAAGAGAAAATGTAGGTGATATAATTATTCATCTGGAAATTCCATGAGAATGAACTCGAAAATAGTTATGCAGCCAGGGACTTGAGGAAGGTGGTAGGTTTCATAAATAAATAAGCAAAAATTAATGACTTTAACCATAAATTAGCATAAAAAATGACCTTCTCACTAAAAAAACTGACCATCAGAATAAATTCTAGATGCATCTTAAAAGCATGGGCAAGGACTTCCCTGGTGGTCCAGGGCTTAAGAATCTGCCTTCTAGTACAGGGGACACAGGTTTGATCCCTGATCTGGGAAGATTCCACGTGCTGAGGGGCAACTAAGCCTGTGAGCCACAACTCGAGAGTAGCCCCTGCTCACCGCAACTACAGAAAGCCTGAGCAACAAAGACCCAGCACAGGCAATAAATAAATAAATAAGTTAATTAATTAAGATTTTTTAAATGAATAAAGAAATGTGTAATGTAATGGCTGTAGAATGCAACCATTTTTGGAGAACAGTTTGGCAGTTTCCTGAAAAGTTAAACTTGGACCTATCCTACAGCCTAACCACTCCACTCCTAGGTGTTCATCCAAGAGAACTGAAAGTGTATGTCCACACAAACAGTGGTACAGGAGTCTTCACTGATAGATGAGTGTCCATGAGTTCATGGTATATCTATGCAAGGGAAATATTACTCACCAACAAAAAGAAATAGAGTAGTGAAATATGTAATACACGGATAAATCTCAAAATAAATATACCCAGAAGGAGAAGCCAGAGTGAGAAAAAAGAGTACATACTTTTATGTTTCCATTTATATAAAATTCTAGAAATGCAAATAAATCTATCATGACCAAAAGCAGATCATTGGTTGTCTAGAGACAGGGATGGGTGGAGTGTGCACCTGGGGGAATGGGTTGCATAAGGAAGGTGGGACACTTGGGGATGAGGGATTGATGAATACATTCAGTCTCTTGATTGAGCTGGTGTCACAGGTGTGTGACATCTATTAGACCTCATCAGCTTGTGCATTTTACATATACAGTTTATTATTCATCAATTATACATCAAAGCTGTAATACAAATAAAGAATATAAAATAAATAAATATAGGCTAGACATGAGGGAAAACTTTCTGATAGTGGGGCCTTGATTTAAGTTCTAAAATGTGATATAAGGGAGGTTCCCTCATGGTCTAGTGGTTAAGACTCCAAGCTTTTACTGCTGAGGGCCCAGGTTCAATCTCTGGTTGGGGAACTAAAGTCCCACAAGCCAGGTGGCCCCCAAAAGACATAAAATGTAATGTATGGAAAAATACCTTGTAAATGGTATCCATTTTAATCTGTAAACTCCCATGGAATGCACTATCTAATAAGTAGTAGATATAAAGCATAAGTGGATATATAGCAATGGAGAAGGACTTTTAAAACAGTACTAAAATAATGTTGAAAAGAAAACACTGAGAAATGGTGACTGTGAAAAATGAAATACTCAAAAACATAGTTAAAAGACAAGGAACACGCTGGGAAGAATATTTCCGGCTATATCGATGGGAAACTCTGAGTTGCAGGTAACAGTAGACCTTTACAGAAAGCCCAGTTGTGGCTTCAGTAATAAGGAAATTTGCAACCCAGTATAACTGGAAATGCAAAGTTAGAACAAGTTCCAGGTGGTGAGATCAGTGACTCAATTCCTGTCACCAAGGATCCAGAACTTTCCGTCTCTCTTCTCTGCCACCATAAGAAGCACGGGCATTCCAGGGTTCCCTCTGGGATGCAGCATGGTTGCTTGTAGTAAAGGCCATGTGTCTCCTTGCTTGTAGTAAAGGCCATGTGTCTCCTTGCTGTTGTGAAGCTACAGAATGTAAATCTAGCCTGAGGGAGAATTCCTTCCCCGTCTGATTGAGACAGTGTGGGTCCTGGCCTCACTCCTGGACCAACACTGTGCACATGCTTGGTTCTGTGGGCTTAGTGAGCAGGATCCCCTGGAAGTGGGGATGGGAAGGATACTTGATGGAGTCAAGGTTCTGTTAGGAAGAGGGGAGTAGAGTTTGGGTGGGGAACCAGCCGTGTCTTCTATTTGAGCATGTACAGGGATGTTAGATTTCACATCCACCATGTAATCGAGTCCACGACAGAAATCCCCAGGAGAACAGCAGCTTTTCCATCCGAGTAAATGATAGGTATTCAAAGTGGACTTTCAAAGAGACTCGGGGCCTGTTTTATTTATGCTGGTTTATGTTCTTAACAGAGACTCCGGGGATGTTGCAGCTCTCAGAGGGTAAGTTCAGCATACAGGTTTCCTTCTGTTCTGTATAATCTAACTTTGTCCCTGGCCATTCGGTCACATATGTGGTTGGTCTTTTCCTCCCGTGATTCAGGTCCCGGAAATTTAACATTCTGGGCACGAACACGAAAGTGATGAACATGGAAGAGTCTAACAATGGCAGCCTCTCAGCGGAGTTCAAGCACTTGGTACATGGGAGAAGCCTAGGCTCTCTTTCTTCAGGGCCTCTGGCAGGGGGAGGGGCTTGGGGAGAGCCTTACCTGATGAAGGATGCTCTTTACTTTTCTTACAGACCCTGAGAGAGCAGAGATGCGGTAATGGGGGCCGAGCCAACTGTGACGTAAGTTTTGCTGGAGATGATAGCTGAGCGGGAGAGAAAAAGAGCCTCCATAGGAACTTCCCTGCTAGTTAAGACTCCACGCTTCCAATGCAGGGGGTGTGGATTTGATCCCTGGTCAGGAAACTAAGATCTCACATGCCTTGCAGCCAAAACATTGAAACTTTTTATAAAAAGAAAAGAAAAAGAGCCTCCTTACCGCCCAGAAGTAGAGACACCTACCTGCTGTTTCAGCTGCAGTCGTTGCTAGCCAGCGCATGAGTAGTCACACATGCCTTGGAGGAGTTCTGGCTCAGTGCATTTCCTGATTGTCAAGAGAGTTAGTTCATCTTTAAGGAGTGTAAAGTCCCTTGCCCACACCCATTTGGTAGAAAAGGAGCCTTCCGCCTTGCCTGGGACTTTCCAAATTCCCCTTCCAACTTCTATGCACTGACACGGCTTGTCTCAGCTTTTGGTGATCTGTTTTGGTCACTGAGGTGGGATGGGTTTCAACACATCCAAGTTAAACATTTTACCAAAAGAGAAACAGCAAACTCTCTTGTTCTTTACCCACCTTGTTTCTTCTCTGTCTCTCATTGACTCAGATTCTTGGATTCTTAGTGTTAAGAATAAACTTAAGGGAATTCCTTGGTGATTCAGTGGTTAAGACTCGGGGCCTTCACTGCCATGGCCCTGGGTTCAATTCTTGGTTGGGAAACTAAGATTCCACAAACTATATGGCTCCCCCAAAAGAATAAACTTAAAAAGAGAGAAGTAAATGTGACCAAGCACTGGTTTTAAATCTTTTTATAAAATTGTGACACCCTATTCTTTTTGTTTGTCTCCAGAGCCATTCTTACCCTCTTCTCTAGAATGTAGCAGGCCTTTTAAAAAAACAAACTGAATCTGTAAGACTTGACAGCAGTTAAAGAGTGAGGTTGTGGCATATTGATGGAGAGAAAAAATGCAGAGTAATTTGAGTAGTATACTACTATAATTGTTTAAAAATTCACTGTTTTTGGACATTCATGTCTGCATTACAAAATTCTAGAGGAATGCCTACCAAACAGGTTTATATATTTGTGCTGCTGTTCTCACCCAAAGCTACTCTATACTATCTCTGTAATATTTGCATTTAAAATTGAATGTGTATTTCTTTTGTAATGAGAGAAAAAACATTTTAAAATATGAATTGGAATTTCTAATAATTTATGGACAATTCTTGTCCAAAATAGTTGCTATGTTGCTGGTGTATCGTTACAATCACTTTGAAAAACAGTTGGGCATTATGAAAATGAACATTCCCTATATACCAGCAGTGCCACTCTCAGGATTTAACAATAGAGAAATCTTTGCTCATAGGTACCAGGAGACATGCACTTCCTGTCCCAACAGCCTAATTGTAAGCCCTAAATACAACACATATGTCAACAGCACTAGAGTGGATAAATGATCTGTGGTGTAGTCAGGTGATGGAATACTATACAGCTATGAAAATGGATAAATTGCAGGTGTACACAATTACATAGGTGTGAAAAGTGAGTCACAAAAGAATACACAGGGTATAATCCCATATGTATGAGATTCACAACCCCCCAAATTAAACAACACATACATTGTTTAGAGATATAAATGCAGGAAAACCATAAAGAAGGGCTAGGAAATGACAAACTCAGAAGACAAAATAGCAGGCACTTCTGAGGTAAGAGGCTCAGGGATGGATGGAGTTGGGAAGAGCACCGAGAGAACCTCGGTGGTGATGGTCTCTGCCTTAACCTGGGGGGTGGGTACACAGGTGCTCACTCTTTTGTCATTATGCTGTTCCCATTTTATGCATGACCAGCTGGATCTGCATAGCATCATCATAAAGCTGGTAAGAGATCAGGCTGTAGATCAGGGCACTGGCGAGTCTTAGGGTTGGAAAGACCACGTGCTCCAGTTGTATCCACGGCTACCTGGCGGATTGCACTTTAGGATGGTGTAGTGATGGCTGTCAGGGCTCAATGCCATCTTCTCTGAGGAAGAGCATCCTTCTCATTCTTGTAGGCCTCCCTGATTGTGACCGAGGAGCTGCACCTGATCACCTTTGAGACTGAGGTGTATCACCAAGGCCTCAAGATCGACCTGGAGGTGAGTTCTGCACAGAACTGGGTAGAACTGCCTGCAGGATGATTCAGGATGAGGCTTCTTCTAGTCAGGGTTTTCACTCCAGAAGGTGGAGTGATGACTCTTTACTCAGCACTGTATTTGCTTCTTTCTCTCCAAAAATTCATTAGTATCTTGCCTGGGTGCTTAGAAGATACATGTCTACTCAGGTTCCAGCAAACTTGATGTAAAAACTCATATTTAGGAATTGATTATAGCCAACTTTATACAGTTTGGGCAAAACAGTCTTTCAAACAATCGTGGCATTTACCTGCTCTTTCCCCAACATTCTTAATCTTTAAGTTAAAGATATACCTGAAAAAGCAAGAACCCTAGTCTTTGATTCCTGGGACCTCTCTATTAAATGGGCAGATACAGCTTCAATACAGCAATGCGGGAGACTTGGGTTTGACTCCCCTGGGTTGGAAAGATCCCCTGGAGAAGGGAAAGGCTACCCACTCCAGTACCCTGGCCTGGAGAACTCCATGGACTGTATAGGCCATGGGGTCGCAGAGTTGGACACTACTGAGCGACTTGCACTCTTTTCACGGCTTCAATTCGTGAATGCCTTCCAAGTTTTATAAATGGGAGTCTGTGGACTGTGAGTCCAGCTGTGAGGAGTCAGCTTTGTAAATTCCTGGTGATACTCAGACAGCCTCTGAGTTCAGCCTACTCTCCATGTTGGGTGTCGAGCTGACCAGGCCCCACAGCTTCCTGAGGGGCTGGCAGCAAGTGTACTCCACGACTTCTCCTTTTATTCCAAACCCTGCGAGATGCAGGTGAAGAGGTTTCTGGAGCCTCAAGGGCCTTCTGCCTCCCCAGCTCATTGCCCGCTCCCTCCACAGACGCACTCATTGCCAGTGGTGGTGATCTCCAACATCTGTCAGATGCCCAACGCCTGGGCATCCATCCTATGGTACAACATGCTGACCAACAACCCCAAGGTGAGTCGGGGCCCGGGTTCTCTGGAGGCTCCTTGGTGCTTCGGGGCTGCCACCCAGCAGGCGCCACCCTCTCATCTAAAGGAGCAAATGTGTCATTTCCAATAGAACGTGAACTTTTTCACCAAACCCCCAATCGGAACGTGGGATCAAGTGGCCGAGGTACTGAGCTGGCAGTTCTCCTCTACCACCAAGCGCGGCCTGAGCATCGAGCAGTTGACGACGCTGGCGGAGAAACTCTTAGGTCAGCCCTTGACCTCTTCTCCCTTTGCTCTCCTTGCAAAGGAATCTGGCCCCGTGGGGCTGTTCATTGAGGAGAATTGACTGAGCAAGGCACTGGGCAGAATATGTGTGCTCCAGCAGGCCCTGGAGTCAAGATGCAGAGGAGGTTTGCGCCTGGTGATCACTTTTATGAGACGGGAGGCAGATTTCTTTTCTGTTGGTGGCTATCTCCCTGGGTACTTTGTCCAGCCTTAGGAAGGTATTTTAAATGTATGTTAGAGCTAAAGACTTGGCATCCCTGTCTGTTTCTTCAAGAAAATGTAGCTTGTTTTTAATTTTTTTTTCCTGGAGGAAAAAAGTCTTAGAATGTTTTACGTGCCATCTATGCTTTGTCCTGCACTGCTACTAAACGTGGGCTCCCCAGGTGCCTCAGTGGTAAAGAATCCACCTGCCAATGCAGGAGACTTGGATTTGACCCTTCGGTCAGGAAGATCCCCTGGAGGGGGAAATGATAACCCACTCCAGTATTCTTGCCTGGGAAATCCCATGGAGAGGAACCTGGTAGGGCTGCAGTCAGACATGACTGAGCGACTGAACATGTATGACCAAATGTGACCCTGTAACTCAAGCTGTCAGCTTCTTAGTGTGTTCTGCTGATCCCCAGACTGCCACATGAGGCTAGAAAGGGCAGCAGGGACTTGATACATCACCCACCACCTCTGCTGAACAACAACTTAGGGGGCATCAAACGATGGGATTGGGTGTGTGGGGACGGGTACATATGTATGCAGGCAACAGTGGCAACATTCAAATACATGAAGAGCAAGTTTCAGGGCATGTTGTGGGACAGTTGTGTGTGTGTTCTGTTTGAAGAAAGATCTGGATTTAAAGCTGCAAATCCTATGACTTTTTCTTTTTTCTTTCAGGACCTGGTGTGAACTATTCAGGGTGTCAGATCACATGGGCTAAATTTTGCAAAGTAAGCCACCGTGTGAACTCCATCCATGAGGCTGCCTCATAGGAGGAGGAGGGGCCAGGGACACTTAGCTGTGGGGATGTCGTGGAGGGCAGTGGGCCTGAAGGCCCCGGACTCTTGGTCTGGCGGCCAAGAGGACCTGCCTTAGGGCAGATGGGCTTGAAGATTTTGGTGGCACCTCACCCCGTTAAAGGAAGAGCCCAGGGAGATGGGGAACCAAGCTTTCCCATTACTCTTTTTCTCCAGGAAAACATGGCTGGCAAGGGCTTTTCCTTCTGGGTCTGGCTGGACAACATCATTGACCTGGTGAAAAAGTACATCCTGGCCCTTTGGAACGAAGGGTAGGTTTGAACTCTTGTGTCTGGACAGAACGCACAGAGGTGACAAGTCCCCTACTCTCCCAGCAGGCTGGCTGCAACACAGAGGTCCCTCAGCCCCAACCTTGCTGTTGTGCCTCTCTGTCTCCAGGTATATAATGGGCTTCATCAGCAAGGAGAGGGAACGGGCCATCTTGAGCACTAAGCCCCCAGGCACCTTCCTGCTGAGATTCAGTGAAAGCAGCAAAGAAGGAGGAGTCACCTTCACCTGGGTGGAGAAGGACATCAGCGGTAAGCTTAGCGATTCCCACCCCAACTTGTGGCCAGCACTGCCGTGGCTGGCCACGGCTGCTGCCAGTTTCAGGCACCTGCTGCCCCCTTGTGGGCAGGGATGGGCTCACACTCCCCTGCCTCAGACGTGGAAGGTACCCAGTGATCATTTTTATGAGATAGGAAGACTTGGCTTCTCTAAATTCTTCCAGCTGGAGGATTGGTTTGCCAGTTTCATTTTGTTCCCTACAAGGGGCTAATCAGTTCAGTTCAGTCGCTCAGTCGTGTCTGACTCTGCGACCCCATGAATCACAGCACACCAGGCCTCCCTGTCCATCACCAACTCCTGGAGTTCACTCAGACTCATGTCCATCGAGTCGGTGATGCCATCCAGCCATCTCATACTCTGTCATTCCCTTCTCTTCCTGCCCCCAATCCCTCCCAGCATCAGAGTCTTTTCCAGTGAGTCAACTCTTTGCATGAGGTAGCCAAAATATTGGAGTTTCAGCTTTAGCATCAGTCCTCCCAATGAACACCCAGGACTGATCTCCTTTAGGATGGACTGATTGGATCTCCTTGCAGTCCAAGGGACTCTCAAGAGTCTTCTCCAACACCACAGTTCAAAAGCATCAATTCTTCGGCACTCAGCTTTCTTCACAGTCCAACTCTCACATACATACATGACCACTGGAAAAACTATCATAGCTTTGACTAGACGGACCTTTGTTGGCAAAGTAATATCTCTGCTTTTTAATATGCTATCTAGGTTAGTCATAACTTTCCTTCCAAGGAGTCAGCGTCTTTTAATTTCATGGCTGCAATCACCACCTGCAGTGATTTTGAAGCCCCCAAAATAAAGTGTGACACTGTTTCCACTGTTTCCCCATCTATTTGCCACGAAGTGATGGGGCCAGATGCCATGATCTTAGTTTTCTGAATGTTGAGCTTTAAGCCAACTTTTTTACTCTCTTCTTTCACTTTCATCAAGAGGCTTTCATCAAGGGGCTAATATTTGCCTATAAATTGGTAAATTTTTTTGAAATTTGCAATTTAAATTGCATTCTCCCTCTCCTTTCTTACCCACTCTGTTCATATATCTTATAAAAGTAATTATTCAAGTATGTTACTTGTGGCCCAGCTGAATAGCTTCTCCCGAAGCCACCTGAACATTTCCATAGTGCCAGACGACTGGGCAGAATATTCAGGGTCTCGAACACTAGGTTGGCATAAGCCTTTCCCCTTTAAGGGAAAATCAATCAGGTAGTCTTCTCTAAGATCACCTGAGTCTTCTCTTCTCATATCCCCTGACAGGCAAGACCCAGATCCAGTCAGTGGAACCTTACACCAAGCAGCAGCTGAACAACATGTCATTTGCTGAAATCATCATGGGCTATAAGATCATGGATGCCACCAATATCCTGGTGTCTCCGCTGGTCTATCTCTACCCCGACATTCCAAAGGAGGAGGCGTTCGGAAAGTACTGTCGGCCAGAGAGCCAGGAGCATCCCGAAGCTGACCCAGGTAGTTGTTGATTTTCCACAACAGCCACTTGGTTCTGGGGAGAAGTGGGAAATAGTAGGATCCTTGGGGGACAGGTAAAGTAAATGCCTGAAGAACCTGGTGATCTTTTTTTCTTTCTTTTTAAGGAATTTTCTTTTTATAATTTTTGTTTGTTTATTTTCATTTTTGGCTGTGTTGGGTCTTCATTGCTGTGCGGGCTTTTCTGTAGCTGGGCAAGCGGGAGGTACTCTATGTGCAGTGCGTGGGCTTCTCGGTGCGGTGGCTTCTCCTGTTGCAGAGCACGGCCTCTGGGCACACAGGCTTCAGTGGCTGCAGCAGGTGGGCTCGGTAGTTGCGGTTCCCAGGCTCAAGAGCCACAGGCTCAGTGGTCGTGGCACACGGGCTTAGTTACTCCGAGGCGTATGGAGTCTTCCTGGACCAGGGGTCAAACCTGTGTCTCCTGCGTTGGCGGGCAGATTCTTTACCACTGAGCCACCAGGATAGTGGGAAAAGAACTTTTTAGTGAGTGCCTTTAGGGGCAGCTGATGGGGTTAGAGAGAGGAGAGGAATCAGTCACCAGGCTCTGCCCCACTGGAGGCACCGGTCTAAAGGGGAAAACAGCTCACACATACCCAGACATACCGAAGACACTACGAAGAGAAACCGAGGGCGGAATTCTCTAGAAACAGGATGCCCAGCCAGCACAGCACTTCTTGCAAAGCATATGCTGGAAGGTTTGCGACTCAGACTTCAGTCTAGAGTGCTTCCTTTCCCCATCACTGAACAATGTAAGCAGCCCAAGTGGGATGAAGAAAGGCTTTCTGGAGGAAATGAGTGTTAGCCACGCTGGAACATGGTTTAAGAGAGATTCTCAGGAGAGTGGAGATTGAAGGGGAAGACAGTAACTGGTGGGAGGGGCCTAGGCTTGGTGCTTTGAATGTGCAGCTACTGAAACTCAGATGTTTTTTCAGTGTACTCGAGCCCATGTGCTTATGTAAGTTACACACACATTTTTTTCACACTAAACCCTCGCTCTCTGGTGCCATCACCAGCATGGAGGCTGGAGCCTTCTAGCCTGTTCCCATGGGTGTTTGGGCTCAGACTTGTAGTTCTCTGGCCAGATCCTGAGGAGGAGACTGTAATTTGCCATCCTTTGTTTTTATTGAACTTTCCTTAATCATACAGCCAGCAAGGGTTTAAAGCGATTCTTTGAGTTAGCCTCCCTACCCTAACAGCTTTGGGAAAAAAACCTCTGTTTTGAACAAATAGTTCCCCCACACAAACCCACCAGCTGCCTTCACAGTCTTCACGGTAATTCCCTGAGAGGCGTTTCTGGGGGCGAGCAGATCGAGACTTGGAAGAAGGAGTTGGGGCTCACTGGCAACTGGCTTTCCTTTCTCCTTTGTTCGGGGTTGAGTCTTGGTCACACTCTAGGCAAGCATAACTCTCATTTCCTGTCTGCTACTTATCTCTCTTTCCACGTTGTGCTTCGGTTGGGAGATCTGTTTATCAGCTCTTGTCACACTGCCCTGTTCCTTCTGCGGAAGGCAATTAGGTCCAAGTGCTGGGCCCTCGACTCATTTCGCCTTCAAGGTCCAAGTTCCTGGTGTGAGGCTACACCCTTCCTCACGGCTCCTGTGTGAGCAGGAGGCCAGACCTTTTCCTGCCTGGGGACTCAGTGTTTCCTCAGGGGCAAGACGCCAGTCATGAGATAGAACTAATTACTCAAGAGCTCTGTCTGTCTCCTGGGGCAGCAGGAGGCTGGTGATGGCGTCAGAGGGTGTGGGGGAGGCCGATGGGCGACCTGTGGATTCCTCCAGAGTGGAGCAGCTGACCGCTTCCTCTCTGTTCCTATCCTGAAGGTTTTATTGTCTCTAGGTGATGGCATATCTTCCCAGGACTTTTCCCTCCTCCTTTCTTAGAAGCTCACATTATTTCCTCATGGCTTGAGGGAAAGATTCCTCAGTAGAAATGACAGATCTCTTATCTTACAAATTAGATGAAGTACATTTACAACCTCGCACAGAGCCATAAATCAACTTTTAATCTTCATTCTCCTTTGCTTCTACTGTGGCATCTCAGAGCTGTTTTTCTCAGCAACACTGATCACTTGGGAGAATTAAAACCCTTTTGTGTCTGGGAGTCAGCTGGAGTCAGCTCCCCTCAAGCCTGGGCCCAAATGGATTTATAAGATAGCAGAACCCTGCCTTAGTAGGGTTCTTTGGATTCTGTACTGAGTTAATCTATTTCTTGGCCCCAAATAAACTCTGATGGCAGTGCCCTTTCTCAGATTGTCATCACTCTTTCTGATCCCTCAGTTTCTCTGTAAGCCCCAAGCTTTCCAGCCGTGCTTTTCCTGGCCCACCCCACCCCTTCCTAAGCGATCTGTTCACCTGAATCCCCCAAATTCCATGCCAGTGTCTCTGGGGCCCCTTGACCTCTGGGTATAAACATTTAGCAGTTAAAATTCTTAAATCTTCATGTTTCTAACTATAGAAGAAGAATCACAAATGACAAAGATGGGCCCCTCCATCCTCCCTCCTCCCTCTCATTTTATTATCTTGTAAATATAGTTGATTAAAAAAAGTTGTTTTAATTAACTTTTGGGGGCCACCCACACCGTATGTGGGATTTTAGTTGCCCGATTAGGGATGGAACCCAAACTCGCTGCACGGAAAGCATGTTTTGTAGATACAACGAGGCCCCAGCCTCCTATCTCCCAGTCCAAAGCCAGTTGTACTACACCGGAGACAGTCTCCCCATGGAGAGGCTCTTCTCTGTGATGTAGTAATCTAATGGGGGCTACTAATATCCTCACTGAAAGATGTAACAGGCAGATCAGTGCTAGTGGGAACAGAAGATGTCACCCTCAGCTTTGGAACTACATCAGCCACTTCTGTGTTTTCATAAAGACCCTGTGACTTTGGTGTTTGAGCAGGACGAGGTGCCTGACTGGGTGGACTCAGTCCTGCCTGTGGGCAACTCATCTAGGAGATACAGCCAGGCCAGATTACAATCCTCAGTCCACATACAAGCAGTGAAACTCCACCGTCACCTAGGGGAAGAATGAACACCAGGCTGGCACTCGTCTGAGCTCCAGTGAGTCTGCTGACAGCTTTAGGGGAAAGAGCTGAGCTTCCAGCTGCAAGCGCTGGAACATCAGAGTCTATAGTGAAGGGGAGGGCAGCCCAGTGGGAGACGGAGGTTCCTTCAGACCGTGTCTGCTCAGGGATCCGAGTGAGCTTCACATCGGCCCTGGGGAGGCAGCCAGCTTCCCCCTGTCCGGGACCCAGAATCACAGTCACTAAGGCGGAGTTTTCTTCTTCCCAGGTGCTGCCCCATACCTGAAGACCAAGTTCATCTGTGTGACACCGTAAGTGGCTTCCCTCCCCGATTTTGCCTCCATCTCTAATGTCCTCAGTTATCCCTGGGGACGGACACTGGGTGAGAGGCCTCTCGTGAAGCAGGGTTGGAGCCCTCTGAGGATGTTCGGTACTCATTTAAACTCACAGTGACCTCGTGTGTTTAAAAAGCTTGAGCTTTTATTTTTTTTCTGTTGGAGACCAGAGTTTGATGGCTTGTGTGTGTGTGTTTTGTTCTTTTTTTTCCTCCATTGTGTCTTGTCAACCCGACCCTCCCCCCCTGCTGCCCCCCTTTCCTACAGAACGACCTGCAGCAATACCATTGACCTGCCGATGTCCCCCGCACTTTAGATTCATTGATGCAGTTTGGAAATAATGGTGAAGCTGCTGAACCCTCAGCAGGAGGGCAGTTTGGTGAGTATCCAGTTGCTGGACTGTCCCCCTGAGCTGATGCTCCCGTGTACAGAACCAACCGAGGGGCACCCAGATGGGCAGAAGGATTTCTCGAGCAGCACTTTCCTATAGAAAGGCACTCCCCGTACCAGTGTAAATTTTCTAGGAGCCAGGTTAAAAAGCAGTGAAAAGGAACAGGTGAGGTTAATTTTACAAATGTATTTTCTTTAGCCCAACAAATCCAAAATAGTAGCATTTCTGTGTATTAGATAAATAGGAATGTACAACATCCCTGGTGGGGATGATTAGGACTTTGAGCTTCCAGTGCAGGGAGCCTGGGTTCGACCCTGGTCAGGGAACTAAGATCCTACAAGCCAGTTGGCTCCCATAATATTAAAAAAAAAAAAAACTATGTATGCTACTGCTGCTACTGCTAAGTCGCTTCAGTCGTGTCCAACTCTGTGCAACCCCATAGACGGCAGACCACCAGGCTCCGCCGTCCCTGGGATTCTCCAGGCAAGAACACTGGAGTGGGTTGCCATTGCCTTCCCGCATATACCCTGAGAAAACCATAATTTAAAAGACACATGTACCCCAGTGTTTGTAGCAGCACTATTTTCAATAGTCAGGACATGGAAGCAACCTAGATGTCCATAAGCATTTGGATAGATAAAGAAGTTGTGGTATGTACACAGGTACATATATATGTGTATGCAGTGGACTCACCCATAAAAAAGAAGCGCATCTGAGTCAATTCTAGTGAGGGAGATAAATCTAGAACCTGTTATACAGAGTGAAGAAAGTCAGAGAAAAGCAAGTTTCGTATATTAACATGAATATAATCTCATATACATGGAATCTAGAAAAACAGTACTAATGAACCTATTTGCAGGGCAGACATACAGAACAGACTTAGGACACAGCAAGGGGAGGGGAGAGTGGGACAAACTGAGAGAGCGGCATTGCCATACATTCTTTACCACGTGTAAAGTAGATAGCAAGGGGGCAGCTGCTGTATGGGCACAGGGAACTGAGTGTGGAGCTCTGCAACAGCCTAGAGGGGTGGGTGCCCTTTCAGAAGGCAAGACCCTGTAGGAAGGAGAGATAATGTGGATTTTCTACCCCTTCTTGATGACTGAGGGGCAGGGGCAGGAGACTGGACGGCAGTGGTGGTCTGAGCCCCATGCCCCAGAAAGCTAGGGCTGTGTGCCCTGCCTGCTGTGGGGCCCAGGCAATTGAACCGGCTCTCCCTGTGTGTGTCCCCCTCTGCCAGAGTCCCTCACGTTCGACATGGAGCTGACCTCAGAGTGCGCTACCTCCCCCATGTGAGGAGCCGAGGACGGAGGCTGCAGAGAGATGACGGATGCGCCAACCCATGTCCCACAAGCCCTTACACAGCCCAAGCCCAGATCAACTCAGCTCCCAGCTTTGCGGTTCCAGATTTTTTTTTTTTTTTTTCATCTCTCACTTTAGATATCTCTGAGCAATCTGGGCACTTTTTAAAAATAGAGAAATGAATGAATGTGGGTGATATCCTTTTATCTACGTGCAAATAAGAATATGCACTCCTTGACTGTGATCAAGGGATGTGGAAGGGGCGGTGAGAGGGAGAAAGAGGAAACATCTTTTTTGTCCTCCTCCCCTGCCCCCCGGCCCCCTTTCTCAGCAGCTTGTTGTCGTTGTGAGTCAAGTGCCTCCTGATGCCAGCCGCATCCTCCTGCCTATTCTGTAAGCTGATGCCACGGGCTGCCTCTCGCTGCATCCTCCCGGCACCACACTTTCAACCTTGCTAACGTCCAGATAGATGCTAGGACTTTCAAAGCCCCTAGGTTTCTTTTTAATCTTAAGTTTTGTGTTTTTTTTTTTTTAAGGGCAAAAGACACTGACTGTATTGGCATAGTTTCCTCTGTATTTAAGAAAGTTAATTTCCTCCTTGGTGCTTCAGGTATTCAGCTTTCTTCAGGCCGATAATTTATATAACCCCTGACATGAATTTTAGATCCAGCCCTTAAAAGATATCTTCTGAAGATGCCTTTGGTTTGAAATAGGAAGGTTGAAGGAGACCCTAAATATTTTAGACTTTTTTTTTTTTTAATAAAGTTTTTATTTCCCCCTTTAGCATGTTGGCCTGTTTGTAGGTAAGGCTGGGCAGAGGGGCACTTACAACCTGATCTCTCTTTCTCCCTGGGCTTCTCCTGTTGCCAAGCGTGGGGGGGTGTCTTAGAAGGGATGGGACAATTCTTCCTTTTCCCATCGACCTGAGCCCCTCTGCTGGGTGGCTCCTTCCAGTGTCTAAAGGTCCCTTATCCTGTTTGCTTTATGCACCTGCTCTTGGGACCTTTTCGGATAAGAGGGAGACACTTACAGGTTGAACGTGAGTCAGACTACAGACCCCCAGGCAAGGGTCTAGTTGAGCTCAGGGAATATGCTTCTTATCCCAGTTTCTTGGAGATTTCCTGCTGCACCTGTAACCACTTCTTCACTCTGTCAAGCCAGGGCAAAGGCTTAGTGATAAGCTTGGGGTCCGTCTGTTGTGTGAGGGAATGTACACTCCCACCTCCCCCAGCACTGGCAACTATCTCCTCCCCGTAGGGGTCCCGCGATTAGGCAGAGCAACTGCACGTACTGTGCATCTGAGAACATAGGTAGCACATGGGATGGTCTCTGATACGGGGCCTCTCAGACCCAGAAGCACGGCTAGATTGGGTTGGCTACAGCCACCTTGTCTCAGTTGACCAGAGTTTCTAGGGATGCTATGCGTTACACCCAAATTCGCCAGTTTTTGAAGGGGATAAGACCTTTTCTCCAAGACAAACAGGGGTTGACAGGTAATGCAGAGAGAGTCTCCTCCAACTCTCTAGATGGAAATAAGCTTAACATGAGGGACCTGGGGCAAGAATCCTGGCTTTGCTGGAGCAGAAATCATAAAACCCGTGGCTCTTAGGTCGTGTGAGTATCTGGTTTTAACCTTGATATTAGCAAAAGCCCTGAGAGGAGCTGAGACCCTCCCTTAAAGAACCCCATCCTCCAGAACCTGCCTGCATTCTCTCTGCCAGCCCCCTGTCCAGCCAAGGGATTCCCAAGGATGCCTAACCTACCCACAGGGTGGTTTGTGAGATGCTTTCCTGGCCACTGCATTCAAATTCCAATGTATACTTACTTAATAGTGTAAAAATTTATATTATTATGTTGTGGGGTTTTTTTTTTTTTTGTATATTGCTGTATCTACTTTAACTTTCAGAAATAAAAGTTATATAGCAATCCTCCCATAGCATGGCAGTTCTGTGTCTGGCTGGGGGCTGGGTGGGGAGGGAGCCCCTCTTCCCCTGCTTCAGTTCTGAGGAGCCTCATAGGCTGAGCCTGGGTCATGCAAGAAGGTGGCTACCCCATTCCTGGGCTGGTGGTCTTAGCTTCTCATGCTGGAGCTGATGGGGCCCACCTCTGGAGCACGGAGCATCTCCCTTGCACCCCATCTTCCATTAGCTACAGCCTCTAGCTCAGGGGTGCCTGGAGGAGCCAGGGGTCCTACTCCTGGTGCACAAAGGCTGCAGAGTGAGGCCTCCTGTCTCCCCCCTTCCTACCTCCCTCCTCTCCGCGCCCTCCCTCCCCTTCGGGGCCTTCACAAGCAGCGGTGTCCTGTCTGGGGTCAGATAAGCCACCTCAGGGGGTGGGGGGCAGACACTGTCACCCCCTTAGGCCTCTTCTTCCACAGTTGGTTGCATTATCACTTTCTCTTCAGTTCGCTCCATGGGGACGATCATCAACACTCAACGGGCCTCGGCAAGCGGGTGCAGGAGATACGCGCCGCCTCCCCGGGTAGAGATGCTGCTGCAGATTAGATGCGATCCGGGCTCCCCGGCTGCCTCCCCTCCCACCCACCCCCCGCCAGCCCTGCGCCGGGCTCCTGCGCCTCTCTGGGTGGGCTGCGAGCCCCCTCTTCCCTTGCTTTAAGTCCCGTAGAAACCTTGTTGTAGGCCCTTGCTCCCCCCGCCCCCAGGCCCTGGCGACAGTCCCTGGACTCTCGGTGCCAATGGAACCAAATGGGGAGACCGTCCCAGCCTCAAATCAACCGCTTGAAAAAGTGGCAGTGGAATGGTGCCACCTGCTGGTCTCTGGGAAGGGACCCGGGGAGGAGGGACTGTGGGGAGGCTCCTGCAGCGCTCCCGCTCTCCATCGTCCATCCAGCGGGGGTTGCCGGCTGGGCTGAGAATGGTGGGCCCTGGCCTTCAGCTGCCACCCTCCAGACTGCTTATAGCAGCAGCTGATAAGGGCAGGAGGCAGCGACCAGAGTTCTCCCCTGTTCCTGCTCCCAGTAATTGCTGTCCTGGCTTTCCCCAGCACCTCAAGTTCTTTAGTCTTCTGAGAGACACTGCAAGTATTGGGGCGGGGAAGAGGGGTGGAGTGTGGCGCCCTTAAAAACCACAGAAAAGGGAGCAGGCCTGTAGCTTTAGGCTACAGGTTACAGCGCCAGCTATGCAGGAGGAAAGGAGCAAGAGGACTCCAGCTGTCCCCATGACCCAGGAGCCTTACCAGCAAATTTACAAAAAAAAAATATTTTATTCAAAAACTGTTTACACAAATGTGTAGCCTATGTACAAAGTACAAAAGAATCCTGCTTCTCGTCCCCACCTTCCTTGAGAGATGTTCCAACTTGGGACCCCTTCCAGGACTCCGGCTGTCAGCTGCCCTGGGGCTGCCTGTGGGCAGCAGCTTCAGAGGGAGGGGCCTTCTCAGACCACAGTCAGTTACGCAACTGTGAAGAGGCCCTATTCCAAGTTCCCCCTCCCAGCAGAGTGGACCGCCATCAGCTTTTACACCTCCCTCCTCCAGACTCCACAGGCGCACAGCAAGTCGCTGGTGCTGCCTCTTGCTGCAGGTTTTTTCCAGGAGAGGGGATCAACCCTCCAAGCCCTGGACCTCTCTCCCCCTCCCCCAATTTCTTCCATAGTGAGCAAGGTTGGAGACAGAGAGGCAAGGAAAGAAGGCTGGGGCCAGATGGAGGGAATGGGATTGGGGTCGGGGGAATAAAGAGCACGAATGTGGGCAGCAGCATTGTAGACATGAAGCCGGAGCCCCCTGGCTGCGGGCCAAGAGGCCAGGGAACTGCAGGCCCGAGGCAAAAGGCCCCTTTCTGCGGTGTTTAGGGACATAACCACAGCCTAGATAAGCTCTCAGGTCACAAAAACTCTGGAGTCCCTATTCATGAGATAAGGTATAAAATATCACTCATCACCTCCCTCCTGAGGGGAAGAATCTAAAGATCAACACTGTACCAGAGCAGATCCACACACACAATTGAGAGGCGAAGCTGCTAACTCGGGAATAAAACTTGAGCTTCGAGAAATTACCTGTCTCCTTTCCCTTCGTGAATAATTCCATTCAAACAGCTGCTGAGCAGACTCAGGCCCTGGCAGGAATAGGTCTGCCTGCCTGGCGAACCTGTGACCACAGAAGCGGCTTGGTCTCTCCCACACAGACCCAGCGAGCTCTTGGAATGCCTTCATCTGAAGAAGAACAAGGCGGCCGCACACCTAGGACTGCGGAGGCGAAGTGGGCACACCTCGTACACAAACATCGCGCATGTCTACATGTGTACGTGGGCTGCCTGCAAAGGCATCAGTATGCACAGAGATACAAAGACAAAATCACAATGAATAGGACCCTGCACACTGGGGATTGTTTCCACAGAGGAGTGCAGTGTTCAAACAAATATTCAGGAGAGCGAGCCTCTGGCAGGAGTAAAGAGACCAGTGGGCGGAGGGAGAGAGGGGTCCAGACTGTCCATTGGGCGGCGGAGGAGTTCTTCCACGTGCCGGGCCACATCCATGGTCTCGTCTAGGTCGAATTCTCCATCCTGGTCGAGCACCGGGTCAGGGCTGGAAGGGGGAGAAGGGTATCAGAGGGAGCTGGCCTGCTGCAGAGCCTCAGGCTCCTGGGGGATAGCGCCCAGCCTGATCCCCATTCAGTCTCATGGAAATAGGACCTGCTCTGGCTAGATGCTCCACTGCCAAGCTGAATCAGTCACTGGTTTGTTGGAAGACACCCCAGTTCTAGTCTCATCGCTCACAAGCTCATCGCATGATCTCAGGGAATTCATTTCCCTGTCCCTGCCCTCCTCTGCAAAATGAGGTGGTTGGGTGAAGGAGCTCTGCCTGTGAGGTCTCAGGCACCAGATGAGACCTGCTGAGGTCTCACTGAGCACCTATGAAGGCCTGGGCCTTTCAACCACGTTATGCCAATCCCCACAGCCACTGGTAAGGTGGGTATTTACTCCACTTTATAAAGGAAGAAACTAAGCCTCGACCATGTTAGGAAGCTTGTTCAGAGGCACCTGGTAGGCAGGTGGAGTCAGGACTGGAATTCCAGTTTTTGTGACTCCCAAGCCTGTGGTCGTCCCATGGCAGCAGGCCACCCCTGGCTCGAAAGAGAATGAATCCCCTTCTCTGGAAACTTCAGAGAGGAGCCACGTGTCCTGTTCCCACCACGACTCCTAAGAACCACCAACCACCCAGAGATACTCTGTATCAAGCCCTTACAACAGCCTCACCTGTGCTAAATGCGCTCCCTACAGCCTCTTGCTGGAGCCTGACCCCAGTCCCATGTGGTAGGCATTCTTGCCTCCATTTTACAGATAAGGAAACTGAGCATCAGAAAGGCTCAATAATTTTCCCAAGGTCACACAGCTAGTCAGCACCAGAGCAAGGGCCCTGCTACATGTAGTTTCACAACGCTCTATGCTCCTGGTTGGCTGATCTCACCCACCCCTGCACCTGGGCATATGCCCAAGCCCACCTGGCCTGGGTGGTCTCAGATGGAGAGGAGTTCTGGTGTCCTTGCCCATTAGCCCTCTGGGCACCCAGCTTGAGGCCGGGTGCCCAATTCCTTCCCCCCTCCCCCCGGAGCTACATGAGAACACAACCTACTTCTGTGGGTACATGTTATAGTGAGGCTGGGGGCACACGGCTGGGGGAGGGAGCCTGGTCCATGTAGATGGCGCTGCTTCCAGCAGAGTCTGCAGAGGCGCTCACAAACCTGTGGGAGGAAGCGGAGCCTCAGCGGGGAGAGGCTCGGGGGCACCTTCGTGTCTTTCTCCGGTGTGGAAGGAGGACAACTGGCCCACGGAGCCTAGGGCTCCGGAGTGGAGGGGCGGAGCCCTGGGTACCCGCCCCTTGTGACCACGCCCAGTCCCCACCCCCCCACCCCCGCTGGGCCAGGTGGGGTGGGGGAGGGAACAGGAGCGGAGGCGGTGGAGGAGCCAGGTGGGAGGCGCAGGGAGGAGAAAAAAGGCCGCAGGAGCCCAGAGCTGGACCCGGACGCTTACTCAGGGACCACTTGCTTGATCTGCGGCTTCACGTATCCGTCCACTGCTTTAGCTGCCGGCGGGGGGCGGGTGGGGGGCGGATGGTGAGGCGAACCAAAGTCACTGGGAGCTCCCAGGGGAGTAAACACCCACCTATGCAGTCGGCCCCCTCCCCACTCCCCACAATGCTACGGGGCTCATCAGGGATAAGATTTCCCGCAGACTCCCATTAAACACCTGCTGATAGTCACCGGGTGACCGCCCAGACCCCTGGCTTCAGTCTCATCCCATCTCCCGCTTCCTTTCCTGGCCCTTGGTTTCCTCTCTCCCCGTCCCCACCCCTGCCAAGGAAACAGAGTCCACACCAAGGAACAAACCCAACCAATGGAGTGGGGCCAGGATGAAGAGAAAAAAACCTGTTCATTTTGCTCGCTGCCCTCAACTGTGAGGGCAGGTTTGAGGGTGGAGAGGGGTGAGGGCGGCTGATTAAGATGGGAGCCGTGCCTTATCTGTGGGTCTGCGTGATCCTGCTCCTCCCCCCTACACTACAGCCGCCACCTCCCCCAAGGGCACAGAAGGGAGTCCATTCAGTGTTTTGCTTTGCAGGGAAGAAAGCTAAGTCGGGGTTTCTGCTTTCCAAACTCTCTTCAGTGGTGAGCCCTGAAATCCCCGCTGCGCGCCTTGTGCCATCCCACGGACCAACACTCACAGGCGAAATGGCCCCTGGGCTCTTCCTGGGGTGTGCCCACTGCTTAGCCCCGGGAGTGTGTTGGGAGGTGTGTTGGGCAGACGCACCAAGCACAGGAGTGTAGTACTTGGAGAAGACCTCATCCTTGGGTCGGTCGGGAAACACGTAGATGAGATAGTTCAGGTCTCCCCAACCGGTCGGCCAGGGATCTGATGGAGAAATCCCGCGTGGTGAATGGCTTCAGATTCCACAGGTTACGGTCAGCTGTGAAAAGGCCAAGCTTATTTTCACAACCCATCGTCCTCAGGAGGAGGATCGGAGCTGTAGGGCTGGGGGCCAGGCTTGTAGAGACATCCAGGTAAAAGCCTGCACTGCAACCCCACCCCTGTTCTCGGCACAGGGCAAGGAAGTGACGACGGGCGAGCAGATACCAACAAGTCTGGGTCAGGACAAAGAAGGACTCGCTCAGCAGTTCTGGAGGCTGTTGGGGGTAGTGATGTTAGGTTCTCTCAAGAGGAAAACAATAGAAAGGGACTGGGTTTTGAGCAACACTCCACCCACCCTCCAAGCTCAGTTCCCATCTTTCCCAGCGGACCCCTTCTAAGGATATAGGCCTCATGGAGAATGGGAATGAGGAAATGAGAAACAGAGCCGCTGGGGCGGGGAGTGTGGGCAATCCAGGGAACTCACGAGAGTCAAACTTCCAGGCAATAGTGATGCCCCCAATTTCTGAGTCGCTAAAGCGCAACAAGAAGGTACCGTCGGGCTTGTTGATGAGCAGGTCATGGGCCTGTTGCTTGTTCACAAAACCTAGGATGGCCCTGGGTGCGCGGAGCACACAGTCACTGCTGGGCTACCAGCCACTGTCCCCTGAGCCCCTGGCCTCCCACTGCCCATGCCTCACCCGTCATTCCAATGGGGCTTGTGATGTTTCTTCAGCACCTCCATGACCCCGTCGAACCACTGCCAGAAGGTGTAGTTCCAGCCGGGCAAGTTCTCCTGAGAGTGCCCAGGAAAGCCCGGGTTAGGGCTTGTGTCCCCGTCATCACAGGTGGTCTAGTGAACACTTGGTGCCCCCATGTCCTCACCCAGGGCCTGTGTGCCAAGTCGCTTCAACTGTGTCCGGCTCTTTGTGACCCTATGGACTGTAGCCCACCAGCCTCCTGTCCATGGGATTTTCCAGGCAAGAATAGTGGAGTGGGTTGCCATGCCCTCCTCCAGGGGATCTTCCTAACCCAGGGATCGAACCCACGTCTCTTTTGTCTCCTGCATTGGCAGGTGGGTTCTTTACCACTAGTGCCACCTGAGAAGCCCATCCTCTCAGACACGGGGATCTGGGACAATCCCATGAAGGGGGTCAAAGGGGCAAGGAATTGTCCAACCTGGATGAGACCTCCAATGTCATTCCTGCCCAACCCCTTCATTCTACAGATGGGAACAGTGCGATGCAAAGAAGGGAAGGGGCCTGGCAAATGAGTAAACATGTTGAGGACCAGAGCCCGGGGACCTTAACTTCCAGCTCTGGGTTCTTTCCAAAGACCTGCCTCGGGTCTCATGGCTGTCTGCACTCCTTGGGGTACCAGCCTCCATCTCTCCTGGTTGTAGGAGAGGGGTCTGGGGTGGAGGGGGCCACGGACCAGGTGGATGTCTGTGAGGTTAGGGAGGGGGGTGGAGGTAGTCCCAGGCAGGCAGCGGGCAACGTGTCCCTCACCCGGTTGAACTGGGACCAGGACACGGACATGCCATTGTAGTCCTCGAGGTGGCTGCTGCTGCTGTTGAACAGCTTCTGCGCCAGGAACACCAGGTTCTCCTTGGTCAGGCCCCGGTTGCTCTGCACTTCGGCCTTGAATTTCATGTTGAGCGCCTCACACAGCTGCGGCCACAGGACTTTGTCGGGCACTGCAAACGGCACCCTGCCCTGAGGGGGAGAGAAGAAAAGGGAAAAGATTGAGGGAGTAGGAGAGATTTACACACACACACACACACACACACACACACACACACACACACAGATACCAAGAGGCAGAGGGGAGTGAGAAAGATCCAGGAAAGGAGACAAAAGCACAATGGAAAAAAAGGGGGGGCAGGGGCAGAGGGATGGGTATATAGGGGTAGAGACCCAGACCTGGGCCCTGGGAGCAGAGATCAGGGACCAGATTCCAAGCACCAAGCTCACAGACCTAGGAGACCCGAGTCCCGTGAGCCGGAGCCCAGACAGAGCTGAGCTTGTGCTGAGGGCAGGGTGCTCACACCAGCAGCCCCTGACCACTGGTTTGGCCCAAGGGTGGGAGAAGACCACTCAGCCAGAGCCCTTGGGTTGGGGGCTGACCCTGGGAACCTCTGAGGGGCTGGGGGCTGAAGTGGGGATCCCGCAGGGACTCACCGGCTCGGCAAAGGCATTGTCCCATAGCACGGTGGCGGTAGCATTGTGGTCCTGGCTGCCGTGAACGATGACAACCACGGGAAGGGACAGGGTCTACAGGAATCCAGGGAATGAGGGATGAGGGCCTATGACCCTGGTCTTGCCCTCCACTTGGAGGAGGCACCTGACCTCCATTCCTCAAGCCCCTTCCAGCAAAACCAAAGCAGAAATGAACAAAAAACACAGCCCATTTCTTTTGGCCATTGCCTCAATCCTGTGGGTGGGTGCCAGATTGCTGTACTGTGCCCAGTCACTCAGACATATCCTACTCTTTGGGACCCCATGAACTCTAGCCTGCCAGGCTCCTCTGTCCATGGTGATTCTCTGGGTAAGAATACTGGAGTGGGTTAATCCACAGGGGACCTTCCCAACCTAGGGATCGAACCCAGGTCTGCCCACATTGCAGGCGGATTCTTTACCATCTGAGCCACCAGGGAAGCTCAGGTGCCAGATTACAATCTAGCAAATAAGCACCAGCAGAGTGAAATCAGGTTTTCTGAGAGCATCATGGGGTAACTGGACTGAGCGTATGCAAGGATTCCAGTCTCTGGCTTTCCCAAGTCAGCTGGGTGGCCTGCAGGGGACAGGGGAGCGAGGCCTCACCTTCACCTGGAACACAAGCTCATTGCTGCCAACACTGAATTGAGACTCAAATAGGACCGTGAACTTCTCTTCTGTCACAGACTCTGCGCCTCGCCGGTCAGCTCGCTTGATCCTCTTGAGGGACTGCAGGGCAGGAGATCAGAAAGGGACGAGGAGAACGCGGCAGGTTAAGAGGACTCAGGACTCAGCTCCGGGCAGACCTCCCACCTCGGGCCGGGCCCTGTGCTCACCATGTTCCTAAAGTGGGCGCTGAGGGTGCCTGTGGCCTGGTGATACTCCATCACACAGCAGTTGTTCAGGATCTCTCCGCTGCACTCACTGCCAAGCAGAGGGGAGCCCGTCTCCACTGGGCCCAGGCCTGGAGCACTGTCCTGTATGCACCCTGGGCCCCAGCTTGTCCAGAAGGCCCCACAGCAGCCCCTGACCCCTCCCCTAAGAGCATTCCTCTGGGCTGACTTTTCTCATCAACCTGAGAGCATCCAAGCAAAGCCCCAAGGGCGGGACCGATGTTAAAGTTCCTTGGGCGTCAAGATTGACGTGGGGGCCTTTGGCAGCTTCTAGCCCACTTGACATAAAAATCATGACCCCAGCCTAACAAGATCCCTGCCATCAACCCCTGCCCTGGCCTCACTGGGCTCCTCTCCCCTCATTCAGAACAAGCAAGCCCACTGTATCTTGTCTGTTTGCTGAACACGCAAGCTCAGTGCTGCCTGGGGACTCCTGTACTTGCCTTCCTGTTACATTTTCTTTTAAGTAATGCATTTTACACTTTGTTATTTTTTAAATTTTTTTAAAAGTTCTGGCTGTACCCGGAGGCGTATAGGACCTTGGTTCCCCAACCGGGGATCTAACCCATACCCCCTGCATTGGAAGGTGGAGTCTTAATCAGTGGACCACGAGGCAGGTCCCCCTGTTGCATTCTTGACTTTCTCATTCAGGTTTCCGCTCAAACAGATCCTCAGAAAGGCCTTCCTTGGCCATCCGTGTGCTGTTGCAACATCTATTCAGGCGCTTTGATATTGCTTGGCTTTAATTTTCTGTCTAGACTCTGCTGACTTTTGACGCTGCCTGATTTTTAAGAGTATATGACTCTTGTTCCCAGCCCAAAGGCAGGCTCTAAGAGAGTGAGAACTCTTTGCCATCCCAGCCCCAGAGCACAGAGTGGGCCTCAGTACTCAGGACCCAGTCTCTCCCCTTACTCATTCCCGCCCTCCTTCATTCATTCCCACGCCCTTCACGGGTGGCCTGGCCTAATCCCAGGACCTCACCCGGGGTTCTCCATCCACCACACCCTTTGTCTGCTCCTCCTTCAGACGGGCCCATGTTCTCTCTGCCCGAACGTCTGCCCTTTCCACGCCCGTTCATCATCTCCTCCTAGTCATCCCGCAGCCTTGAAACTAGCTGTCATTCTGTCCCACCCCTACATGACCCACTTTCATGGTGCCCCAGTCATCTCTCTTGTCACATGCCAGCAAGTAATCAATTCTCATGTCTGCTGCCTGCTAGCCTAAAGGTTGGGCCATGATGGAGCCAAGTTCAGTGTGGATCACAGCAGTGTGCCAGTGCTCAGAACAGGTTCTGGAACACCCTAATAGTGAAATCCTTGTTGATTTACTCTGTGGGCGAGAGTACCCCCAGACAGACAGGGTGAGCTGGAGAGACATGAGACAACCTCACAATGCAAGACAAAGAGTGGGAAGCCTTGTGTGTCCTCGTCACCCGGGACCCCAGCTACAGAGCAGATGAAGGAATGGGCAACGTACTTGCGGGTGTTCTCATTCTTGAGCAGTGACTTGGCCTGCTGCTCGCTGATGATGGTGGCCTTCACCTGGGGCGGGTTCATGTGCACGTTCAGCTTCCCGCCCACCAGCAGGCGCACGGTGGCCGCGAACTTGGTCTGGGTCTTCAGGACCTGAGGGGCTGCTTCTCGATGATGAATGTGCTGCGGGGACAGGAGAGACTTCAGGGGACAGGACTCTGGCCCCACCTTCCACGTGGGGAGGCTGCCTTGCACCAGGCTGAGCAGGTGAAGGGAGGGCTTGGGGCACAGTCCACCCTCCTGGGGGCCACAGTGAGTCAGGGGAGCTGGCGGGGAAGGGAGGGAGGCAGTGAAAGGAACTCAGCAGCTGAAATGAGTTGCAGGAGACAAACACCTGTGTAGTGTCCACGAGAAATACTGGGCGAGGTCGACAGCAAGAGGCCATAGCAACAAGGGATGGAGAGGGATGGGATGAGGGTGTGAGGCAGAAACTGAAGGATTTAAGCCAGAGCTCCCCATCTGCAAAGACCCTGTTGCCCTCCTGCCACCCAGAGCAACCAGATGGAAGTGGGGCGTGGCCAGGAGTCACCTGGTCACCAGGGCCGAGATGATGTCAGTGATGGTGGCGTTGACCTCAGCCAGCATCTCCTCCACGGGGCCGGGGATGGGCAGCTGCTGGCAGAGGTGCTCAGCTCTGCGGATCTGCTGCCGGTTCTGCCAGATGATCTCCGCCAACTTCTCACACCTGAACGCGAGCCCCGGGGCCCAAGGGAAGGACACTGGCTTCACCCCCATCCTGCAGGCCAGAAGCTGGCAGGTGCCCAGGCGGGGACCAGGCCCACACCCAGCTCCACCCCCAGGAAGGCCTGGCGCCCAAGCCACGTCGTCTGTTCCCTGGGCACAGCAGAGATGCCCTGCCTTCCAGAAACCCAGAGAAACCCCCAGGAGGAGGGACACTGACTGGGGTCCAACCAGCCTGAGTGTCACTTTGCCACCTGGCCCCATCCCAGCATCCAAGCCAGTGATGCCCCTCCCAGGGGAGGGGGCACAGGAAGGGACACCAGCGTCAGCATCAAACCAGAACACTGGTGGGAGAAGACCCGTGCCCAGACAGAGGGAGCCAGCTGCTCATGGAGACGTGGGCACAAACAGCAGCTGGCAGCACCACGCTGAGCCCCCGCTGCCGGACCCTCCCTGGCCCCCCGCCCCTGGTACCAGGACTGTAGCACATCCAGGCTGCCCTCGGGGGGCCCTCCGTTCCCCGCCAGCTGCTGCCGCCGCTTCCACTGGATCAGCTCGTCATCCAGGATGATGGTCTGCTGCTTCCGCAGCAGCTGCAGGGTCTTCTGGTGCTTCTCGGCCAGCTCCTGAGGGTCGGGTGGTGGCTCAGCGGGCCCTTCTGGGCTCTCAGAACAGCCCTGCAGGGCCTCCTCCTCCCAGACCGACTCTGCCCCTCAGGCCCCTCGTGGAAGAAGGCGCTGGCCTCCTGCTCCACTGGGTCCCGCTCTCCTCCTGGCTCTCTGCCTCCCTCGGGGGCCCCCAGCGCAGCTCGGGGCGCCCCGCCCCCGCGGGAGGGGAGGCACGCTGAGCCCACTCACCACGCGGTACTGCTGCAGCGTCTGGGCCTCGCGCTGCAGCCAGGTCTCCAGGGACACCTGCTTCTGCTGGAGGGCCGTCTCCCGGCTCAGTCGCTCCTGGGGGCTCAGCTGGGGCAGCTGGGCAAACTGAGCTGGAGGAGGGGACAGGACACCGTGACCATGACCTCCCGGGTCCAGCCGGGAGCCCATCTGTTCTGGAGGCAAGACCCTCGAGGGGACATGTCTGACCAGCGGCCGGTCAGGTTCCAGAGCAACGGGGCCCAGAGATGAAGAGATGAGTAGGCCCTGTGCCCTGACTCTGAGCTCCCCTCAGGGAGTGAGGAGATGGAAGCCTGGGGACAGCTGAGGGGGAGCCTGCCCTGGCCAACCCCCTACTTAGCCCGCCTCACCCCATGCGGGGTCTGGCTTGGAGCCACCATGTCTGGTCTGAAGTGAACCCCGCCATTCACCAGGTGGGTGAACCTGGGCAAGTCACCCCACTCTCCTATGCCTCAGTTTCCCCATCTGTAAAAGGGGAGCATCATGAGGCATCTGCCTCAGCGGCTGCTGGAAGGTTAAATAAGTGATGAGACAGAAAATGCTCAGGAAGCTGCCCGGCACCACCGGCCCCAGAGGGAAGTCAGTCATGCATGGTTAATGGGTTACATGAGGGGATGAAAGGCAGACGGAGCAGCTCTCAGCCCCAACCTCACAGGCACAGCCTCGTCAGAAGGCTCTGCTCCGCGGGCTTTGTCCTGTCTCCCAGGCTCAGCAGCCTCTCCTCAGGGAAGGGGGTTTCTTCAGGTGGTGAAGGTCCCTAACATGCTTAACCAGGTTGGTCACTGTGAGCTCAGCTGACAAACCAGAAGAGAGACACAGAGAGGTTGGGGCCACTGGGGACACGAAAGCAGTGAGATTCTCTCAGGAGAGTGAGGCAGTTTCTCTCCACCAGCTCTCAGGCAGCTCATCAATGGCAGAATATGTAACCAGGCCTCACTGACTCCCTCTGCAAACAACCTGTGATGAAATACTTAAGACACAGGAAGTAGAGAGGATGATACAAGGAATACCTGTGTATCAAGAAGCCGCTTAAGAAATCAAGCACTTTCATGGTGAAGCACCTGTACCCCCTCCCCTGCTGGTAACCCCATCCCTCCCTCCACAGGTAACCACTGTCCCCAGTGCTGGCATCCGACCCTCGCCAATGACCTTTCTGAACATCTCAGGGGCCTCACTGGGGCTGAGTCTAGAAGACATGAGTGTCAGTCACAAGTCTTGGTCGAGCTCCTGGCAGGCCTCTGAGGGCCATGTCACACGGCCGAGACCCTGTCCTATGGACACACAAGGCTGGGACAGGCTAAAGCAACTCTATTCAGGAGAACTTAGAAATATGGCTCCATTCTGACTGCAGCGGACTGGGCAGGCAAGGAACAGAGCAGAACAATCTGGACAGCCACTCAGAATCCTGCCACCCACAGGGAGACAGTGATAATCCCAACACTGGGACCTGGCTTCCTTATGCAAGTGACCCACTTAAGTCTCTCCTGGCAAATTGCAGACGCTTCTGGGAAGGACGCCAGGAGACGTGAAGCAATTGTCTGCTCCACTGGAGGGAGCTGAGACTGCCCTCACACAAACAGATCCGTCATCTGTGTTTCTGATGTGTGCACTTGATAAATGAGACTAAATTGACACTGCAGGATGGGGACAAACCCAAAGCAGAATTGAAACCCCACCTCACAAGTAGGAAACAGAAAACCCAAGAACAGGATCATCCATTCTGTCAGCCAGTCAATGGCCTTGGGTAGAAATAAGAGCCTGAAATCTCCTGTTCCTCAGTCTTGGAAAAGGGCTATCCTTTCTTTCACGTCAAACTGGGATGGATTCAGATGTGATGAAGACCTGCTCGAATCATCCCCCAAGTTTTATTAAAAGCCTGCTACGACTCAGGCAATGTGCTAATCTCAAGATACAGAAAACACCCATAGGGTAGGGTAGGAGGAAAGCTTAAATGGTTAAATTAAAACAGCATCTTTAAAAATTTAAACAATTAAAAGGAATAACAGAGGAACAAAAACAAAAAAGGGACAAAACAAAATAAATATTAAAATGTGGACCTCAATAGACGGGTATTTAACATTACATTAAATATTAACAAACTGAACACCTCAATTAAAAGCAGAGATTTTCAGAATAAATACAAAAGACTCAACTATGTGCTGTCTATATTTCGAATTTCAAAAAGCATGAATAAAAAGCTGGAAATAGAACTGCCATATGACCCAGCAATCCCACTGCTGGGCTTACACACTGAGGAAACCAGAATTGAAAGAGACACGTGTACCCCAGTGTTCGTCGCAGCACTATTTACATTATCCAGGACATGGAAGCAACCTATGTTGGAAGCAACCCATGTCCATCGGCAAACAAATGGATAAGAAAGCTGTGGTATATATACACAATGGAATATTACTTGGCTATTTAAAAGAATGCATTTGAATCAGTTCTAATGAGGTGGATGAAACGAGCCTATTATACAGAGTGAAGTAAGTCAGAAACAAAACCACCAATACAGTATACTAACGAATTTAGAAAGATGGTAATGATGACCTTATATGCGAGACAGCAAAAGAGACACAGATGTATAGAACAGTCTTTTGGACTCTCTGGGAGAAGGTGAGGGTGGGATGATTTGAGAGAATAGCATTGAAACATCTATATTATTATATGTGAAACAGATCACCAGTCCAGGTTCGATGCATGAGACGGTGCTCAGGGCTGGTGCACTGGGATGACCCTGAGGGATGGGATGGGGAAGGAGATGGGAGAGGAGTTCAGGATGGGGAACATGTGTACACCCACGGCTGATTCATGTCAATGTATGGCAAAAACCACTACAATACTGTAAAGTAATTAGCCTCCGATTAAAATAAATTAATTTAAAAATAATAAATAAATAAAAAGCATGAATAAAAATACATTGTGTTAATATAGAATAAAAAAGCTGGAGGTGTTATAGTAATATCTGATAGATCCCAGACAAAGAATGATACCAGAGATCAAGAAAGATATTCCATAATTATTAAGGGGTCAATCAATCAGAAAGACATACTAATTAAAAGTAATTATAAATAACTATAAATATATATGCTTCTCTGGTGGCTCAGACAGTAAAGAATCTGCCTGCAATGTGGGAGACCTGGGTTCGAGCTGATCTGGTCCAGGATCTGGGAAGATCCCCTGGATGAGGGCATAGCAATCTACTCTAGTATTCTTGCCTGGAAAATCCCCATGGACAGAGGAGCCTGGTGGACTACAGTCCATGAGGTCACAAAGAACTGGATATGACGGGAGACTAAAAGTGAAAGTGAGCAAACTTGCTCAGTCGTGTCCGACTCTTTACCACCCCCATGGACTGTAGCCCACCAGGCTGCTCCATCTGTGGGATTCTCCAGGCAAGAATACTGGAGTGGGGTTGCCATTTCCTTCTCTAGGGTATCTTCTCGACCCAGGGAATCGACCGAGCGATTAAGCACGGCATAAATATATATGCATCTAATCATAAAGCTTCAAAAACATAAAATATTTACATAAGAAATATTTACATAAGTAATCGGAGAATTACACAATACAGTAGATCTTGATACCTCTCTATCTATTGGAGCAATTAGGCAAAAATAAATCAATAAAGATATATATCAGTGGTTCTCAAAGTGTGAACCAGGGACCCCCGAGGGTTTCCTAAAGCCCTTATAGGAGGTCCACAAAGCCAGAACTATTTTCATAAAATCATAAGACTTTATTTGCCTCTTTTTCTTTGATTCACTTATAAGTATACAGCAGAGTTTTCTAGAGGCTATAAGATACGTTATATTACAACAGATTGAAAGCCAGATCCAGCTGTATCCAACTAAGCCTGACATTAAAGAGATTTGTAAAAATGTAAAAAACAGTGCCACTCTACTCACTAAATTATGTTTGGAAAATATAGATGTTATTGGTTTCTCGGTTTGTTTTTTTACTTCAATTATATTAACATTATATACTATGTTAAATACGTTAACATTATTGAATTTATTATTGCTACCTTTAAATGAAACAACTTCAGAACATACATTCTTTTCAAGACCACAAAATACATTCATCAAGATAGAGCACATGCTAGGGCATCGAACAAGTCTTCATAAGTTTAAGAGAGGAGATCATACGCATAAGTTCTCTGACAACAATAGAACTCAGCCTTGAAATGAAATCAATAATGACATGACATCTAGAAAAAACTCAAATATTTGGAAATTAAACAATATACGTCTGAATAGTGTATGGGTGAAATAAATAGAAGAGAAATTAGAAAATATTTCAAATTGAATGATAATGGTATACAGCATATCCCAGATGAGATGCAGCTTAAGCATTAATGAGAGGGAAATCAATAGCTCTGAATATATACATTAGAAAAAGAAGGGTCTAAAATCAATGACCTAAGGTTCTACCTTAAGAAGTCAGAAAAATAAGAACAAGGAAAAGGTGGCTTCCTGTTCTCACTTAGATGGAGGTGATACAGCTCTGGGGTCAATTTGAAGTGGAGGAAGATGAGTCATGTTTCAAGGCTCCTCAAAGGGTACCGTAAGGACACTTAGTGGGGTTAATTCCTTCTGGGTTAATTTTTCCCCACACCCTAATCATGGTGTGGACCTGAGAGACAGCAGAGTTTTCCACTGTTGCATCCTCCTCCCATCTTTACCTCCTATTAATGAAGCTCAAGAAGGGGCATTCCAGAGTTCCATCTCTCCCCAGCCTGGTTCAACCAGGGGACTCCCAACCTAGGTTTTCCCTCTGATTGGGGAACATCTGTCCACATTCATTCATTCATTCACTGAGATACAGAATACTGGTTAATAAAATATAGGGCTTTTATGAATATCTCTAGTTAATATCCAGTTCTGCAGCTTACAAGAAGCCCAGGCCAAATTGCATGTTCTCTTTGAACATCAGTTTTATTATTTGCAAAACAGGAATAAAGAATACTGGGGTGGGAAGCCATTCCCTTCTCCAGGGAATCTTCCTGACCCAGGAACCGAACCTAGGTCTCCTGCATTGCAGGCAGATTCTTTACCATCTGAGCCACCAGGGAAACCCCACTTAATTCTTAGGGCTATGGTAAAAGTTGTATTGAATAACACAGTCGTATTGAGTAAAGGTTGTATTGAATAAGGGTTTAGCCTGGAGCCTGGCCCACAGCAGGGACTCCATCACTGGAGCTGTTATTTGTCCCAAGCTTTGGGTAAGGTTCTGGGGAGACAGACATGGACCTAACCCCAACCCTACAGGAGTTCACAAAGTGGTCTCACTCTGGTCCTCCAGACATGCACTGCCCTCCCACATCAGGCTCACCCTGGATCCTCAGGCTCTCCTGATACTGGATGATGAAATACTCTTGAGTCTGCTGCAGCTTCTTCAGCTCATTCTCTGTGTCCTGCGTGACCAGTCGCAGCTCCTCAAATGTCTGGTTGATCTGAAGGTGTTTCTGGGACATGGCATCAACCAGGATCCCAGCAGAAGAATTACCCTGGAGACATATCAGGGGAGGGTGCAGGCAGCAGTGAGCTGGGCAGTGAGGATGGGAGAAAAACCTCAGGCCTTGGGGGAACACCAATACTACAGACCTCAGACACCAAATCTAGAATAAGAAGGAAGGGTACTTTGAGTCAGAAGAGTCATTTGCCAAAATAGGGGTGGAGGGGGTAAAGGAGGAGAAACAGGTGACCTGGCAGACTCTGGCAGAAACTTCTGTTGCAGTTCTGACCTCCATCTGAGTACCCCACACAAGGTCCATTTGAGTTCTCTCTGGAGAGACTAGAACCCAACCCATCCCAGAAGTTACCTGAGTTTTCCTACTAAGAATGATGGCCCCTCATTTCAGAGTCATTCACTGATCCCATGCCATGATGCTAGATGCTGGGGACATGATGGGGAACAAAGCCATGTGAACACATGTCATCTGTGTCCTAAGACCTCAGGACTGAGGGAAGAGTGTGAACCGCTCATGGGTGGAGTCCTGAAGACCCCCAAATGAAGGTACAAGGAGGCATCAACAAAGGCTTTGTGGATCCAGCCATTCAGCTAACCTGGTTGGATCTATTCCTTCAACCAAGTGTTGTTCTTTTTTGAATTTTACTTATCTATTTATTTTTGGCTGTGCTGGGTCTTTGTTACTGCTCACGGGCCACTCTCTAGTTGTAGTTGTGGTGCAAGGGCTTCTCGTTGCAGTGGCTTCTCTTGTTGCAGAGCACAGGCTCTAGAGCTCAGCAGTTGTGTCCCACAGGCTTAGGTGCACCATGGCACGTGGGATCTTCCCGTACCAGGAATCGAACCCATGTCCCCGCCATGGGCAGGCAGATTCTTAAGCACTGGACTCCCAGGGCACTCCTCAACCAAATCTTTAGGGCCTCTCCAGTAAACTGCTCTCAGAATAAAACCCAAACTCCCTTCACAGCCTCCACGGCCCTAGCCAGGAGCCTCTGCCTACCTTACCCCCAACTCCACTGTTGCCCAAACACACTGGCCACTTTCTGTTCCTTGGATACGCAGGGAGTTCCTGCCTCAGGGCCTTTGCATGTTTTGTTCCATTACCCTGGAACATTCTGGCACTAAATCTTCCTGAGGTTGGCACTTCCATTGGCACCTTTTCAGAGTGACCTCTTCTAAAGAGTCACATTAAAATAGGACTGCCCTACTGAATGTGTCATGTTCCTGCAAGTTCTTTCTTGTCTGCCTCTCTGCACTAGAAAGTGAGCTCCCGAAGGACCAAGACTGTCCCGTTTGGTGCACAACAAAATCCTCAAGGCCCAGAACATCAGAGGTGTCCAAGAACAGCTTGATGACTGGAGGACTATTTTTCCCCCAACCATAACAGCACCTGCCTTGTAGGCAGGTATTTCTTAACGGAACTGGACTCATTCCTATGTTTACAGATAGCTCTGTAATTGCACCAAGTCAAGAATTGTACCAGTTGACCCTTTGTGACCTGGCTTCTGCCCAGTTGGCTCCCTTCTCCCCAGTAGCACTAAACACTTAAAATTCTTCAAACGTCATAAGATGGCTTGTGCCTTCCTGCCCTCATATATATTTATTTATTTTGCTATTTATTTATTTTGCATTTTCTTTATTTCTATTTTTGGCTGCACCTTGTGGTATGTGGTATCTTAATTCCCCAACCAGGGATCAAACTCATGCCTCCTGCAGTGGAAGGTAAAGCCTTAACCACTGGACCACCAGGGAAATCCTACTGCTTCTATTTTTCACTAGAAAACTCATTCCACCTTCTTCCTCCCTCTTTCCTCATTATAGTCAGGCATCTTTTTCCTCTGGACACCCTTCCCACTACTGGCCAGCCTGCCCCAATCTGAGTTGGGTCCTTTTTCCATATAGGCTGACTTATCACTATCACAGCCTGAACTCCTTTTAGGTGGAGGCCAGGACTTTATCTGTTTCTCCCATCCTAGTCCAGTGTCAGATGCACAGCAGGACCTCGATAAATGTTTACTGAATGACCTCTCAAATTCTTGATATCAGTGTCCACCACAAGTAAATAATAACTATGACTTCACTTCAGGCACTATTCTGTGGCCATTACCTAAGGGATATAATTTAATGAAATTCATTTTGCTTTACTGCGGATAATGTACCATTTGCACCATTGTCCAAGCATATGTCCGAGACCTTTATGATTTCAGAATCTGGGGAACAGGTCCCTGCTCTGCCTCCCTGGGCCTTGCTTCTCTGAGCTTGCCCAGGTTAATTCTTCGGACACAGACCTCCATTTTTCCTCATAGACCCCACCAGAGGCTATTTCTTCTTTTGCCCCTGGCCTCATTTATTCAATGACAAACCTTTCTCCTAGTGATTTGTAATGCCACCTCTGACAGATTGAGTTTCCAGATGTGTGTGTGTTTAGGGCTTCCTCTTCTTCATTTGTATATGTCTGTTCTTTGCTCTGGGCTCCCCAGGTGGCGCAGTGGTAAGACTCCACCTGCCAAGGCAGGGGACACAAGAGATATGGGTTTGATCTTTGGGTCGGGAAGATCCCCTGGAGTAGGGAAATGACAACCCGCTCCAGTATTCTTGCCTGGAAAATTCCACAGACAGAGGAGCTTGGCAGGCTACAGTCCACAGGGCTGCAGAGAGTCAGACACGACTGGGCGATTAAACACACAGCACACATCCTTTGCCCACATGGTATCTCATTTAATCCTCGAAAATAGCCCTATAGGGTAGATACTGTGACTACCCTCATTGATAATAGGAAAAAACGGAGGCTCAGAGAGGGCAGGTGACTTGCTCAAGTCACACAGCTAGTAAATAGTAGAGCCAGGGAGCGGGGGCTCTGTGTGTGTGTGGGGGAGGTGGGTGTCAATCTACACGGCCTCTCACACCTGCCCGTGTATTTTATTTCTTTGGTGCTCTCTCTTGCCAGTATTTATAAAACAGAGCTGTGTCTGGAGAGGAGAGCAGGTGAAAGGACTTCTCAAAATCTTTCCCCAAGCCCACAGAACACTCACATTGTTGGCTTCTCGGACCAGCCTCTGCTCATTGTACAGAATATGGCGAATGCAGCGCACCAGCTCCATGGGGCAGCGGTCGTACGTGTTCTGAAAGAGTCCAACAGCGGCTGCCAATGGCCACCCTCTGCTCCCACCATGCCCACTGCAATGCCACCCACTCCTTCCTCTCCTCCAGCCTATGCCTCAGCTTCCACTCGGAAGCCTCAGGAACTGCCACTAGAATCTCTATCTCTCCTTGACTTGATTTCCCCTCCCAGATCTTTGCATTTGGTTCGCAGTGTGTTAGAAAGCCACAGGTTACAAAGTACTTCCAATCTGCCATCTCCTTAGACTTGTGCATCAGAGAAACCCTATGACATAAGCAGAAACCATTATCCTCATTTCACAGATGAGAATACTGATGCTCAGAGAGATTGAGTACTTGTCCAAGGGCAAACAAGTGAGTGAGTGGATGACTCAAGACTTGGGGCATCTAATGCCAAGGTCAAGGTACTTTCCACTATAGTCCTGGACCTTGGTTCCTATTTTACTTCCTTCCCACACCCCCCACACCCCAGGTTTCTCCTGTTTCCTGCCTTCTTTGGGATGGACTTTTATTTCCTTGGCACTCTACTGCTTGTATTCAAGAAGGCTCTCTAAAAATTCAAGTGAGTTCCAATAAATGCTCATCTATGACTACCATCCACATCCCTTTCCTATTTCCACAAAAATTTCCTCTTTCCCCTATACTCCTTCCTCCTACACCCTCACCTTACATTAAACCCTTAATTTAAGGCTCCAGGGCAACGCTGCTCCTCTCGCACGCCACTTGCCCTAAGAGGGATGTCTGGTTGCCCCATTCCCTCCTTTCTAGAATCTGTTGGTGTTCCTTTCTCTCACAACAGAATTTTGACTCAGGCTACTCCCATCCCTTCTGCCTGATCTACCCAGAAAGTGCTTTCACCCATCCCCCTTCTCTTGGGGACAAACATGCCCCATCTCTTACTTTGTCATAGGCCAAGGGAATCTGACAGGTCTGATTTAGAAAGAGGGGGTGGGGGGAAATTGAAGCACAGATAAGCTCAGGGTCATATAGTGAGTCAGTGGCCAAACCAGGAAAAAACCCAGGGGTTCTGGTGCTGGAAAGAGAAGGCGGACACTGTTTCCCTGCAGATGGCTTGCAGCTCACGCCCACCTGGAGCTGCGTGGCGTAGTGCCCCAGCTTGATCTTCAGTAGGAACCCATCTTCCCCAACTTGGTGTTCTGCCTTCTTTTGCAACTCCTGCACCAGGCCCTCCAGGAGCTGGGTGGCCTGGGCCCGGTCCTGGGGATTGTCCAGGTCGATGGCATCCCTTAGCGCAAGTCAGGAGAGAGAAACCTGCTATGGTGCCTCCTCCTATGAGGAGGTCAGGTACCAGGAAGGATGGGGAAAATCCCAGGCTCCTGCCCACAAGACTTGCTCCCTGCAGCTCCACAGGCATCAGAATCTAGAAACATCCCCTCTCCCCTCCCAGACTCCCATTTCCCTGTTCCCCTTTCCCTGGGACACCACCCCTTCCACACAGGGAGGGACAGCCAGGATCAGAATCTCCCCAAACCACCAAGAGGAGACCTAAAGGCCAAGGGGCCTGGATGGTTAGGGACCCGCAGAGCAAGGCGCCGGGCAGGGGCACCTACCACGGCTGGCTCTCAATCCACTGCGCCAAGTAATGCCGGACCTCGATGGGGAAGTGCTGCCCGTAAAGCACCTGCATCTGGCGCAGGGCATCTCCCTGCAGCTGCTGGGCCTGGATCCAGCCCGCCATGTCCGTTCACCTAGGGCGAGCAGAGCGCTGAGGAGGTGCCTTCTCGGCACAGGCGTGGACTGGGCCTGCCCCCAGCCCTGCCATGCCCACCCATCCCTGGACCGCGGTCAGGCCAGGCCCCTCCCCTCCCATAGACACGCTTTCCTGTGCGGGAAGAAAGACGGTGAGGAGGGGAAGAAAGACGGTGAGGAGGGGAAGGCCGTCCTTCCCTCCAGCGAGGAACCCGCTGAGGCTTGGGGAGGGGGCTCCCGAAAGTCAGGTGCCCTCCCCCTCTTCCTCTCCCCTCGCCCCACCGGGGCTTCCCGGGGGTGGGGGTGGGGGAACAGCTAGAAACTGAAAGAGAAACTTGATGGCAGAGGCCCTCGGGCCCTCTGGGGAGGACTGCAAACACCCCCTACCCTGCTTCGAACTCCGAGTCTCCGTTTCTGGGAAAGCAGGGATATTCCAGCCCAAAGCTAGGGCAAGGCCACCGAAGGTTTCCCTGGACGGCTTGGCCACCGCTGGCACGTGGCTGGGGTGTTCAGAAGCGAGGGCTGGGGAGACAAGACACTCCCTGTCTTGGGCTGCGCCCCCCGCACCTCGCTGCGCCCCGATGTCTCCCACTGTCCAGTCCGACAGCGCCCCCTGCCCACCGAGGGCGAGGACGGCGCCCACCCTCGGCTTCCTCCCTCCATCCGCGTCCCGCGTCCCTCGTCCACGCGGCTTCGAAACTCCCTCTGGGTCCCGGGGACCGTCCCCGGCGCCCCTCTGGCTGTCGGGCTCCAGGGCCTGCGGGGCGAGGACCCGGGCAGCGGCAGCAGCAGCAGCAGCAGCAGCGGGGTGCCCCCTCTGGGCGCGCGTCGCCGGGGACGCGCTGCCGGGGCCACCCACCTGGTCGTGCCGGGCGGTCCGGCGACGGGGCCGGCGCTCGCTCCCGGCCGGGGCTCCTGGCGGCGGCGGCGGCGGCGGCGGCTGTTACTACAGGAAGGAGCCGAGAGCAGCGATTTCCTCCTCAAAGGTCAGCTGCCTCTGACAGACCATACACAGCGCGCGAGCTCTCGCCAACACCCCTCCCAGCCTCGGTCGCTCTCTCCCCGCCTCCGCCCTCGGTGGCTGGCTCCCCGACGAGTGCACGGCGGCGAGGCGGGGCGGCGCCGAGCGCGGGGGGCTGCTCCGACGGCGGGGTCCCCCGGAGTCCCAGCCGGCCCTCGCCGGCGACCCCGCGGAGCTGCCGCAGACCGTGCTGGGCAAGAGGGGCGGGAGTGGCTGGAGGATGGGAGTGGGAGGGCTGGGAAATCCCGGGCTCTGGAAATCCCAGCGCGGGGCCTCAGTTTTCTCATCTGTCAAAAGGAGGAGGAAAGGGTTGGAGCAGCTGGAGATGCGGGCGTTTGTCATCTTGTGAGCCTCTAGATTTAAGAAGTCTAATGTGCGTATGTGTGTGTGTGTGTGTGCGCGTGTGGGTTGGGGACACAGCTTTTGTGATCTCAGAGGCAAAGCCATATTGAGGAGAAGGGCTGGGGATTCCAGAGATTGCCAGCTCACCTAGAGACCCCCCTGCCCTGCCCCTCCTTCCACGACTTTTCTGTGCACTCCCTGTGCAGCCGAAACAGGAAAGAACCCTGGCAGTCAAATGTTTCAAGCCCTGGAAATTTTGCAGATGAGAAATGGAGTCCAGAGGGGTGAGGGGGCCTTGCCTAGGGTCCCACAGTGGGCACAGGGCCAAGTCTGCAAACCATGGTACGTACAGGCTCCTACCTCTCTGTTCACCCCCAACCCGGTCACATCCGAGGCTGGTCATATCTTCAGAAAGTCCAGGGAGAGGTGACGCGAATGCTCACAAGGTCACCACTGCCTACAGGCCTTGCCAGAACAGGCAGCACCTTCTCCAAGCCTTGCCTGGTTCACAGCCCCCTCCCCAAGAGCTCCCTGGGGGAGTTGGGCAAGGCTACCCTGGAAGTCTTCCATTCCCTTTCCCCAGCTTCCCTTTCCTCTGGGGCCTCCCCTCTCTGCCTGGCAGCTGGTATTGGCAGCACCAAGGGAGGGGCCCTTCTGGCTGCCCACTCACAGCTGGCTGGGCCAAGACCTGCTATCCTGGGCGCAATCATTCTCCTCTCCCTCCCTCCTCAATTCCTTCTTGGATTTGCCCTTTTCTCTCCATTCCCTCCCACACCACCCCTCCACCCCATCTTCTTACCACTCACTACTTCCCCACTTTCATTCTTTTATTTCAGAAAAATAAAAACAAAGTTTAAAGCTGCCGAAGCTGGATCGCCTCCCCCGACCCACTTCCACGTGTGGTCACAGTCTCTGCTGGCAGGATCACGAGGAAAGGAATCGAAAACTGTGAAGGGGTTCAAGGGAGGGGGCAAAACTTGCTCTAGGGAGGAGGAAACACAATGCCTCTCTCTCTCTCCTTCCCCTACTTTGTGCAAAGGGTTTGGCAGCGGAGGGTCCGACACATAGCTAAGGCATCACCTGGAGTGATCGCCAAGTGTCAGAGCTTTAAACAACCGGAATGATGATTTTACAAATGGGGAAACAGAGGCCGGAGAGGGGAAGTGACTTGGTCAGTGTCACGAGGGCTGTCAGTGGCAGATTCAAACCCGCCACCCCACAGTGGGTGGGTCCGAGGTGGCACCTGTGCCCTCTAGCCTCTCACTGTGAGCAGGTCAGTCAGTGGGAGCAGATCCCTTGGGCTTCCAAGTCTTCTGAGCCACATCTAGAAGGCAGAGGACCACCCTTGCCAGACACCAGCATGTGGGCATCTGGAGAGGGTGGGATGGCAGAGTGGCTTCAGAGTGGGGGTCCTGCCCGCCCACTTCCGGGCAGCCGCCTCTCCAGCTTCCTCCCCAAGGCCTGTGGGGGCCTGCTATTCCAGTTGGCAGCCACACCCACCAAACATCTGGCTGGGCTGGACTGGGCTTGACTAGGGGGTGGGCCCTCCTGGGTCCTAAGAAGCTAGCATTGGTGTGCCCATGAACAAAATGGAAGGGATTGGCCTCAAGGGGCGTGCCCCAGTGCCTTCAGAGCCCCCACGTGCCTCCCTCCTCCCCTTGTGTCCAATGGCAACAGCTGTTTCCCCTCACCTCTGGATCTCTCCCCATTTGGCCTCTCTCTGTGAGGCCCTGCATCTGGGTGTCCTTTGTTTCATGTTTTCATTCTCTTGCTTTGGGATTCTCCTCCTCTTGATTCGTTCTCTCTAGGACTCCGTCTGCCTGCATTGCTCTCTCTTTTCTCTGTGCCTCTGTTCTCCTTCTGAGATGCAGTGGGAGGGGGAGGAGCTTTGGCGCTTTCCCAGGATGGGCAAAGGCCAACCGAAGAAGAGTGGAAGACGGAAGGGTGTCAGAGTTGGGTTGGGGGCAGAGGTGACTGTGGTCGCTCTGGATAATGCAACTACCCGGAAATGTCAAATTTGGGGTTTCTTTCTGCTTTCAGTCTGCTGGTTTGGTCTCTGCTATTTCCCACCACAAAGCAAAGCAGGCTGGTGGTTTTAGGGGGCCCAGACGACAGAGGAGAAAACTGAGGCATAGGGGGTGGGGTTCAGAAAGATCAAAGCCTGCCTAGCGTTTGGATGAGCTGGGCTCCCAGGCTGCTGCCCCTAATTGCCCCTCATCACCAACTCCAGGTCACAGCATTACATGGGGAAGGATTTAAACAAAAATTCTCACAGGAATACATTCCCCAAAAGAAGACTGGCCATAGTTTGATAGGAATCAGAATAATCCCTAGCCGAGCCAGTAGTTCACACGCTCTGCATATATCCTGGACTGAACCGTGGCACACTCGTGTGCAAACCTGGTTGAACTCTTCAACTCAATTGATCTTTGTGACAACCTTGAAGGTAGGCAGAGCCAGAACCCTCCCCTTTGATTAGTCCAGGACAGAGTCCCATCCATGGCAGTCTGGCCAGTAGGTGCATAGCTGGCACTGGGATCCAAGTTGCTCGGCTCTGTGGGCAGTGTCCCTATACAACCTTTTAAAACTTTCCCTACCCTGAGCACACACCGTAGTCTTCACTCTGGCCCATGGTTGTTTTGTTTTGTTTTGGACATGTAGTATGAGGGATCTTAGTTCCCCGACCAGTGATCGGACTTGTGCCCCCTGCTTTGGAAGCACAGAGTCTTAACCACTGGACCCCCAGGGAAGTCCCACCAGCCCATGGTTGTTTTATGACACCAAATGTGGCACATCCATCCCTGTGCTGGTCCCTGACCTGTGTTGATGTCCTGAGCAGCCCCAAGTCAGGTCTGGCTCCCCATCCTTACACGGATGTGGGTTCGAGTTACACAGGAAGGGAACAATGATCCCAAGTCCTCTTTCTGGCCCTTGGAGACCAAGTTAGCCGTGAAGAGGGCCCTGCTGATGCCCCTACCTTAAGGTCACCTTGACCTAACCGTCCCTGAGGGCAGGGGAGATGGTACAGAGATGCCTTTGTCTCCTCTGCTCCAGGTCTCTTCTTCAAGGAGAGTTCCTGTTGTGCAGGAGCCAGAGGGGGAGGTGGGGGGTGAAGAGCCTTCCCAGGAAAGCTGGAGGCCTTCCAGGAAGTATCTCCGTGCCCCAGCATAGCAGGCACAGCAGAAGCCGAAGTCCATGGGCTCTTAAGCATCCCGTTTCATCCCCATGGTGCCTCTGTGGGCTGTCCACCTCCACTCCAGCCCCTACCTTTAAGGCTCCTGGAAGTGGGGGAGCCACAGGTTCATGCTCAGACTGCACCCCTGAGACCAGTGTCTCTTCCTCTCCCAGAATTTCCACACTCTGGTACCCCACTGTGAAAATGCTGCCCATGCCTGTCCCTGAAGACAGAGTGCTACCTAAGGAGGGGGCACATGCACCGTGAGAAATTCAAAATTCGGTGTGAGTTGGGGGAGGGAAAGGAACTGCTGGGTCCGTGCTTCCTGCCCCTGCCCCCTGTCCTCTACCACTCTTCAGGGAAGTCAACTTACAGTGAAGTCACCAGGGGAACATGAGGCCTTCCAGCCTCAGGCATAGCAACTGTCCTTGGTTTCTGGGAATGGGGTGAGGGGAGGGTGACCCAGTGGGTGGGAGAGGGGGAAGTCAGCCTTCCTTTGCCCAGCTGCCCTGTCCACCTGATTTGGGAGAGAAGCTCACAGGGCACGGAGAGCAGGGGGGTGCAAAATCTGGGCTGAGCACACGAGGGTGGGCAGAGAGGAGCTCACTCTCCTCACAGCAGGGATAGGGCTGGGAGGCCGGCGGGTGAGAGGAGAGGTGGGCCACAGGCACCGAGATGGGCAGCGGATGGGCCTGGTGACTGTTCTGAGCAGCCCCGGATCAGGTCTGGCTCTCCATCCTTAAGCCCACTGATTACCAGTCCCCTCTTCCACTGAACTAGTTTCTCCTCCTTCTAACCCAACAAGAAATCTTTTGTATCTCAGCCAGCCCAGTATGGACCTCAAGCCCTCAGGGCAGTACACGAGAGAGGGCTGTACATCTCCTTCTCCGCCACCTCCACACCACTTTGCTTGTCCTTTTTGTTATGACCCGAGGAGGTTTCTTGCTCTCCAGCTCTATTTTCCATTGTTCTTGGCTTATGGCTGGCACCAACCCACCGATGCCTCCCCTGTCTGCTCCCAGCCTCCGAAATCTTCCCTGTCTGCTCCCAGCCTCCGAAATCGGCTCCCCAGAGCCAGGAGCCAGTGTGGGTATAAAGTCAAAATGAAGGGTGGTCCAGTGCTCCATCCCCTCCTCACTGGCCTGGTCTTCGTTTGCTGCTAAAATGGACCCCAAGCACCCGTGTCCACTTCGCTCCAGGCTTCAGCCATGCAGTTCCTCCAGTGCACTGGCCTCTCAACTCCAATGCATCTACCTGGAGTGTCATTCCTCCCTTTCCTGCCTGGGGACGTCCTCTTCATCTTCCATACAGTCCGTGTGGCAGAGAGGAAAACACAAAGATTTTGGACCTTCGACACTCAACAGGAAGGCAGAGACCGCAGAATGGAAGTTTGTCACAGCCAGTGATTTGGGGTGGAGAAGGGGGTGTCTGTCGGTGCCAGGGCTTGATTCTGCCAGAACGTGGGCAGCAAAAAAAAAAAAAAAAAAAAGAGCTGAGTTAGATCTGTTTCCAAATCCCAACTTTGCCAGCTTAGCAACCGGGTGACCTGAAACCACTTTTCTTCTTTGTAAAGCAAACCTGGCTCTGCTGTGTAACTCCAGGCACATGAGTCTGCCTCTCTGAGCTGAGCAGCCTCTTTCATAAAAGGGCAGCAAGGCTTACCTGCCAGGATTGCTATGAAGACTCACTCACAGAGCCGAGCACATAGCTAGTGGCGCTCAGGGACTTTAGCCAGTAGAGCCAGAGCACCCTTGAGCCCCTCAATCCTGTATTGCAAACCTCTGCTTTCTTTCTTAATATTTATGTATTTGCCTGTGTGGGGTCTTCGTTGCAGGATACAGGATCTTTAGCTGAGGCATGCAGACTCTTAGTTGTGGCATGTGGCATCTAGTTTCCTGACCAGGGATTGAACCAGACCCTTTGCATTGGGAGCACAGAGTCTTAGCCACTGGACCATCAGGGAAGTCTCTAGAAGCCTCTTCTTAAGGCCCAAACTAGTTGCCTAAAGGGCTGTGTCTTACTGCTTGACTTGTAGTCTGTGAAAGAGTGTGAGTTGCTAAGTTGTGTCCAACTCTGTGGCCCTGTGGACTATAGCCTACCAGGCTCCTCTGTCCATGGGATTCTCCAGGCAAGAGTACTAGAGGGAGTAGCCATTCCCTCTCCAGGGGATCTTCCCAACCCAGGGATTGAACCCTGGTCTTTGCATTGCAGGCAGATTCTATACTGTCTGAGCCACCAGAGAAGCCGGTGTTTCAGAAATATGTGCTGGATTAATAAAGGTCCCTGTCACAGCATAGGGCTTCCTCAAGCTCTGATCCCTTTCTGTAGGGCAGTCCCTCGCTTCCCATTTATTAAGCCCACTGATTACCAGTTCCCTCTTCCCGCTGAGCTAGTTTCTCCTCCTGCTGCTGCTGCTAAGTCACCTCAGTTGTGTTCAACTCTGTGTGACCCCATAGACAGCAGCCTACCAGTCTCCTCTGTCCCTAGGATTCTCCAGGCAAGAATACTGGAGTGGGTTGCCATTTCCTTCTCCTCCTTCTAGCCCAACCAGAAATCTCCTGTGTCTCAGCCAACCCAGTATGGACCTCAAGCCCTCAGGGCAGTACACGAGAGAGGGCTGTGCGTCTCCTTCTCCGCCATCTCCCCACCACTTTGCCTGTCCTTTTTGTTATGACCCGGGGAGATTCTTGATTCACAGCATCCTGAAGGCTCTCTCCTCTGCTCCCTTGGCTTCTGCCTGCTCTGGTCTTACTGATCTGCTTTCCCCCTCACAGCAGCAGTAGCCTCATCTTTGCCCGGTGCTGGGCTGTCTTTTGAGTTCTTAATCCACCTGCCAAGCCAGCAAATTACCTGGCTGGAATGGCCCCTCTGCACCTTCTTCTGTGTCAGCCTCACCCTCTCTGGATGATAGCACTGCCCCAGAACTATGCATGGAAAGGGCGTGATGACCCTGTCCCAGGAGGAGGTGGGGGCCCCTAGGGCTTTCTAGAGAGCCATCCCTTTAACTCTGGTTAGAAGGGAGCCCAGACAAGTGAGGCAAACAGGAGCAAGACAGGGAGCATGTAAGAATCTCCAGGTGGCAAGGTCTGCATGGACCCACACATCCATTGCCCACATCCCACATACTGACTACTGCTTCCCCTGCCAGCTCCCTCTTGGCCCCACAGGCTGACTGGGGTTGAGCTGTGGTTGGGAGTGGGGGTGGGGGAGACAATACTCACGTATCAAGCTAGGCAGGATGCTTTCACAAACCCTATCTCTCTACTTTTTTCTTTTATTAACAAAAAATGTTCACGTTCCCCATATTTTAATAGGTAGCACAGGACATGATACAAAAACTCAGAAGACTTAAAAGAATAAATGGTGAAAAGTTAGGGCTTCCCAGGTGGCGCAGTGGTAAAGAATCCACCTGCCAATGCAGGAGACACAAGAGGCGCAGGTTCAGTCCCTGGATCAGGAAGATCTCCTCCAGTAGGAAATGGCAACCCGCTCCAGTATTCTTGCCTGGAACATCCCATGGACAGAGGAGCCTGGTGGGCTATAGCCCATGGGGTCGCAAAGAGTCGGACACGACTGATCGTGCGTGTGTGAGCACACGTGCTTAGTGAAAAGTTAGTCTCTCTCTTTTCCTGTCCCTTGGGTCCCTTCCGCAGGGACAACTACAGTTTTAGTCTTGTGTATACTCCCAGAAAATGTCTATACATTTACAAACATAACTTATACCTCCTATGAGTCACACCGGAGGGAAACTGAGGCCCTCAGAGAAGTGAAGTATTTTGACTAAGGTCACACAATTATGAAATTGACAGAGTTGGGATTTGCAAACAGATCTAACTGTAAAACTCGGCTCTTTTCGCTGTCTGCGCTCTGGCAGAAGCAAGCCCTGGTACCAACAAAGTGCCCACCCCCCACCCCCCGCCCACCATGAACCACTGGCTGTGACAAACCTCCATTCTGAGGCCTTGGAGATGCAGGGGTCTTTGGTGAGTGTCTGAGGCTCCAGGGGCCTGTACTGACTTACTAGGGAGGAAGCATTCCGGTATGGAAGAAGGAAAGTTCCAGCAGGTGTCCTTTTGTGGCTGCTGTGTGGTCAGGACCAGTACGACTCCCAAGGTACAGAGAGTTCTGGAGAGAGAAGCCACATGAGCGTATGAGCGTGGGTCTCTGGCTAGAGGGGATTGTGGTTGTGGTTTCAACTACATTTCCAGAAAATACCCTCATGATCTCCCTTGGTTGGGCAGGGCTGAGCGGGGATGGGGAAGCATGGGAGCTGTTCTCCGTGGAAGCTACGTGCTGCAGGTCAGGGGAGGATGCTGGGGTGGGTCAGTCCCTGGTGGAGAGCAGGCAGGATGACTGAGCAGGGCTGCCCACCAGACTTCCAGGCTCTCAAGTCTCTCTCTCTCCTTGGTCAGTCCCGGGTGGGCTAAGTGAGACCCCCAACTCTGTTGACTAGTAAACACCTGTACACCTACAGCTATGTCTCAGGCAGCTTCCTATGTGAGCCCCTCTGTAGGGTCTTTCTGGATCCTGGCTTCCCATTCAGTTTCTTTGTTTCTGTGACTCCCTATGGGTCATGTCTCAGTCTGGTGCCCCTCAACTTAGGGGTCTATGTCCCTGAGGCCCTGTGAGAACCGAGACCCAGGTAGGGTCTCACCTCGCCTGCAGTGAAAGGAGGGAAAGGTAGGTAGTGAACATTCCTTCCTCTCTCAGGTTGACAACATTCTTGTTTTGCAGAGGTAGTAGCCAGAACATTCCGTCCTTTATGTCTGTGCACACAGCCGGCCAGATCTAGCTTGGTGCCTAGTGGTCAGTCAGAGATGTACTACGAGATGCAAGAGTCAAGAGACATCCCTGCCCCGCCCTCCCAGCATTCAGACCAGCACTTTCCACGCTGGTGAACAACAGCCAAGCCAACTGGCCTGAGTCCTAGACTTGACCAGTCCTAGGAAGAGGAGTGTAAATCTTAAAAACAACAACAATGGCTAACAGCCCTATAGTGCTTTACAGCATTCGAAGCACTTCACATGTACTCACTCACTAAATTCTCCCCACAATGCTTTGAGGTAGGTCTTATTACCATTATTACAATGAGGAAATCAAGACAGAAAACTTGTTCCAGGTCACACAACTCAAGGAGCTGAGGGCGAATCTGGTTCTAGATTCTGTGTTTTTATTTTTTTTAATGATTTTATTTATTTACTTTTGCCTGTGCTGGATCTTCGTTGCTGCACTGGCTTTTCTGTAGTTGCGGAGAGTAGGGGCTACTCTCTAATTGCAGTGCTTGGACTTCTCATCGTGGTGGCTTCTCTTGTTGCGGAGCACAGGCTCTAGAGCTTTCAGGCTTCAGCAGTTGCAGCGCGTGGGCTCAGTAATTGCAGTTCCCGGGCTCTAGAGCTCAGGTGCAATAGTTGTGGCGCATGGGCTTAGTTGCTCCAAGGCATGTGGGATCTTCCCTGACCAGGGATTGAACCTGCATCTCCTGCATTGCCAGGCAGAACCTTTACCTGTGCTGTGCTTTTAATTTTGTGATTCTGTGCTTTTAATTACTATGCAGTCATCCTGGTTTCCATTTCTATTCCTAGAGGGTAGGGTTTGTTCCTCAAATATTTACTGAGTGTCTGCTCTGGGCTGGGACAGCGTGGGAGCATTTAAAGGTGAATGGGATATTGTGTGTCACTGAGGGTAGAAAGGTATGTAAACAAGAAATTGTCCTTCAGCATGAGGGTGCCATAATACGAGCATAAATGTGTGGCTGGAAACAGGGAGGTGGAGGTGCATACTGCCTAGAGCAAGTGTCACCGAAAGGCAGATGTCAAGTGGCAGAAGGACATTCCAGGCAGAGGGAATGGTACATGAAAGCTTACAAGAAAGAGATATGGTGTGCCTAAGTGTTGAAACCTCATGGACAATAACTGTCAGAGGGGTTGCCAGAGAGCTCAGGGGCTGGCACTTCCGTCCAGCTTCCTGCTCCAGCCTGTCCTCCAGCTCTGGCCTCCAAGCTCTCAGTACCTACTCCATAAGAAGCACTGTGCCAGATGTTGGCCCAGAATGTGGGAGAAAAGCGGTAGCCTGGGTGGCGGAGAAAGAGCTGGTGATCAGCTGCAGACAAAGATCTTTGTGGCTGGTGTTATTCAGGAGGTGAAGGCAAGGCTGCTGGGAAGAGTCGCCGAGGGAGGATTATGGGAGGACATGGGGACTTGCAGATCGTGGTCATCTCTGGACAGGAAGATTTTCAGACTATAGGGAAGGGACGTGCTCCTTTCGTGTTGGGGGAGGAGAGGGTCCTTCTCCTTTCTGCTGCTGCAGCTGGGTTTCTGGAGATCTGACATGCCTTGCTTTAGTGCTGGCCCTTGGAGGGTTGCCAGGGGAAACCGTCGGCCAGCTCCAGAGATGTAGCCAGAGGAGAGTGGGTGACTCAGGCTGCCTTCTCAGATACTGCATCCCTCCCCATTACATGGAAAAGGCTCTCAGAGACCCTTTCTTCTGGATCCTACACAGCTGATCCTGTCTATTTTCTCTCTGGATAGACAGTCCCTCCTGTAGTTCCACTGGTGGGATTCCTCAGAGAGGGAAATATCTCGGACACCTCTGGCCCCCATAGATTCACTCTGGAACAGCGGATGGAGGGTCGGCGTAAACTCCTGCTGTGTCCCTTAGGCTTTCCTCTTGCCTGTCCTCCGTGTGGTAAGCGGCAGGAGCCCAGGCTGAAACGCCCTCCAGGAGCAAACCCGAGATAATTATTGATGGGGCAGCAATGGACTTCTGACCTCGGCCTGCGAGTAACAGGACCCAGAACCCGGGCCCCAGCCGGGGCGAAGGAAGGTGGGCGGGCCGCAGAGGGGGGCCAATCAACACGACCGTAACAGGCAGCCGACCCTACCCAAACAAAGCAGCATGTGCTCGCGGCCCGCGAACCCGCCCGGGAGTCGAGCTGCAAAGCGGCTCCAGCACCGCGAAAAGGGGCTGCCAGCGGCGCCGGCGCCCCCCGCACTCGCCCAGGATACGCGGAGGGGTTCCGGGTCCCTCCAGGGCGGCCGCGGAGGTGGGGCGAGGGACCACGGGGCTCGCGAGCGCGCGCCGGGCGGAACCAGGAAGCGGCGCGCGCCCGGCGCGGGGCGCGCTTGGGGCTGCGGGTGACGCGCGCGGTCGGGCCTCCGCGCGCGCGGCGCGCGCGCCCCCGTGGGCCCCGGCGCAAGGAGAGTCGTCGGCCGGAGCCGTCACCCCGAGCGGGACTGAGCGCAGGCGACGACGCGCGGCGGCCCGGCCGAGGGAGGGAGCGAGCGAGCGGGCGGGCGAGCCAGAGAGCGGGTAGGAGGCAGCCGCTGGCGCCCGAGGGGCCGAGCGAGGTAGGAACTGCGGGGCCAGTCTGAGGCTTGGGGCCCGCGGAGGGGAGGCCGGGGAGCTTGCTCGGGTGGGGCCCCGCGCCCCGGCAGCCCCTACGCCCGGCAGGGGCCTCGCCGCCGCCATCGCTCCCCGGGCCGGGAGGGCGGCCGCGGGGACCGCGCACTGGGTCAGGGGGCCACGCGGGGCGAAGGCTGGAGGGCCGCGCGATGGGCGTCGTGCGGAGGCTGCGGCGGCCCGGGATGAGTAGCGGGCAGAGACCGTGCGTGCGCGGGTGTCTGGGTGGGCTGCTGTCGGCCGCTCACACCTCCGTGGTGCAGTTACCCCTCGCCGGCTCCTCGCGTTTCTCCTTATTTCAGGAGAGGTACCAGCGACTCTTGGGGGTGGGATGAGCACGGCGGGGGGCGGGGGATTTAGCCAAGCTTCAAGGAACAGCGCCTTATAAGGAGTCCAGACAACAAATACGAGCGTTTCGTTCAGGCTCGGGGGCGGGGGTTGCTGAATCCCCCTCAGGACTCGCCAAGCCCCGGCTGGTGCGTGTGGCGGTGGGAAGCGGCGCGTTCTGGTTTTCTAGCCGGGGATAAAGAGTTTTTAAAAAGTGCTCCAGGTGTTGGGGGCAGAGATGCAGTGTCGGAAGGGTAGTCCGTTGTGTCACCCCAGCTGGTATGAGGCTAAAGGAATCTGGCAAGATGGTCAGGCAGATCGAAGAGGAAAAGAAGTTGTGTGGAGCAAGAGGCGTTTGCAGACACTTGTGGCCAGCAATGATGGAAAAGGCGAAGACTGGAAAACAAGCGCCAGTTTTAGGAAGATTAATGCGAACCACAGGGAATTTAGGGGCAAAAAGAGATAGCAATCTTCTCTTTCCTAAAGAGCCATGCCACATCTTTTTGGTTTTCTTGTTGTCTCTGATCCTGTCATTGTATTTGATATCGTCGCATCAAATAAATAGTGCTCAAAGTGGGTCATAGAATGTTAGAGCTGGAAAGGATCCCGGCGGTAATGCTGCCTTCTTTATTGAACAAATCAGGAAACTGAGGCCAGGTACGTGGAAGGAACGGCTTGCTCGGTTCGCACAGCTGTTTAGAACTTCAGGAACTGAAATGTTGGTTTGAAGACTCTCAGATCAGTGCTCTTCCCGAAGCATAGAGAAGTAATAGATCTTTCCCTAAATGCAGTTTCATAAATTGTCTCTGGAATGCCCTCGGGGAATGCCCCTTGAAAGGGCCACTGTATCACCTAATTATTAAACTCAGCTTAGATCCCTTTTTCAGACTTCAAATGGTGTTTATCGTCCGCTTGTATCTTAGATTTCCAAAGTGGTTGGATAGCCGCCTGGGCCATAATAAGCTTTCAGCTGTTGAGTATATTATCTCAAGTAATTTTGTTATCATTCAGCAAAGATAATAGAACTCTGCCTCTTTCCTCAACGTTTTTCTGTGATTATTTGTTTACGTTTTGTTGATCACATTGTTGGTGTTCATTGAACTATGTGTTTTATTTAGCGTGCCTGTCATTTTAAAATTTTCATTCCCTAACACTGTGAAGGCTAGATCAGTTTTGATAGTGTAACATGGTGGAATTCTGTTGCTTGACTTTATTTCAAGGCTTCAGGGTTCTTGTTTGTGTTGGTACCAGTTTCCATCTCTTGGAAGATCACAGTTGTTAGAATTCATAGTGTAAGGGGAAGAAGGGGGCTGCTGATTTTAAGAAAATGTATTGTGACAGTTTGTGACGTCTGTGGGTTTAACCAAAACAGCACTATACTTTTGGTCAGGTTGGTGTTATCTAGTAGATTGCTTGTTTTCTGTAGCCTTTGGAAGATGGAAAATTCAGGCACCTGATTGAGACACAGGGAGAAAAAGGAGAGATCTTTTTTAAAAAAGCAAAACATTTTTTTTTTTAAAGAGTTGATTTCTATCACCAGCAGTTTGGTTATTGCACAACTGGGAGCTAAACTGCACAAAATCTTTGCTGTACACCCACTAAATAAATTATCCCCTCTTCTCACTAGTCAGGATACACATGTTTGCCCACAGGCTGTTAATATGAATTGTGTTAAGAAGTTTAAGGTGGCTGTGTTTCTTAATCAGGTGCTTCATGATATACATGATGGGAGGGGAGAAAAGTGCTATCATTGTTTGGAGTGTTACAACATGAATATTTTGGTCAGCACTTCCTATTGTGCCCCAGCTTCTCATTTCATCTTCATTTTTTGCTCTCGATTGATGTTTTTGAACAATTTTATTTACATATGCAAAATCCACATCAGAACTAGTAAAAGGTATCATTTGTTTGTTGCTCTTTGGGTACTTAATGTCAAATTGTTTCAAGTTATATCATTATATTAAAGTTATTTCATATCATATTCAAATTATTTGTTATTTGTATTAGGTTAGTTTTAGGTTAATCAGTGTGCTTGTGGTAGTTACTTTGACTTATTTTTGTATAGGTAATTGATAAAGGTAGTCTATTAGAAAAGGATGATGTTGTAAATAGGTAAATAATATGCTCAAGATTAAATTGCAGGTTGAAGGTAGAAGACAAGGAAGCTTAACTCTTCTAGTGCCCTACAAACGTGTGAATCTCATTAATTTTCATAGATACCTGGATGTTCTGACCACCAGTGACACGTATTTTTCCCTTTCTATTAGAGTGTAGATTGCCTACACTCTAGTGTATGTTATTGTGTACATTATTGTGTATTCTATGTGTACAATAGTGTAGTGTACGTTATTCCTACAAAAGGAAGCAGAAAACCTCCTGTTTTTTATTAGTTTTTTTGAAACTTATTCTTTGAAAAAGTTATCTGACAGTTCTAGGTTACTGAACTCTTCAGAAAAATATCCTTTTACTGCATAATAAAGTATCAAAATCTTCGATACTTCTTAATAAAAATAATGTTTAAAAATTTGTTCTGAAGTATCACTGTCCCTGATTTTGTGTGGTATTTAAAGGAAAAGATTTTTCTTTAAATCTGCGCTTTGTTAATAGAACCGTTCTAAAATCGGAAGTATTTTTTCCCCTGCAATGTTGGAAACAACAGTTTTGTGCTTATTTCTGGGAATAGGAAAGTCAGATTTAACAATCTAGTTTCCACTGATCAGTTATTTTGTACACTTAAATCGTGATAACAGCAATTAAAAATGTTTCTACTTTGCTTTATCTTAATTATCATGGCCTTGTTTTAATTAAATTAGCCTGTTTACATTGAATGTTTTCTTATGAGTGGTGATCCTTTACTATTAAAAACCTAAGCCCATTTGGAGAGGATTTTACATATCTAAATCTAGGCTATGTTTACTAATCAAAGAAACGAGTAATTTATAGGCATTTGACTTTTAGTTGAATAAGACCCTCACTTTTGGTGGTTTTAGGGTTTTGGATGACGTTTTATTACTTTTGTTAGTTTTGGTCACACCCATGACTTCCTTGGAAGGCATCTTTGAAGTTTGGTTTCCTTTTTTTTTAATGGTAATATTGGGGTGGGGGTGCTTCCTGTTTGTATTTTCAAAGTTAGGTCCACATGGTAACCTTTTGGTAGTGTCACATTTTTATACGCATAAAGACGAGCATCAGATGCCATGTGGTTTGTCTTTGACCCATCGTACTGCCTCATGATAGCTCTACTGAGCACCCAGCTGGAAAGACAAGACATCCCAGATCTTCCCAGCTCCCTTCAAGGTTTGGCTGCCTTGGAAGAAGTCTTAACAACAACTACCACAACAAAGGTGCAAGTAACATAAAAATGGGGCTGCCCCTTTCTGTTTTCCGGCCAGGTACCTAGAAACGCATAGCGCTAGGATAGAGTGAAAATATGTTATGTGTAGCTTTGATGTCAGAGCTTTCGGGCGGGGGGGTTGCCATAGGTTTATATGATATGGAACTCCATCTCACAGTGACTATACCAGTTTTTCTGACCTCACCTAGAAGTCGTATAGGATGTCATGGAGGAGTTAAATAAGAACAAGGAGAAATTTAGTGTGGTGATGGTAGAACTTTGGAGGAATCACCCTCAGTCATAAAACTCTTCCTTGACCCTCCCGGATAATCATTAACGTGGTAGGTCACTTTTAATATAAATGTTGGACTCTGAGTTATGTGGAAGATTGTGGAAAAGAATATCCTTGAAAGAAGTACATATAGTATTGTTCAGTAGTTGAACCAAGTGGCCTTTTCCTCGCCTTCAACTAACTTTATTATAAGAAGTGTAACGACGTAATAGACTCCTGATTAAATTGGCCTTCAAACATGTTTGCAGTTTAGGGACAGCTTCTGTCTTGTAAATTTTCTTTTAGATCACATCACTGAAGGCAGTACTATATTAGCGTGTGGCGTGATTATGCATAATACAATTTGCAAATAAGGTTGATGGGTGTCTTGACCTCCCATCTACCCCTCCATAGTCAATAAAGAAGTATGAGTTTGTCACATACTGGATATTTTCTTCATTGGATTTATTCATAATAATTACTTCCATTTCTCATGTATTATAGTACTACTAAGATGAAAAATACTTACATTGATTGAAAATTTTTTGGAAATTAGCTTGCAGAATCCAACACTCATTCTCCATTTGTTCTTCCTTTGGCACTCTGATGAACTCTTTAAAATTATTTTCCAGATTTATTTCTAGTATGAAGAGAAATATCTCCATATTCTGTGCACTACTAGTTTTTTGAGGTGCTTATGCTGACTCATTTTTTAATTTTACTAAGATATAGAGTATGGTTTGAGAGCAATAATGAGATTCTCAGAAAATATGAAAACTTTCCTTTCTGACTACTTAGAGAAAGGTTGGGGAAGACAAGGGGAAATACATCAGTGAGCCAATCAATTATTGTTATTTGTTGGGATTAATTTGGTGACTAATATTTTCAATGCCCATCAGGCTAGTAAAAGTGACTTTGGCTTTACCCTGCAATGATCAGGACAAACCCAAGTGTTCTCTAATGTTGCTTGTCTTTTCCTGATAGGGGTTTTCTTTTGCATATGGGAAATCAAGCCAGAGTTACCAGTAACAGCCACGTCCAAGATTTGTGTATGAAAAAGAAAAACTCTTAAAAAAAAACCTCTTTACCCCTCTGGGCTATAACTCTACTACCCTGGGCTCATTTGAGAAGGTACACTAATTATTTGCATAATGATTATTATACTATCTTTGAAAAAGTGATCAGAAAATTAATTTAAAAGTACTTCGAATTATGCCCCAAACCTAAAAATGAAGGTAGTAAAAATAATACCTAACACCATTCACTTACAGAGTGCCAGCAGACACTGTTATAAGCTCTTGGCATGTTTTAACTCATGATCCTCAGAGAGGTGGGTTCTATTCTCAGATGAAAGAGGAAGAAATGGCCACAGAGAAGTTAAGTAATTTGTCCAAGGTCACACTGCTGCTAATGGCAGGGCTGGATCCAGACACAGGCCAAGCTGAATCCAGAAGCTGTGTTGTTAGCCCCTGCACTTCGAAGGAGAGCGGGCAACTGTCACTTTGCAATGAGATGTTTGGTTTCTTTAGAGGTTTATGGTTCTTTGTGATTCAAAATGGACTTTCTCTCTTTTTTTTAATAGAAAATTTTAAATGTATGTTTGGAATTTTTTAAGTTTATGAAGGCAATGGTAGGTGTTTTACAACTAATTTATATATTCCTGATAGAAATTAGATTAAAATAGAGAAAGTCTTCATTTTAACTCTAAGTTGTCCTTTGTTTCCTTTCTACTGATGTTACCATGTACATCATAGGCGAAGAGCTATAAGCTGTCTCTTTGGCTTCTGTTTACAAACAAAAGGATCTTCTGTGTCAGTGTGGTTTGAGACATGCATGTTTGTTGACTGAGAATGCAAGTATCCAGCTCATTTTATTTGCAACTTTATTTTGAAGGGATTTATGGCCCTTCTTTTTTAAAGCCAGTAGTTGTGGTTTTTGAAATAGAAAGACTTAAGAATTTTAATTGGAGGGATAGTTTTTAAGGCAGCTGAACTTATGGCATATGTTTCTAGTTTAGTCGTGCAAAGGCCCTTAGAAAGGAGTCTCAGAACGCATTCCTTTTCATATCTGACGCTTATATTATTCTCTCATCTCTTTTTTTAGAGGTGGATTGTAAAGTTAAATCTTGGAGACAGAATTCACAACCCTAAAGTGTAGTGATTTGAACTTGAGAGATCAAGTCAGGGATGAGAAAAACTTCAATTCCCTGAGCAGACAGTATGAACTTGTTCATATAAACAGAGGATGTTAGCTTCCAGGCTTGTCAAACTGTCACCTTTGACCAGGGTTGAATTTTCTTTCAATGTTGACAAAAGTTACAATGTCAGTGGAAAAAGCTTAATGTGAAGTATGCATAACTCAGAATTTCCTTATGTTTGTGTCAGTGAGATCCTACAATTAAAGCTTTTTTTTTTTAAGTGTATATATATGTGTGATGAGTTTAAAAAGCCTTCAGTGGGGGTTTCCAGCCTTTAGGTGAGAGTCAGTTAGAAAGTTTGTGAAAAACTATTTTGTGTTGTCTAAAATTCAGAGCCTATAGCTGGTAGCAATCAATATGTTTTTATAAAGAATGGGATTTTTAAAAATCCAAACTGGGAGAAATTTAAAATATCATTGTAGCAAATTATATTTAAAATGTCATTGTAGCAGAAAAAAAAGAAAAGAAACTGTTGAGTACTTAATCTGTTAGAGTACTAAAAATTAGGATTTATCAGCTTAATGATACAGCATTCTACAATATATTCATGGGTTAAACTAGGCAAAAATATTCTCTCAGAAATAATGCTGATTCTGTTTTTCCTTTTGTTTCATCATTTGGTCATCTTTTAGGCTTGAAAAAGTAGCAACCAAGGTATCTACAGAAATATATAGCTCTTTACAGAATGAAACAGTTACTTCAGCCTGTTCATTTGTGATTTTAGGATTTGTGATGTTTCTGGTAGAAACTAAGAGAGTGCTGGTCAGAATTGAACTTTGTAGAGTCTTACTCCAGAAGATACGGAAGGTCGAGTGCATAGGGATGTAGTGCAAATATTCCTTGTTTTTTTATTGTTACTGTTTCAATTGTGTAATGATATATTAAACCCTGAATGTGAGCATATTTTAAAGATGAGTTTATCCTTCAGTGAGTTTAAACATCAAGTAAAAACACTAATGCGTTAATGTGTAATAGAGATTGGCCTTCCTCCTTGACTGTTTAAGGCCCCAAAACAAAATAGAAAATGTTTGGCTTCCTGACTGACATGGCTGCAGTGAACATGCTGAATTGGTAATGAAGCATAATCTTTTCATTTTGCTTAAACGCATAATTTTAAAGGAATGGGTCCATAAGATAACTTATTACCTTAAGCGTGTATTTTAAATTTTGTCCCAGAAATGTGACATCATCAAAATTTATGGTTTTGAAGTTTTATTCCTTAAGTATAAGAGGTCTAGTTGAGACAGAACATATTCCAGTTATATTGGTAAATTTCAACAGGACAAATATAAAAACAGTGGCTTTTAGGAAATAACTCCTCAAAGAAATATATAGGCCCGGCATAAAAATAGGCACTGAAAAAAGATTTCTTCTGAGTTGTGGGATTCTGAGTGTATGTGTCCACTTTCTAGTAGCTTCCCACTTTTCTGCAATAAATAGGTGATAATAAATAGGAACCCTGGAGAAGGAAATGGCAACCCACTCCAGTATTCTTGCCTAGAAAATCCCATGGACAGAGAAGCCTGGCATGCTGAAGTCCTTGGGGTCGCAAAAGAGTTGGACAGAACTTAGCAACTAAACAACGACAACAATAAATAGGAAATAAACTTTTGTAAACAGGGAAAAAAATTATTTTTAATGAATCGATGAAGAACATGTGAGAGAGCTCTATAATAATGGAATATTGTTTAGCCATAAAAATAAGGAAATCCATTGTGACAGTGTGGATGAACCTTGAGGGCATTATGCTAAGTGAAATAAGTCAGACAGAAGAAAATGCTGTCATCTGACCTCACTTACTTGTGGGATCTACAAAAACTGAACTCCTAGCAACAGCAGACTGGTGGTTGCCAGGCGAGCACAGTGGGGAAATGAATGAGGGTGGTTAAATGGTACAAATTTCCAGTTATTAAGATGAATAAGCTCTGGGGACGTAAATTACAGCCTCATGACTATATTACTATATACACAACACTATATTGTGTATTTTAAGTTGCTAAGAGAGTAGATCTAAAAGTTCTCACCAAACAAAAATTGTTAACTATGTGAGTTGATGGATATGTTAACTAACCTTATGGTGGTAATCATTTTGCAATATACACTTATATCAAATCATTTCATCTACATCTTAAGTTTGCACAATGTTAGATGTCAGTTATATCTCAATAAAATTGGGGAAAAGTTATTTTTACAATGGCTTCTCTATATTGATTTATCTCAGAATGAGAAACCTGTTTTTGTTTTCAGTTAGTGTTTCCTTTTTAGGAGCAGAAAAACAAGTAGATTGTGATGTTTGTGTTAAATATTTGGCATGATAATATATCTTTTTTTGATGAATGATATTAAAATCATTTTATTGTACTTAATATTCTTAAGAGTTAAAATAACTTGAGGATTGAGTTGTTTCTTATATTTGATGGAGTGCTTCATATTTTTATATAAGCTGATGGAGAATTATAATACTGTTTATAAATATAATAAGGAAATTATGTTATTTTACTTGTGTATATGCCCTAGGTTTCCAGTCATTTCATACTGAAGGTATGTGTTTGTTTTTTCAACTTTTGGGGGAAATGGTCTTATTTAACTTCTAGTAATGCTGAGCATTATTTCAATATATTTTCTGCATTTGCTTTTGTATTGCTTTCTCATTCATGATGATACCTGCAAAGGTTGCCAGGTGTATAGATTTCTTTTTCTTGTAATTCCATTAGTCATGCTTAATAACTTATCTATGTTTTTTATGATATTCATTTGGGAATATCTGGTAAAGGAAACCTCTGGTGAAAGACTCTTTTGGGTGTATGTCATTGCTAATACAGGAGACTTGTGTTTTGCCTTAATTAAATTTGCATTAAATAGTTTATTTGGAATGAAATCTAGTGTATAAAAGCATTCAACATTTTAAGGCATTTAAGGAATAAAAATGAAAATAAATTACAGGTTTTAGAATTGTGAAACATAGCTCTCCAGGTCTTATCACTTTGCAGCAAATAAAACTACAGTCTTAAATATGTACTATTGAGCCCAGCATAACACCTATATATTTTATGTAAAATTCAACTCAGTAAAAATCTACCTTAACTTAGATTGTACCTTGTAATTTATTATAATGGAATTTCCAACAACAGAATTTTAAGTCAGTTTTGGGAATAATAAAACATAAAAGAGTCATATAGTACCTTTGGGTGTTTTTTAATCCTAAATCCATATGTAGTTAATTCCAGTTCATGAAGATAATAATAATTATTTTATTTTTATTTTTTAATTACAAGTTTTTATTTTATCTTTTTGGCCCTGATGCATGTGGAATCTTAGTAGTTCCTGACCAGAGATTGAACCTATACCCCCTGTAGTGGAAGTGTGATGTCTTCATCACTGGACCACCAGGGAAATCTGATAGTATTTTGAAGATAATTATCTTTGTGTATTAAAAATAATACTGTAAGCGTATATTGCCCAGTATGCCTTCATAAATAAATCCTGTTGATTTTATTACTTTTTTACTTATCACTTCTTACCTCCTCTGCCTCCTGAAAATAGGATAATCTCATTTAATCCAAAATTATGTTTTCCTTTGGTTTCAATTCATTTATAGTTGCTAATTTCCCCAGTAATCTATTTTATCACTATGATATTATTGTGGCCAGTCGATAATCTTTCTTCCCTTAAATATCTGAATCATTTTTACCAAACCATGAAATACAGTAAAAATTATATAAATCAGGGCCTCAAATTTAGTATTATATATTTCATAATATGGCATCAGTAAATTATTGAACATTTTAAAATTAATATATGAAGTGATTTATTGCTTTCTTCATTTAGAACTAATTACTTGATAGTGTTCTAGTCCTTATTTGATTATGAGAACTTGACTGTCCTCACAAAGATAAGTCTTTTTCTAAGTCCTTAAATCTTAAAGTTATCTCTTTAAAGGAGCTCAAATGGATGTAAGATTCAAATGACTGTGAAAAATAATTACTTCTTTTAAAAGTTAATATTATAATTTTGTTTGAAACTTTCTAATTCACTTTTTGTCTCCTAGCTGCCAGAGAGCTTTTGGGGATTGTGTGTGTGAGTATGTGCGTGTGTTTGAGTATGTGCGTGTGTTTCAGATACTTTCAAAGTGTGTAAAGAAATCTATTCCAAATTTTTACCATAATTGGGCTACCAATCAAGGGAAGACTTAGTAAATACTAAGTAAATATTGACTGACTGCTGAGCTCACGCACTGTACAATCTCATATGCTTTTGAGGGCAGTTAGACAACAGCTTGGCCCATTAAGCTATATACTCCAATGGTACTTAACCAGTGGTGGATGAGGGCCTTTTGAGGCACTAATGAATCCATGGACTCTCTTCCCAGTAAAATATATACACACACAAAAAGATCTGCATATGTTTCAAGAGGTTTGTGGACCCAGGTTACAACTCAGCTGTAAACAGCCAGCTCTCAGTTAACACAGGTAATGGAGATGAGAGACTATGGAGAAGAAATAACAAATACTCCCAAGTTTATTGTTAAAACAAACCTCTAGACGTGCCTTATTATCTGGGAGCTCAAGGAGTATTTGTTTCCCCAGGGAACTAATAGATACCGTATACTTAAACATTTTTAAGGTGTGTATTCCATTGTATAACTGTACCATAATTTAGTTAATCCATTAATAATTGATAGCTGTTTCTAGTTTTTTACTTTTATAAACAACACAGTAGTACAGCTTCTTAGGCAGAGTGGATTTTTTTCACATTTACTGGACCATCTCCTTAATGTTAAGTTCTAGAAGTGGAGTTTCTGAGTCATTTGATAGTCATAGACAGTAGCAGACTGCCCTCCAAAAAGACTATCCCAGTCGACATGCCCACCAGTAACTAGTGCGTGAAAGGGGGCTTACTAAAGTGTTGGCAACCTTTCCATCTTTGCTAGTCTCTCATATTTGTTTGTATTTCTTTGATTTCTACCAAGGCTGGACAGTGCTTCACAAGTTTGCTGCCCATTTTGTTTTCTCTTTGTGATTTGCCTCTGTATATAATTAGCCTGTCTTTTCTGTTACAGATGCTTGAGTTTTCCTCAGAGATCTTTCTGTCTTACATATTACAAATTATTTCCTCCTTGTTTTTTTTTCTTTTTTGGCTTTCAACTTTGTATACTATTTTTTTGTAGTACAAACCTGTTAAATTTTTTTGTAGTCTAATTTGATAAATCTTTTCTTCTCTGACCTGGTTATTAAGACATACTTAGGAAAACCATACCTATACCCAAAGATGGTAAAACTTTCATTTGTATTTCCTTTTAGAATATTTTATTGTTCTAGTTTCTTAGTTAATGTATTTATTTTGGGCTCTTCTGTGTCTTCATTGCTGCCAGGCCTTTTCTCCAGTTGCAGAGAGCGGTTCCCCAGTTGCAGTGCTTGAGTTTCTCATTGCGGTGGCTTCTCTTGTTGTGGAGCATGGACGTGGGCCCATGGGCTTCAGCAGTTGCAGCTCAGTTTAGAGCACAGGCTCAGTAACTGTGGCTCACAGGCTTAGTTTGCTCCGAGGCATGTGGGATCTTCTCCAATCAGGGACTGAATCGTATCTCCTGCATTGGCAGGCCGATTTCTTTCTCACTGAGCCACCAGGGAAGCCTGGTTCTAAATTTTTTGCATGAAGTTGCTCAGTCCATCTAGAATCTATTTCTGTGTAAGAAGTGAGATGGGACTGTAGCTTTATTAGTTTTCCTCAAGGTAACAATATTATTGATCATTCACTGTATGCCCAGCACTGAGCTAAGTGTTTCACAAGTGTTAACAGTTTCAACCTAAATCAATTCAAATCGCTTGCTAGTTATCCAGAAAAATCCACCACTTCTCATTAGCTTCCTCTTTTCCCCACTGATAGGAAAGTCCATCTTAATGTTTATTAAATCCTCTATATGTTCAGATCTGCTTCTTGTCTATCCTGTTCCATAGGTTAATGTGGTTCTGAATATACCATGTTGTTTTAATTATTATGCCACATTGTTTATTTGGATCCCTAAAAATATTTTTAGAGAATAAATCAGATAAGAATTCACATGGACTTCCTTTAGAATGTGCATTGGAATAGGTTTTTAATATGATTCAAAATGAATTTCATATTCTTTGAACAGATGGTGGATAATCACTGGTAGTTTCATTAAAGAATCACTAGATTTAGTCTTCTTAAACATATCTTTCTGTAGAGATTATGTAATAGAATATAATTTTAAAAACAATATTCTGAATACTTTCAATTCAAATAGTGTCATTTCATGCTAACATTTCAGTAAGTATAGTAAAATTATATATTTAAAATTTTTAATTTAAAACCTTAGGATTGCTGTCAAAATTTTTTTCCTTCTAAGCAATACATAGAAGCAGAGTTATAATTGTTACTGATAAGACGAGTATGAACTAGAAAATTGTTTAAGAGTTATATAGGAATATGTGAAATATTTTGGTTATAGATAAGAAGCTTGTCCAATATAAATGTAATTTTTAGAAGTAATCTTTTGAAAAAGCAAAAAGAAACAGGTGAAATGAATTTTAATAATGTGTATTCTTTAACCCAGTATACCCCAAATATTATTATTTCAACAAGGACCACATACTCACTGCACACTTAATCGCTCAGTCATGTCCAACTCTTTGTGACCTTGGGGATTCTCCAGGCAAGAATACTGGAGTGGGTTGCCATGTCCACTTCCAGGGGACCTTCCTAACCCAGGCATCAAACCCAGGTCTCCTGCATTGTGGGTGGATTCTTTACCATCTGAGCCACCAGGGAAGCCCAAGAATACTGAAGTTGGTAGCCTATCCCTTCTCCAAGGGAACTTTCCAACCCAGGAATCGAACCCGGGTCTCCTCCATTGCAGGTGGATTCTTTACCAGCTGAGCTAACAGGGAAGCACGTGTAATCAATATATGAACTAAAGAGGGACTTCGTGGTGGTCCAGTGGCTAAGAGTCTGCCTCCCAATGCAGGGGACCCAAGTTTCATCCTTGGTTGGGGAACTAAGATCCCACATGCCCCAGGGGCAGCTAGTGAAAGCCCACTCACCTCAGTGAATACCCTCAATGATTCATTCACCTGACTGAATCACCAAAATTAATTACTTAAAAAAAAAAACTACTAAGGAAACATTTTACATTCCTTACTTGCTGCTGAGTCTTCAAAATCTGGTATATGTTTTACACATACAGCATATCTAAATTCAGATGCAAAGTTTCTATTAGAACTACATGAAATGTTCAGATTTCATAAAACTTTTAGTTGATAAAGTAGATTCACATACTGCGGTCATTAATAACCAAACATACTTGAAAGTCTTCCAATAACCAAGTTGAGCCTCAATTTTTAAGTTTAACATTTGAGTCGATTAAAAATGAAATGAAATAAAAATTTAGGTCCTCAGTCACACTAGCCACATTTGAAGGGCCGCAATAATAGTCTGTGTGGCTTGTAGCTGTCACAGTTGGACAGTGCAGTTACAGGCTTTCCAAAGAAGTAAAATTCAGTACAAGCGGTCTCCTACTTTTAACATCTAGTTTACATATAGCTCACATAGAGATAGGGTCTCTTACCCTCAGGGACCTGAAGTCATTGCTTTCCAAGGGAGCAGAATTTACTCTTAGCTAAAAAAACATGATACCCCTAAAACTTCCCACCAGACCTCAATCCCAAAATGCACGCAGACTACACAGATGCACTCTTTTTAAAAAACTGCTGTGCTGAGGCCTAGTTGAAGCTTTACCCACTTCCCTGGAGGCCCTTTGCTTTGTCGGGATTAGAAGAGCAGTCTTTGCTGGGAGAGGTGTGGCAGACAAGAGTAGAGGGATTCCTTGGTTACTCATGGGATCTCTGACTAGACATCCTAACGTCTTTTACTTCAGAAACAAAATTACAAAAGGTAATTCAGTTTTATAGGGTTGTAAGTCAGTTGGGGTTTGGGGGCTTACCTAGGAATTTTTCATCTCTTTCATCCCTTTGTTTCTATGGGAAAATGTTCCATGTCCTGAATAACAAACATGCAGATACATTAAGGTTATGATTCCATTTGTAAGGTGGGGGAAGGAGGATGGGAGTTGCCTGTTGTTTTTATTACAGAAGGTGCAGGGGTCTGGGTGTTTTGATGCAACAGCCCAAATTGTCTCTTGTCACCTATATGGCCTTGCTTACAACTCTGGAACTAAAACACCCATACTGTTTTAGATGTAACTCACCTGTCAAAATTACTTTTAGGCAGAGTTGCTTTGTGTTTGGCTTTTTTATTTTTCTGATGTGTGTCTGTGGTTTTTTGTTTTTTATGTATGTTGTTTGCTCTTAATTTGTATGCACTGAATCTTAGTTGCAGCACATGGGATCTTTAGTTTTGACACATAGGATCTAATTCCCTGATTAGGGGTTGGACCTAGGCTCCCTGTGTTGAGAGTTTGGAGTGCTAGTTACTGGGCCACCAAAGAGGTAGGGGTGTGTGTGTGTGTATGTGTGTTTTAGAAACCAGGTTTGCCTGGAAAAGAATCTTACTTATCTTTTGGTCTTAGTTACTCTTCATGGTGTACATAAAGTTGATGCATGAAATTTGAGATCTAGTTACAAATGAAATTTTTCCTTTGAAAAGACCCCCAACACCATGTTAGTTTAATCTTAAGACATATCTTATGGAGGGGAGTAATTTTGAGTTATCATCCTGAGTTGGGGATAACTCCACCTATTAATATATGTGGAAGATTGAAGCAACAACTTCAGATGGCCAACTCGACCCTCCAATCCTCAGGCCTTCCTTCTTAGTTTATCTTAATGGGTATTGTTTAGATCCCTGGTTCTAGAAGGAACCTTTGAAGAAATGGATAGAACTGTGCTATTTTGAACATTAGCTGACACCTAAGCCAAATTCAGTTGGCTTTTGGTTTATTTATTAAATAATTTTTATTTATTTACTTACTGTTTTTGGCTGTGCTGGGTCTTTATTGCTGCATGGGTTTTTCTGTAGTAGCTGTGAGCGGGAGCTACTCTCTACTTGCAGTGCTAGGGCATCTCACTGCGGGGCTTTTCTTGTTGGGAAACACAGGCTCTAGGACTCTCAGGCTTCAGTAGTTGTGGCTCCCAAGTTGTAGAGTACAGGCTCAATAGTTGTTACGGATAGGCTTAGTTGCTCCCTGGCATGTGGGATCTTCCTGGATCAGGGCTCGAACTCCATATCTCCTACATTGGCAGGCAGATTCTTTACCACTGCACGCTCAGTCGCGTCCAACTCCTTGCAACCCTATAGACTAGCCCGCCAGGCTCCTCTGTTCATAGGATTCTCCAGGCAAGAATAGTGGAGTGGGTTGCCGTGCCTTCCTCCAGGGGATCAAACCCACGTTTCTGTATTGGCAGGCGGGTTCTTTACCACTAGCACCATCTGGGAAGCCCATTGAGCCAACAGGAAAGCCTGGTTGGCTCTTTAATGTTAAATAAAATACTTGGTAGCTTTTACTCCCAGGCAGCCTTTTGGAAACCCTTTAGTTTAGTATGGTGTCCAAAGTAGGTTAATTATAACTCAAAACATTCTGGTATACTTTACTGATTGTAAATTATTCCTTAATAAAATTGAGAACTATTTTCATAAAGGAGAAAAATCCCTTTTTCCCAAAATATAATATAACCTATTTTAGAATATTTGAAATATTTCCTTAAAGGTGAAGATTTGAGTGTGCACAAAAATCATGGTGTTCCAAGGGGAAATCTGACTCTTTTGTCTTAAAATTTATTATACTCATTATTTGAACAAAAAGATTGTTGAGTTGAAAAATAGGGCATTTTCAAATATTTAAAAACATTTTTATTATACCTAGATTTTCACTGTAATAGCATTTGTTATTGTAGTAGAATTGTACATATATTTTATTTCTTGGGAAAAGAAGAAGCCAGATGTTTACAAGCCACCTGCCACCTTGCGCTGCTATACATTGGTGAGGAGAAACTTGAGTCCTATTGTAAATTTTAAACTCTGTGCTCTGTATTTTTAGTATCTTGTGGAGATTGAGTCTGCAAATCGTCTCTGAGAGATAAATGATTTCATTTTATTGTGACAAGCATGAAAATTATCCTCTATATAAAACTGTGTCTCCTGGGAAAAAGCTGGACTAATACTATACTGAAATGACCTTAACGGTGGAATCCTTGATTAGATCCATGTTGTTATGCACATACTGCAGCTCCATAAAGTTGATCAGCTTCCACGAGGGATGAACAGATGTCCTAGCTTTATCAGAAATTGCTTTCCCATTGCCACGCCTTTCACGAAGACCAGTCATCACCCTTGTTGTCTGATTTTGTTGAGATGCTTTTAAAACTGTTTTCCCCCAATATTGGTCTGAATGCACAGACTTTGCTATTTACTTGTAAGATGTTATAGTAATCAGATATGGTACCCTTCTCCTGAAACAGAAATAAAAAGAAGAGAATTAAAAGCAAAAATAGAAAGCACAGCATAGTCTGTATTTATTTAAACTTTAAAGTGTTTCATATCAGATACTAGAACCTAAGTTCCCTAACAGGCATGTCTGTTTTTTTCACTGCTATATCCTCAGTACCTAGACTAGAACTTGGCATGTAACAGATCCTCAGTAAGTACTGTTTCTATGACTGGGTTGGTCTGCTTACTTCTGTTTATAGCAGGAAGACCCTCATCTCTGATAGTAAAGGTTGGTTGATGTTGAAGGTACCGTAATTCCATCTATTAATCTCAGAGTTGAGGGTGTGTCCAGAAAGCTCTTCAACCCTCAGTAGGGCTGAAGTTCTGTCTATTACTCTGGAAGAAAGAAAAGAGAGGGAAAAGCCTATTCTCTTTGTTTCCTTTGGATTTCAGAGTTTAAGATGGAAGAAATTTGAGTTTACTAGGAAGGAACTGGCTTTTCCCCCTCCATTTAAACAAATTGTGTTCATATGTGTGATTACTATTTTAACTATTTTAAAGTATACTGTTCAATGACATTAAATATATTCACATCCTCTTACAGCTATCACTATCATCCATCTCCAGAAATTTTTCATCATCTCAAATCTAAATCATACCCATTAAACAATAATTCCTATTTTCCCACTCTCCCAGACTCTGGTGACTACCATTCTACTTTCTCTCTATATGAGTTTGACTACTCTAGGTACCTCATGTATGTGGAATCATGTAATATTTGTCCCTTTGTGTCTGGCCTATTTCTTTTTTGTTTTTTTAAATATGACACTTTTGCTTAGAGACTTGGCAATTTTTTTTCCCCTGATTTTTGTTGTTGTTGTTGTTGTTAGTTTTTGCTTTGTGCCTAGACCTAGCAAGTGATGCATACACTGTCAGTGTCCAAGACAAGTTAATTCAGCAGCTTGTTTCATGTCATTAGGGGTTATTAAAGTTTTGAAGCTTTCATAAGCTGTGATTCCTAATCTGTATGTCTGTAGGCTTAGCTCCTCCAAGTCTTGCTGATAAACCTGCACTGACAGTGCTATTGGAGATTAATCTTTCTCCTTGTTTCATAAAGCAAATTGTTCTCCTTCTTATGGCCTGATTATGGACTGGAAAATTACTGGTCCATTGTAGTCGTTGTTTATACGGGCATGAAGACAAACTCTGCACAAGGACAATAGTGACGTGACAAGTTTGATTGCAGCCTCATTAAGAAATTACACGCTCCTACTCATTACTTTTCTCTCTTTTTCTATTCTCATTATATCCTCCTCCCTCCCTTTATCCATCCCTTTCCTTCCTTTCTAGTCTGTCATCCCTCCTTAACATCTCTTTCTTCCTTTCTTTTCCATTCTCATTTTCCTGAGTAGTTGCCACAGAGACAGTCTGACCCCATGATCCAAATGTAAGTAGAATACTTGTGGCTCTCCCTCAGTGTCTTGTGGAGTTCGTGGAGCCCTCTAAGCGTCTCTGGCAGGTATGGGCTGTGATTCTAAACACAGTTTCGCCCCCTCCTACTGTCTTGTTGGGGCTTTTCCTTTGCCCTTGGATGTGGGGTATCTTTTCTTGGTGGGATCTACTATTCTCCTGTCGATGTTTGTTCAGCAGTGAGTTGCGAGTGAGTTCTCACAGAAGATGAGTGCACACCCTTCTACTCTACCATCTTAGCAGTACTGGTCATAGCAAAAAAAAAAGCAAACACCCTCTTCCAACAACACAAGAGACAATTTTACATATGGACATCACCAGATGGTCAATACCGAAGCCAGACTGACTATATTCTTTGCAGCCAAAGATCGAGAGAAGCTCTATACAGTCAGCAAAAACAAGACCAGGAGCTGACTGTGGCTCATGTTATGAACTCATTGCAAAATTCACACTTAAGTTGAAGAAAGTAGGGAAAACCGTTAGACCATTCAGGTATGACTGAATCAAATCCCTTAGGATTATACAGTGGAAGTGACGAATAGATTCAAGGGATTAGATCTGGTAGACAGAGGGCTTGAAGGACTATGGACAAAGGTTTGTGACATTGTACAGGAGGCAGTGATCAAAACCATCCCCAAGAAAAGGAAATGCAAAAAGGCAAAATGGTTGTCTGAGGAGGCTTTCAAATAGCTGAGAAGAGATGTGAAAGGCAAAGGAGAAAAGGAAAGATATACCCATCTGAATGCAGAATTCCAAAGAATAGCAAGGAGGGATAAGAAAGCCTTCCTAAGTGATCAATGCAAAGAAATAGAGGAAAACAATAGAATGGGAAGACTAAAGATCTCTTCAAGAAAACTAGATACCAAGGGAACATTTCATGCAAAGATGGGCTCAATAAAGGACAGAAATGGTATGGACCTAACAGAAGCAGAAGATATTAAGAAGACGTGGAAAGAATACACAGAAGAACTATACAAAAAATATCTTAATGACCCAGATAGACAATGGTGTGATCACTTACCTGGAGCCAGACATCCTGGAATGAGAAGTCAAGCGGACCTTAGGAAGCATCACTATGAACAAAGCTAGTGGAGGTGATGGAATTCCAGCTGAGCTGTTTCAAATTCTAAAAGATAATCCTGTGAAAATGCTGCACTCAGTATGCCAGCAAACTTGGAAAACTCTGCAGTGGCCACAGAAGTTTTCATTCCAATCCCCCAAAAAACATGCCAAAGAATGTTCATATTCCTGCACAGTTGTACTCATCTAACACACTAACAAAATAATGCTCAAAATTCTGCAGGCTAGCCTTCAACAATATGTGAACCGAGAACTTCCAGAAGTTCAAGCTGGATTTAGAAAAGGCAGAGGAACCAGAGATCAAATTGCCAACATCCATTGGGTCATAGAAAAAGCAAGAGAATTCCAGAAAGACATCTACTTCTGCTTCATTGACTGTGCCAAAGCCTTTGACTGTATGGATCACAACAAACTGTGGAAAATTCTTAAAGAGATGGGAATACCAGACGGTGCACCTTACCTGCCTCCTGAGAAATCTGTATGCAGATCCAGAAGCAAGAGTTAGAACCAGACATGGAACAATGAACTGGTTCCAAATTGGAAAAGGAGTATTTAACTTATACACAGAGTATATCTTGCAGAATGCCAGCTGGATGAAGCACAAGCTGGAATGAAGATTGCTGGGAGAAATATCAGTAACCTCAGATATGCAGATGACACTACCCTTATGGCAAAAATGCAAAGAGGAACTAAAGAGCCTCTTGATGAAAGTGAAAGAGGAGAGTGAAAAAGCTGGCTTAAAGCTCAACATTCAAAAACAAAGATCATGGCATCCGGTCCCATCACTTCATGGCAAATAGATGGGAAACAATGGAAACAGTGACAGACTTTATTTTCTTGGTCTCCAAAATCACTGCAGATGGTGACTGCAGCCATGAAATTTAAAAGACACTTGCTCCTTGGAAGAAAAGCTATGACAAACCTAGACAGCATATTAAAAAGCAGAGATGTTACTTTGCTGACAAAGATCTGACTAGTCAAACCTATGGTTTTTCCAGTCATCATGTATTGATGTGAGAGTTGACTACAAAGAAAGCTGAGCACCTAATTGATGCTTTTGAACTGTGGTGTTGGAGAAGATTCTTGAGAGTCCCTTGTACTGCAAGGAGATCAAACCAGTCAATCCTAAAGGAAATCAGTCCTGAATATTCATTGGAAGGATTGATGCTGAAGCTAAAATTCCAATACTTGGCCACCTGATGTGAAGAACTGACTCATTTAAAAAGACCCTGATGCTGGGAAAGATTGAAGGCAGGAGGAGAAGGGGACAACAGAGGATGAGATAGTTGGATGGCATCACCGACTCAATGGACATGAGTTTGAGCAAGCTCCAGAAGTTGGTAATGGACAGGGAAGCCTGGCATGCTGCAGTCCGTGGGGTTGCATAGAGTCAGACACTACTGAGCAACTGAACTGAACTGAACTCCACCAGTCTACCTGGAGGAACAGGGAAACAGAAGGTTCAGTTACGTTCAGTTCAGTTGCTCAGTCGTGTCTGACTCAAAGAGAACTAAATTCTTATTTTTTTAGAGGATGAAAACTAACTTGGTGAGAAAAGAGAGAAATACACTGGGAGGTTTGATTAGCAAGAAAGCAAAGAGGAAGAGAGAGGGAGCATCTTGGAGGATGATTTAAAAAGTAACCCGTGCAGTTGAGATTTCAAGCAGAATCTTAATCCATGGATTGTTTTCCTTGGGCCTTGGGGCCGCTACTCCCATTTAAGGCAGAGTGAGTAGCAGTGTTAGTCGCTCAGTCGTGTCTGACTCTTAGTGACCCCATAAACTGAAGCCCACCAGGCTTCTCTGTCCATGGGATTCTCCAGGCAAGAATACTGGAGTGGGTTGCCATTCCCTTCTCCAGGGGATCTTCCCGACGCAGAGATTGAATCCAGATCTCCTGCATTGCAGGCAGATTCTTTACCATTTGAGCTACAGGGAATCCTCAAGGACTGTTTTAGAGCCTTTTAAAACATCAAACATAGAGTTGGTTCTCTCTCTGTATCCCTGCTCATTGCTCTGGGCAGATCACTTCTGCCTTCTCCGATTCCATTCCTCAGTCTATAAAATGAAAGGTCAGCAGATTCAGAACCATAAGACTTTGAGGCAAAGCCATGAGACTATGAAAGGTATTCTTTAAATTCAGTTTTTATGTTGTCAACAAATGAAAGTGTTAGTATGCTAGAGATAGAAGTATTAACAATGAAAAATTACCCAACGCCCAGACTAACTCCTGTTGGAGAGGTGGAAATGGTTGTAATGGAATTCAGGTAACCTCAGGGCCCTGGGATTTCTGAAGTTCAGAACACTTAGAGAATCTTCCAGTCTTTCCTTCTTAAATGTGAATAGACGTATATTGCCATTATTGCTTTGTCCCCACTTCTCCCAAATTTAGATCACCAGTATTTATAGTTTGCCAGTCACAAATAGATTCTTGCATCCCCATCCCTCTTTATAGGGACCTCTTTCAGTTCAGTATGCTTTTACTGGCACCGACTTTGGTTTTCTTTACAGCAGCAGCTGCTAATTACTGACAGCTTGTGAGCAAGCAGCTTGTCATTTTTGGCAGGGATAGGGACCATCCATAGCAATTCAAGACTATATTTTCATTTGCTAAATTTACTTTGCTACATGAAAATACATCTTGAGTTAAAACATAGTCTGTAGTCAAAGGTGGCTGTATTTGCTGAAATATTTCCCTGAGTTGGCATTTGGTCCTGTAGTTGAAGGACTCTAAGGTGATAAAGCAAAGGTTCAGTGTCTATCAGACCGATGCCATTAGTCCTGAGTCAACCTTCTGATGTTAATGAACATTCTAGATGTAGAAGCTCATGATCTTGTTTTGTCACAATAATAAGTAAATCTTTCTGGATCGCGTTTGGTAGTATGCATGGTAACCGAAGGAGTGAATTGTTGGTAGACGTTGAGCTTTCCGTTTATATTCAGCTTCTTTCTTGAGACATAATTAATAGAAAGTTTAGTTTGCATAAAGAGAAAGCTTTCTTTGGAATTTCAGCTCATATCAGCATCATCACATTTCATGTAATTCTCCTCTTTGAAATCACCGCAAGGAGGTGTTAGCTCTGTTTCACACACTTGTCACGATGTTGATAGAATGGTACAGCTTGCAATTGTATTTACCTTGGTTAGCACCAGTGATGAGTCAAAACCTCCATCACAATTTCTATAAAGTGTGATTCAGTCCCATTATTCCTGTAATAAGGATTCAAGTTAATGACCTCCGCAGTGTTAAAAATAACGTCTTGAAGGAAATAACTGACCTGCCATTCTTTCCCTTAATTTAGGTTCTTTTGTAACATGGAGGTCTACCAAAATTATATTTAATTTAAAACACAGTTTTTGACTGTACCATGTACCTGGTACAGTGTTGAGGAGATCAAAATGAATGAATGATTCCTGCCCTGGATAACTTACAGTCTAGTAGGTGACTAACAGATAACTCAGAAATGCTTTGGTTCTTATGCCCAGAGTAGGGTAAATTCTAATTCTAGAGAGGTAAAGTGTTCCATCTTTTTTAAAAATCAGATGCTCAAAATGATAAAAGGCATAAGATACAAGCATTGTGTTAGGTTCTTTTGTTGTTGTTGTTTTAGCTAAATATTTTAAAGATTGTATGAGGCTCCTTTCATAAGACCCTGGAATTGCCAGATGTCCCTGTTCCAGATTTCCTGGTGTCATGGTTGGACAGCCCTGTTAAATTCAGATATGGTCTTCCACATCAGAGCACCTCTCCATGCCTTGGCTTGGTAAACCCCAAATGATCTCCTAAAGGTCAGCTAATATCTACTGGGCACTGTGCACAGTGACACACGTTATTTATGCATTTTTTGTGTTAGGTTTATCAATTATTATAGGAATTTATCATTCACATCATGTCTCTAACTCAGATGCACATCAGTGTCAGGTAACTTGATGTTTAGTTATCCTGCAAATAGTTACCAGGATAACTGACCTCAGTATCTTTTACTGTCCTATCTTACCCACTGGAACATTTCACAAGTTGTTTTCACGTGTGTAATAGTGATGTCCCTTTAATGAGAAATGTTTTCTACCAGTAGATAGCCTGAGTTTAGAAGGATCTCTGCTAAATATTGGTGAGAGATAATACTGTAGCTGATGAAAGCCCAATAAGGAATCTGGGAACAAATAGAATAAAGGTAACCACTCAGCTTCTCATAGGAAATGTCACAGTGTTAATTCTTTGTTTTATGTATCTGTTTATTTTAGGCTGTGCTGGGTCTTTGCTGCTGTGGGAGCTGCGAGCATTTCTCGAGTTGTGCCGAGCGGGGCTACTCCTAGCTGCAGTGCTCAGGCTTCTCACTGTGGTGGCTTCTCTCGTCGCAGAGCACAAGAGACACATAGGTTTCAACAGTTCTGGCTCCCAGGCTCTAGAGCCTGGACTCAACAGTTGTGACACACGGGATTAGTTGTTCTGTGGTATGTGGGATCTTCCTGGACCAGGGATCAAACCCCTGTCTCCTGCACTGGCAGGCATATTCTTTACCGCTGAGCCATTAGGGAAGCCCCTCAAAGTTAATTCTGACCACTTAGGTTTAGGCCTCTTTGAAAAATCACCCACCCCCAGCATGATTCTCATTATTCTCCCACTCCTTTTTGTAATCTAAAGCTTTTGGCTGATTTCTGATTTGATTGAGAAGAGTGAAGGTGAACCACCAGATTCCTAATACGGCTTCTTTTGTTTGAAATCTTGGCATCCTGATGTTCTCAGGCCTTTAGGGAAGGGAGTCCTATTTAAAACATTTTGGAAAAAAAATTGGGAGATCATCAAATAATTTTTGTTATCCATGAGTTGCACTTTGTTAATTTGATTTGCAGCTTTTATCATAAGACAGTCTTAAACCACAGGTATCATAGTCAGGAAAAGCTCATTTGATTAGGTGAAGTTTTTAATAAACTTCAGGGGTTGAGGGAGAAGGCAATGGCACCCCACTCCAGTACTCTTGCCTGGAGAATCCCATGGACGGAGGAGCCTGGTGGGCTGCAGTCCATGGGGTCACGAAGAGTCGGACATGACTGAGCGACTTCCTTCACTTTTCACTTGCATGCATTGGAGAAGGAAATGGCAACCCACTCCAGTGTTCTTGCCTGGAGAATCCCAGGGACGGGGGAGCCTGGTGGGCTGCCGTTTATAGGGTCACACAGAGTCGGACACGACTGAAGCGACTTAGCAGCAGCAGCAGCAGCAGCAGGGGTTGAGAGTGTGAGCACTGGAAATGGGCAGCCTAGTGCTGATCCCATCTCCTCCACTTGTGGCAGGACTAAGGGCAAATTTTTCACCTCTTAAGCCTGCTTCCTCTTAAATAGAATGGAGATAATGGACTTCCCTGGTGACTCAGACAGTAAAGAATCCGCCTGCAATGCAGGAGACCGTGGTTCTATTCCTGGGTCAGGAAGATCCTCTGGAGAAGGGATAGGCTACCCACTCTAGTATTCTTGGGCTTCCCTTGTGGCTCAACTGGTAAAGAATCTGCCTGCAATGCAGGAGATCTGGGGTGGGAAGATACCCTGGAGAAGAGAGTGGCTACCCACTGCAGTAATCTGGCCTGGAGGATTCGGTGGACTATATAGTCCATGGCGTTGCAAAGAGTCAGACGCAACTGAGTGACTTTCTGTAAGCCTGCTTCCTCTTAAATAGAATGTGGATAATAATCCTCCTGCCTCTTAGGATTGTCATAAGGATTAAATGAGGGTACATATAACATGCACACCACAATACATGAGTGTATTGTGAGACACTGCATTACACAGGTTCTAGGTCTCACATTTGCTTTGTTTGTCTCTGGAGCTTTACTGGAAACCTTGATGCTTATGTTACTACTGTTACTCTTATTACTGTTACTACTGCTGCTGAGTGAGTGAAGTCGCTCAGTTGTGTCCGACTGTAGCCTACCAGGCTCCTCTGTCCATGGGATTTTCCAGGCAGTAGTCCTGGAATGGCTTGCCATTTCCTTCTCCAGGGGATCTTCCCAACCCAGGGATCAAACCCAGGTCTCCCGCATTGTAGACAGATGCTTTACCGTCTGAGCCACCAGGGAAGTCTTACTGCTGCTAGTACTCCCTATTTTTCCTTTCCCATGCTAATTCCTTTGTTATTTAAGATTTGCTGATTAAATGTAAAAATCTTGAAAACTTAATAGTTTGTGTTGTTTCCAACATGAAATAGTTTCTGGTGTGGGTAGCAATAGTTAATTAGTTAATTAATAGTTAATAGTTAATTCAGCATATATAACAACCTAATAAGTTTCTCCTTAAACTCCAAACTGTCATTTTAAAGGAGGTATTCTCAGAGTGGGGTTACGTACCCTCCATCATCAAAGCCTAGAATTTTTATGAAAGCTTGTCTCACAAAAACCCTTGTGTCTGTGTTGCTACCACAACCTGAAACTAATGATTAGAAACCACACAGAGCCTTATGACATGCTTGTAGGAGCCCTTCCGAAGGACCCATCACATTTTCTTGTAATCTGGATGTAGATAGCTAAACCAGGAGTCGATCTGGTTCAGAAAACTTAAAAGTCCTTCCTTCTTCTTCACTTTTAAACTAAAATGATTTAATATTTTTTGCCTCTGGGAGGGTTAAATGCCTAGATGCTCTCTTGAAGTCTATATGAGAATGTGATATTATTTCTTTGGGGGTGAGATATTGTTCCACAACTATTAAGGGTTACTCCCTAACAGAGATTTAAGATCATATTTTCTGTCTTCTTCTCCCTTTTGTTACTAGTTGTACAGGCTTTTCACCATGCTTTGTATGGTGAAATGTGTCTCCCTTGTATATGTGCATTTGCTGATTGTCAACACTGAACCTGGCCAGTGCCTTAGCATGTTGGATAGCTGATTGGACTTTAATTAGAGAAGAGGAAAGCTAAAGATGTATTTTTAAATCAGTCAACTAGGGGCCTTATATGTGGCCACATTTATTATAGACAAAATGCCACTTTATTTTTAGGTGGAGACTTCTGGAGCATTAGTATTGATATAAAGCCTAGGGTGGTTCCAAACCTCATGTTGAAGTCCACATGAAATCTGGTAGTTCTTGAGTCCCACTGCTGGTTAAAGAGTGTAGCTCCATGTGATCTTATTGTCTTTAACTTAGTCAAGTGAGACACCGCATTACATAGGTTCTAGGTCTCACACTTGCTTTGTTTTTCTCTGGAGCTTTACTGGAAACCGAATGCTGTTGCGTACTAGCTACAGAAGCAGGAGGGGAAGTTGGCAAGAATTAACTGCTTTCTGTTTGGTCTGCCTGAGGCAGCTGACCTTTGGAAGGAAATCGCTGCTCTTTGCTTCTTCCTGTAACAGTGCAGCCTGTGAAAGAGCATATACACAGAAGGGCTCTGCCGCTCTCCTGGCTGCTGGCTTGGCGCGTAAGCCGTTAGTTAAGAGGTGGGCATCTCTCGTTGCAGCTGTGTATGTTGCAGGGACAAGTACTCAGGTGCAGGGAGCTGAGCTGTATGTAAATATGCCAGTAGACAGAGAGTATCTGTTTCCAGAAAAAGTAGTTTGTTTTAGCAAAGAGAATTGTATTTTATTGCCAAGTTCCAGTGTTTATGCTATGGACACTTGCTTTGTGTTCAGTTTTAGTTCATCTTAATGTTAAATGTCTTGGTATCGGTATTATTTCTTATACTGGATCACCTTTTTTTTTTTTCCTGAGAGGCCATTTTTATTTTTCAAAACATGAGCTCTTAGTTTAATGTCATTTCCATATACAAACTGCTATATTTAAAATGGATAACCAGCAAGGACCTACTGTATAGCACAAGGAACTCTGCTCAGTGTTTTGTGACAGCCTGGATGGGAGGGGAGTTTGGGAGAGAATGGTTATATGTATATGTATGGCTGTGTCCTTTTACTGTCCACCTGAAAGTATCATAACACTGTTAATCCATTATACTCCAATGTAAAATAAAAAGTTGAAAAAAATTCAAAAATAATAATAAATGTCATTTCATCTCAGAATTAGAATTAACTTCTTACCATATCTGCTGCCCATTGTTGGATCCACTTTTTCTGCAGGAGTTGTTTTACTTAGACACAGTGAGTATTATACCCCACACATTGGCATTTTCTTCAGGAAGCTTCAGTTGTGCTTCCAAATTGTCATATCATCCAGTGAGCAGGCCAAGGGCTTCCCAGGTGGCATTAGTGGTAAAGAACCTGCTTGCCAGTGCAGGTCAAAGTAAGAGACTTGGGTTCAATCACTCAGTCGGGAAGACCCCTGGAGGAGGGCACAGCAACCCACTCCAGTATCTTGCCTGGAGAATTCCAAGGACAGAGTAGCCCAGTGGACTATGGACCACAGGACTGCACAGAGTCAGACACAGCCAAAGCAACTTAGCTTGGCAAGTTGCTAAGGCAAAGGAACTAGCTGATGAAACATTTCTCTCTTAAAAGATTTTAGTCTTCCAGCATTTTAACCCAAACACATTTAGGTTCATTTTTAAAATTTCGTTTTCTGAAAGGATTTATCGTCAAGTACAGAAATGAAGTTGATAATGATTATTGGTGAGTGCAGAGAACATAGCTACCTGAAAAGAGGGCAAGATACCGTATTCTTCTGCATTTAATTTGAGTTCAGTTTATAGGCATGCTTTCCCAATGTATTATTGGTCTCTTTCCAAGATTTACTGTTAATAGTAAAGACTGTTGAATGAGCATCAGTGTCAGTGTACAGAAAAGGCGCAAGGAGTAACCTCATGAGACTGGCGTCTGGCCTCTCCAGGTGGCCCTGCAGCGCTTCTTTCCCTTTCTTGGAAGCTGGCCTCATCTGTTCAACCTTCCAGAAATGGTGAAGAATCCAAAAGGGAGTGCAAACCTTGTTTTGGCTTTAGGTATAGGTTCTGGCACAAAGTAAGTTGATATCAACAAAACAGGAAGATTTCCCCAGTTCTGTTGGCCTTTTAATAGGAGTAAAGTTAGGAACTGGTGGCTAAGGCTTTCTGGAAGCTGATCAGGTAACTGCTTCCAGAGGCCTTGAATTGTTACCCTTAAACTGTCAAGGGCCTTCACCTAGGGCAGTTGTGTCCAGGTATGTTGCTAGGAGTAAGGGAAATAGAGTTTTTAAAAGGAATTCTTGCGCTGCTGACAGTGGTTTTCTATGTATTTCATTCCATTTACTGTTGGCACAAGTTTGCAGTGACCATTGCTTAGTCATGTCAAAGATGAATAAGAGCTAAACATGAATCTAAGTATGTATTATTTCTTGCCTTGAAGTAGGACTTTCTCAAATACCCTCTTTTTTCTTTTCTCTTTGCTTTTTTTTTTTTCAGAAGTCACAAGAAAACTTTTTACATTCCAGCTCTAGTCCCTCTGAGATCAATAATCTTCAGCCTGGTCTAAGTTCTAGTTTACTTTTTTTTTTTCTTTTGATATTCTAAATGATTTGGTATGAAGATTTTCAAACACTCACAAAATATAGCGTATAATGAATTTCCATAGGTTCATCAGTTCAGTTCAGTTGCTCAGTTCTGTCCGACTCTTTGTGACCCCATGGACTACAGCATGCCAGGCCTCCCTGTCCATCACCAACTCCGGGAGTTCACTCAAACTCATGTCCTTTGAGTCAGTGATGCCATCTAACCATCTTATTCTCTGTTGTCCCCTTCTTCTACTGCCTTCAATCTTTCCCAGCATCAGGGTCTTTTCCAATAAGTCAGTTCTTCACATCAGGTGGCCGAAGTATTGGAGTTTCAGCTTCAGCATAGTCCTTCCAATGAATATTCAGGATTGATTTCCTTTAGGGTTGACTGGTTGGATCTCCTTGCAATCAAAGGAACTCTCAAGAGTCTTCTCCAACACCACAGTTCAAAAGCATCAATTCTTTGGTGCTCAGGTTTCTTTATAGTCCCTCATATCCATACATGACTACTGGGAAAACCATAGCCTTGACTAGACGGACCTTCATTGGCAAAGTAATGTCTCTGCTTTTTAATATGCTGTCTAGGTTGATCATAAATTTTCTTCCAAGGAGCAAGCGTCTTTTAATTTCATGGCTGCAGTCACCATCTGCAGTGATTTTGGAGCCCAAAGAAATAAAGTCTGTCACTGTTTCCACTGTTTTCCTGTCTATTTGCCATGAAGTGATGGGACTGGATGCCATGATCTTAGTTTTCTGAATGTTGAATTTTAAGCCAACTTTTTCACTCTCTTCTTTCACTTTCATCAAGAGGCTCTTTAGTTCTTTGCTTTCTGCCGTGAGTGTGGTGTCATCTGCATATCTGAGGTTATTGATATTTCCCCTGGCAAACTTGATTCCAGTTTGTGCTTCATCCAGTCCAGCATTTTTCATGATGTTCTCTGCATATAAGTTAAATAAGCTCATAACCTACCAAAATTTTGTTAACCCTTTTTATATACTCCCACATAAACACTTTTTGTTTCTTCTAGAGTTTATTAAAAGAATAGTATGAACAGTTAATGGATGCAAGGTATTTTAAAGGATTTAAATAAATATAAATAGATGTTAAAATTACAAATTAATCTTATCTATTAATAATCTTGAACCACTGCTTGAAAACAGTGTTGCTCTATATTGAAAGTGATTGAATTATATTTCTTTTTTTAAAATGTATAAATATCTCATACCGTACTTAAATCTCAAGACTACTTAACTGGTAAGAAACTGCCGTAACCTGGGTACTGTCATGATGGGAAGTGTTTCTACCTATGTCTTTTGCATATCCCTTTATATTTAATTCCTGTGGGGTAGAGAGCAGTGCCAATTGCCCATAATTATTAAACTTTTTGAACAAAATTTAATAAATAAAAAAAGTTACAAAAAATTGTACCAAAACTTCTGCACCTAAATGTAACGGCTGTTTATAGTTCTCTCTTACCTTCCTCTGGTATGTGTCCTCTGGCAAACATGTGTACGCTTTTCATTTAGTATTCCTTTTCTTCTAGAAAATGTGTCTGCAGCCTTATATTTTAACATAGCCTGTATATTTCACTTAAATTGTTGCACAGTATTCCATCAGATTAATATAGTTTAATAACCAGTCTCTTATTTTGGACCTTTAGATTATTTCTAATTTCTTACCTTTGTATATCCTACTGAACTACTGTCCTTAGGAGTTGACCTCATGCTGAGGGTTCTTCAAAGCAAATTTTGCTAAGTGGAAAATTTTTATTTTATTTTTTCCCTTATTTGGCTGTACCACGTTTTAGTTGCGGCATGCGGGATTTTTAGTTGTGGTATGCAGAGTCTTTTAGTTGTGGCATTTAAACTCTTACTTGCAGTATGTGGGATCTGATTCCCTGACCAGGGGTTGAACCTGGGCCCCCTCCATTGAGAGTGCACAGTCTTAGCCACTGGGCCACCAAGGTAGTCCCCAAGTGGAAATTTAATACTATAATTTTCAGTGGTAAGAGGGAGTCTGTGAACTTTAATGCAGAAAATATTAGGAACACGTGTAGATTTATTAATAAGTTGACTTTTAAACAAAACTTCAGAACAGAAGGGAAGGGATTATAATTCATCTCAATGGTGCAGAAACTCAGTATATTGAAGTAGCTGAGGAATTTCTATGTCCTGAACTAAAGGATTTTACCTTTTCAAAAGGCAGTCTAAGATGAGTTGGTCTTGATTAACAGTATAAAATGGGTACAGATATAAGCACTCATTCGAGGGACCTCCCTGGTGGTGCAGCATTTAAAACTCTCTGCTCCCAGTGCATGGGACCTGGGTTCGATCCCTGGTCAGGAAGCTAGATTCCACATGCCTCAATGAAGACCCAGTGCAGCCAAATAAATAAATATTAAAAAAAAAAAAAAATTTAAAGCCTACATTTGAAATTCTGAGGCTGACATAGGGCTACATAGCAGCCTCAGATCATTTCTCACTTTTCTGTAATGCAGACGGTCATTGTTTGGAGGCTATAGTAAACGTTTTTAGTTACCTGAAAAATGTTATTGATGTAGCTTCTTCCCAAACAGGCTGTCCAAGTTGCTTAATAGATTGCAACACAGAAATAATGAGAATACGCGCCATTCAAGCTGTGAGCCAGTGTGGCACGAGGGAGCCCTTCTCCCCCACCTCCTCCCCTCTCCCCAAAGTAATACGCAGTAATTTCACTGTGACGTAAAGATTTAAGACTGATTGTCTTCCCGGAATTTTATCATCTCTGTGTTGCCTGGCAAATTTTTCCTTGTTTGTTTCTTTGTGAGCCAAATACTTTTATTCGTTCTGTTCTCTTCCTATCTGTTTGATAATCAGATTTTATTAGAGAATTGCCTTTCCGATGGCTTACAGTGTTTAGAAAAAAGTTTTTTTAAAGAGCAGGTGGCTCCAGTGTTGACCTGCTTCTAGATGGGATAGTTTTACACTAACCTTCTTCCTTGATGTTAGGCCAGTTTTAGTATGAACAAAGTCTTAATCCTTCATTGCCACTATTTCATAGTTTTCTGTCCCTCCAAGTTCCTACTACTAGGTAATCACTGCCGCTGAATATATGTATTGACAGTAAAGCAGGAAAAAACAACAGAGAACTTGCTCTTTATATTCCATCCAAAGTCCTTCAGTCATTAAGTGGTGCTTATATGATTAACAGTTTTGAATCCTAACTCCTTGCCAGATCACATTCTTTTTCAGATCAGAAGCAATGTTTATACATCTTCTGTTTCATCGGCCAAGTAGCCCAAGCCTTTGCCCAAATCAGAGCCCTGCAATATTAGGTTTCTGATTCTAATTTCTTACTCATTTTCTTCCTTTAAGTTATAAATATAACAAACATGCAGAAAAATACAAAACACAATATGACAGACTACGACCACAAGTCCCTGGGACAGAGTCAGCATGGTGCAGTGGGAGAGTACAGGCTGGGGCCAGGCTGCCCAGATCCAGCCCAGAGGGTACACCTCAGCAGAGTGGGACATGGGGCAAATGTTTCATCCCCAAAAGAAACCCATACCCACTAAAGTCACTGCCCATCCCCCTAGCCCTTGGCAGCCGCCTGTCTACTTAGTTTCTGAGGGTTTGCGTACTTCTGACATTTCCTTTAAATGGAATGCACAATATGTGGCCCTTTATATCTGGCTTCTTTTACTTAGCATCATGTTTTCAAGGTTTATTCATATTATAGCGTGTTTCAGTACTTCATGCCTTTTATTATTGAATAATATTCCATTTTTTTCTGCTTTATTTCTCCATTCATATCTGTGTTATCCACTCATGTACTGATGGACATTTGGGTTGTTTCTGCCTTTTGGCTATTACGTATAATGCTGCTACAAACATTTGTGTGCAGATTTTTGTAGACATATGTTTTCATTTCTCTTAGGCATATACCTAGGAGTGAAACTGCTGGGTCATATAGTAACTCCATATTTAACCTTTTGAAGAACCTCCAGATGGTTTTCCGAAGTTATTACACCTTTTACAATATTGTTTAATTTGCTAAACCTCAATTTCTTCATCTATAAAGTAGGAACAATAACAGGGCTACCTCCTAGGGTTTTTGTGAGGGTTGTATGAGTAGACTCATAAAAGCCCTCATTGCTATAAAACAATGCAGCAAGTGTTCAGGAAAGGACATTAAATGATAAATCTGGATGGTGGATAACAACACTAATAAAATGTTATTTTAATTTAGTTTTCATTCTTATTTCTCATGTTTATTTATTAGAAGAATCAAGTTATTTGTTGCTGATAATTCATACTTTTAATTAGTAGGAGTCCTTCTTTGGAAGGAATAGGAGAAAGCTTTGCTCCGGCTGCCAAGCAAGCACATCTGAATGGATGTTCCTTTTGGAGTCTAGTGTACTTATGACAGGCTTGCTCTCACTGCACTGCCCTTCACAATTCTTAATTCCTTTTGTTCAGAGGTGAGGGAACAGTCCTCCCAATGCCTTTCCACCAGCCTCCATCAGTTCTCATCCATGAAAGTCCTGGTGCCAGTGAAATTGATTAAGAGATGGGCTTTTAACAGGGGTTGAAATTTATCTGCAGGATATTGGTTAAGGAGAAAGACAGCAAGAGCGCTTTGTGGGAGGATTGACTTTCGGAAGGTACTTATTTGAAATGAGTTAAAATTGGAGGTGGGGGAGAAGGACACCGTTTTGTCAGTTTAAGGCTGCAAAGTCAGAATATGATTGAGCATTTGCTATGAGCCAGGCACTGTTTTAAGCATTTGCCCATGTTAACTCATTCTTACAACAACCCCCGAGAGACATAATTGTACAAGTAAGGAAACTGAGGCCCAGAGAGGTTTAAGAGGTTATTAAATCTTTTGTAGAACTTTGTTTAGGTGAGCTTGCCATTGTCTCCAGAACTTGAACTCCATTGTAGAGAGTTTGGCCCTGGGATGGAATGGAGCAGTGGTTGTGATGGGGTGAAGACTTACAGAATGCTTTAATTATATACGTGAATCCAGCAGACCAAATCCCTGTACACATTTTTAAAGATACCTCTTTATTTGACTAGGCTGAGTCTCAGCCGCAGCACACAAGATCCCCAGTCTCCACCGTGGCCTGCAGGAGCCTCAGCTGTGGCGTGGGGGGTCTAGTTCCCTGACTGGGGATGGAACCCAGGCCCCCTGCACTGGGAGCACGGAGTCCCAGCCATTGGACCACCAGGGAATTCCCCCGTGCCCATTTGAAACTCCCACTCTCATCCCAAGCCAAAATTCATTCTTCCAAGTGGCAGATATGCTTGGGTAACTTTCTGTGGTCCTGCCATCTGCTTCTCTTCCCCTGCAGTTGGCTATAGCATGACTTTAGCCACAATATTTTAGAAGTCTTCAGAGAGAGTGATTTTTTTTCCTCAAAGGTTTATGTTTTACTTCTCAAAGGGAAAGCATCTAATAAAAAGATATTTATTATCGGGACAAAATTATCCTTAAATCCCACCCACTCATATCATTTAATTTATGTAAACAGACAGTCTTTGCTTCAGTTTTCATTAAGTCTGTAACATTATGAGCTATTAGACTTTGAAACCCTTTTTTTTCAAGTGCCTGTGGGTCTGCTGTATTTGGGACTCCTAGGATATATCCAGATATATGGGGTCCATGTAGATACTTTATGCTTTCGAAAGCTCAAGATTCTATGTCCAAGCTGGTTTTGGGCTGTTTGGAATGCTTATGAACAATAAGAGTACATCTCGCAGAGCTCAAATAGTTCTCATCTTTGGCTAAAAATAAGATTGTATATCCATTTCCCAGTCTTCAGAGGTGGTGATTTACCAGAGACACAAACCACTTCCCTTGTCAGAACATCACACATTGAAGATGGAGCTGCCCGTAAATAAGCAGAAGAGAGAGTGTATCGAGGACAGACGTGCAGTTACTGCGTGTGTGGGGTAGCGTCACTATGTGTGATACACACATACACTATACTGTGTGTGGGGGGGTAGCGTTCAGTGGCTGGGTGAGCACTAGTGAGAAAGGACAGGGAGTCAGCTGATACCAGGTGTAGGCTCAGCCAAATAATGTGTGTAGGACGTGTATGAAGTTTTGACGTGCATGAAGAAAAGCACCACTTAGAGTCCAGGCTTTATTAATGCAGTTGGTAGGGGGAAGTCATTTTTTGTCTAAACTGAATACTTTAAATTGTTACATGATAATCTCAGTAGGTCATCTCATATTCCATGTATAAATAACTCTTAGTTTAAAAATAAAGATGATTTGTACTGCTTAGTGTTTTTATTTTACATTTTTGGCCAGTGGTAGGCAAAGTGTACTTTCCAGCTCTCTCAAAGCGTTTTTTTAGTGCAATTAACATATATTGTATTTATCAAAATAAAGAGATTACCACCTTATGTTTATCAGCTGTTATCCTTCAGATGGCATTTTAGAAAGTAACTGTTGTGGCATGTTCATATTTAGAACCATAAAAAATATTCTGAAAACTTCTAAGAGCTCAGCATTGTACTCTTTTATAAAAACCAAGAACTAGTACAAAGCTTAACAAAATAGTGTGACGTTCATATAATATTCCTACCTACGTGGCATATCAGCATAGTATTTCTTTCTTAAAACAGTAATGGACTCCTGGGATTATACTCAGGCAGCAGAACCTGTGACGTATTTACCAAATATTTGGTATGTATTTATTTACTGAACAAATGCTTACTACTTTTCACTTACATGGCATGCCACCATAGTAGGTGCTCGCTCACTTACTGTTCTTATTCAGTGGAGAAAACAGACAAAAACTAATAAAATCTAAAAGAGAAAATTACAAATGGTGCCATACGTGATTAAGGGACAGATACGACAGAAGCGACGGAGCAGCAGCAGACCGTTATTAGTATAGACTCACGCAGAGTCTGAAATCTGTTTCATTTTCTTGACTTGGAATTTCATACTAATATCTCGTTCCACGATGACTTTGGAAAGAGCTGATAGATTTAACCAAATTCTGTATATACATTTATTTATGCAACAACAAAAAATTTTCTGAATGCTTATTTGCCAGGCACAATTCTAGGCCCAAGAGAAAGAGCATAAGACAAACAAAATCATTGTGTTCATGGTGCTTTCTCCCTAGTGGGAAGTCATTAAACAAATATGTAATAAATGTCAGTTCAGTTCAGTTCAGTTGCTCAGTTGTGTCCGACTCTTTGCGACCCCATGAATCGCAGCACGCTAGCCTCCCTGTCCTTCACCAACTCCCGGAGTTCACACAAACTCATGTCCATCAAGTCGGTGATGCCATCCAGCCATCTCATCCTCTGTCATCCCCTTCTCCTCCTACCCCCAATCCCTCCCAGCATCAGAGTCTTTTCCAATGAGTCAAGTCTTCGCATGAGGTGGCCAAAGTACTGGAGTTTCAGCTTTAGCATCACTCCTTCCAAAGAACTCCCAGGGCTGATCTCCTTTAGAATGAACTGGTTGGATCTTCTTGTAGTCCAAGGGACTCTCAAAAGTCTTTTCCAACACCACAGTTCAAAAGCATCAGGAAGTGCTAAATGATACCAAGAAAAAGAAAGTGAACTGAGAGGATAGAGAGTTAGCAGACTGCTATTTTATTTGGGTAGACTGAGGAGTCTTTTTGAAGATAAACATTTTCCCACAGTTTTCCTTCTTTTGTCTCTAGGGTCAATTCAGTAAATGAATGCAGGATGCAAGATCATTTTTGTTTCTGTTAGCATTATCCACATATTCATTAAGAGAGCTGTGAGGAGGTCCTGCTTCTTTCCAGTTCCTTACCACTAAGAGAGATTAATAGTACTGAATTATTTTCTTTATTCCTGTATCATTCTTGCCTAAGCACCTTCAACCATGACATCCATCCCTTTACCTTTTGTCCAAAAAATATGCCTTGGTATCTGTTCCAATTTTCCAAAATCTTGGGATATGATGAGTCATTTGATTAGAAATTATATTGTACAATTAAATGTCTCCCAGATGTTTAATTTTACTGTGGGATTCTTTCTGGAGAGAACTGTTTTATCTAAGTCTTTCTGTTTGTAGTGAGAATTTGAAAAATTTCATCAAATTTCATGGCTGGAATTTGATGTCTTAGGTGATCTTACAGTGATCCTAGCCTTAATGCTCAAAAGCCCTAATTAAAGTTGTACACTGCACAAATGTTCTATAGCATAGCACAAATCTAAAATAGGTAACTGGCAGCCACCCCACACCTCATTGTTGGCTAACTAACTTGTCCCATAAATAGCTCTGTGTTACGTGATCGGACAACTACAACTAAAAGAGAAGGGATTTTTGTTTCATAACACACTCGTGTGGTCTCTGGTGTTCAACAGAACCAAAGTTCTAATTCACCAGACCCTGACTGTAGCACAAGTTAATAGATTTGTACAAATCAGTCATCAGATAGTTCTGGAAGGGATTCAAGATATCCATGCCTTGTATCAAACTTGACACTGTGGATCATAGTGTTAGAGCAAAATTCAGTTTTAGTCCCCTTTGTGTACGTGAAAGTACAACTTTTCTTTGGCCACTCGGCATGCAGGATTTTAGTTCCCTGATGAGTGACCAAACTCAGAAGCTCCCTGCAGTGGAAGCGCGGAGTCTTAACCTCTGGGCCAGCAGGGAGGCCCTTGTGTCGTGAAAGTAATGCTGCTGCCACAGTCTGGTTTCACCCCAGAGAGTTTCTGCCAAATGAATTAATTCTTAGGTGAGTCTGAAAAGGTATCATGGCAGTTTTATAAAACTGTTCTCCTGAAATCAAGTGAGTGTTTTAAAAATCTACCCACTACTGGAATATAAGGGATTTTGTTTCTAACTCTTAACTGGAATATATTGTTTTCAGTGTCTGAAAGATTTTTAAATGCTTTCATTTTAACAGAACATTGCTTCATAAATTCCTTAGCAGTAACTCAGAAGGTGAACCTTGGGGTTATTTTCCAGATAAGTCTGTTCCTTTGATGTGCAAATAATTACTGTTTAGGTAAATAGTAATAATACGTAGGGTTCAATCCAGGCATTAGATATTACCACTTTTCTTTGACTGAGTCTTTTCAAAATGGCATTGTGTTTATTGCACCTTTAAAAGTAAAAATATGAAATCTAAAATAAGTGATTAACAAAATTCCTGTGCTACTTATTTATCATTACTGTTGAAATGCTGCTTACTGTTACTTCAAGTTTGGAACACATGTAAAAGAAAATGTCTGTGATATCACAACTATAGGCAGTTCTTTCCTTAATGCTGAATTTGTATTTTTCGTTATAGGACTTCTGTACATTTTGTGGTCAGAGCTTCATAGACCCAGTTGTACACCTTTCCATGCTACATTTTGAAAGCATTTTGAAGCTAAAATTCAGTTTAAGAGTACCAGTCTTCAGTCTATCAAAAGGGCTTAAATCCATTTATCGCCAGCCTTTATAATCGAGTATTTACTCTAATGGATTTGAAAGGGGGAAAAAACCCAATGCAAACCACTGTTTGTTTACCAGGTTGTAAACCATGGCTGTGTGGATACAAGCCCAGCAGCTCCAAGGAGACGCCCTTCATCAGATGCAAGCACTGTATGGCCAGCACTTCCCCATTGAGGTGCGCCATTACTTATCCCAGTGGATTGAAAGCCAAGCTTGGTAAGTGAGCAGAGGTCTTCCTGTCATATTTTGTGAGGCACAAGCATATTGAAATTTTATCAGAAAGATAACATAATGAAGACTCTAGAAGTTGTACATTTGTAAAGAAAACTATGTGACTCATGAAAAGGTATTCTATCTTAAATTTTAAGAAGATGGAATAACTACCGGGATTTTTTTAATAGGGTTTTTCTCCTTTAATAATAAATTCTGGATAAAAGCATTATAATATTGCTGCTCATAAAAGGTAACACATAGGTACCAACTATGGTACTACTGGGTACTATGGTACTAACACATCAGTACCATCTTTCTAGATTCCATATATACACGTTAATATATGGTATCTGTCTTTCTCTTTCCGGCTTACTTTACTGTGTCTAATAGGCTCTGGGTTCATCCACCTTATTAGAACTGACTCAAATGTGTTCCTTTTTATAGCTGAGTAATATTCCATTGTGTACATGTAACCACAACTTCTCTAGAGACACAAAGGACAGACTTTTGGACACAGGGGAAGGAGAGGGTGGGATGATTTCAGAGAATAGCATTGAAACATATACATTACCATATGTAAAACAGATAGCCAGTGGGAATTTGTTGTATGACTCAGGGAACCCAAAGCCAGTGACATCCTAGAGGGGGTGGGATGGGGAGGAGGGTAGGAAGGAGGGAGGTTTAAGAGGGAGGGGACATGTGTATACTTACGGCTGATTCATATTGATGTATGACAGAAACCATCACAATATTGTAAAGTAATTATCCTCAAAAAAAATTTTTAAGTCAACAAAACTGAGTACCTAGCAGTGTTGTAGTTAGTGGAGTTCATATGAAAACATTGAAGCACAGAGTTTAGTATTTAACGGGTCAGATAAGGTGTGCATATGCATAAAATTTAATAAAGTGTATTATTAACAAGTTTAACAATGATGACTTTGGTGTCTTCAAATTTATATGTAATTTGTGTGTGTGTGTGTGTGTATATATATATATATATATATAGACTAAAAGACAATACACCAAAATGTTAACAATAATTACTCTTAATGGCAGATTTAACAACCATGTTTATTTTTTGATTTCTCAAATTACTGTTTATGTATCCGGGAGGGGGATCGTTTTTAAATTATTTCAAAATTAGTACATTGCAGTAGACTGTCGACAAAGCCTTATAATCAACAACGCTGTTGCACGCCAGGCCACAGGCTGTCTGCTGCTCTGAGCAGGGCCTGGGCACATGCCAGTTACAGTCTTGAGCTGATGTGTCGTGTTCGTCAGATACTTCAGGCCTCTTGGCCAGGAGAACAGGAGAAACCAGCCTTTATGCTGCTATTTGAGGCGAGCTGTATACCCATCAGTAATGTTGCCTCAGAATCATTGAGATCTTGTGTCAGTAGCAGACTTCTGTTCCAAAGCTGGAGCACACCAAAGGAAGGCAATTTTCTAGGCAATTAAAAAAAATCTCAGCCTCATGCAATTAAGTGAGGAAAAAAAAAAAAAAGGTACTGAATGTGAGCACGTCAACTGCACCTCATCTGGTGCTTTTCCATTTCATTTTCATTTCCTTTTAAAGATTTGGAGAGTTCAGGAAAACATTAGTAGGAAGTTTCTGTTGATCTAAAATTTCATTTAGTAGATCTCCCATGTAGTCTTCTTACCAAACGAACGTTAAAAGACTTGTGTTTATGTCAAGGAAAACCTGCATTTTATTCAGTTTTGGGTTTAAGAATATAAAGATTTTAAGTAAAACATCTTCAGTTCTATATGTTTAAGCTAAGAAAGTTTATATATATATGTGTGTGCGTGTGTGTCTGTATATGTATGTGTATGTATACATATATGGAAGAGAATTAAGTTTTAAAGTACGAGAACTGGTAGTACTCGATTACCATGAGTTTTGCTCAGAGATTGGCTCTTCTCAAGAGTGGATTCACTACTCAGTGATCTGTGGTGACCTCAATGGTAAAGAAATCCAAAAAGAGGGGATATGTGTATACATAGAGCTGATTCACTTTGCTGTACAATAGAAACAAACACACCATTCTAAAGCGACTATACTCCAGAATATTATTTTGAAGAGTGGATTCCTCAGACGAGGAGCATTATTGCCATTCAAAACAGAGGTGCAGGGCTGCCTCCATTCCTTCAAGGCTTTTATTTTGACATATTTGGTACATAGCACACATATTTAAATTTTGGCTTTCTCTACTGCCTTCTCAAGAGGGCAGATTCGAGCATATTATTTGATGAAGTAATGTTACCAGCGCTTTGGTGTACTTGTCTGTGCCCCTGTTAGAAATTAGTTTCTACCTAACTTCAGGGCTGTGTAGAGATGACAGCGCTGCTTAGCTATCACCAGATCTCTTGTTTGGCTGCAGACCCACCAGCAGTAATGAATGTTATTTCAATATGACAGCTGTTAGGTTTCTTCAGCGAGCAGAGTTAAGTAACTTAGTACTGCCCAATAGCAATTGTTGATTAAGTTGTTTAAAAAAGAAAGAGAGTCAGAGATGGGGAGAGGGGGAAGAGTGGGGGAAGAGAGAGGAGGAGGAAGGAAGGGAGGGAGACAACCTGAGCCCTGCCACCAGTTACGTGGCTCTGAATTACTGTGAAGCCTGTAAAGTGATTTTTCTGGTTCATTGGAGGAGTCAGCACTGCCTACATGTCCCAAATCTGCAGCTAGTGATACAAATGCCTGCCTTGTGTGAGTACTTGTAGGGTTCATCTGTCTTAATATCATATTTCCAGGACTTCTTAGAAGTAACTCCGTTAACTCACCTGTCTTTACTTAAGAAATACTCCCTGTGAAATTAGCAACACATACAAGTCAAGGCTGGCAAAAACACACAGAGCATTCTTGACCCTGTGCCCCCTTCCACCCTTGAAGGGGTGACTATAAATAGGAAATTATCAGAGTCCTTATTTCCTTCAGAGCACACAAAGCACTTTCCTTTTCCCTTCATTCCTAGAAGCAAATAGCATAAGCACCAGAGCGAGTCAGTAGGAGAATGGGCAGTCCACTGCAAAGAAAAATGAGAAAATATACTATACCTTCCACTAAGATAACTAGTGGATTGGAAATAGATTTATGTAGATATCTAGTCAGTTTGAATTGGACAGTTGCCTAAAATTTGCAGTGAGCATTATAAAGAAATTACTTGAGCCCCAGAAAAGGTATGGTGCATTGAGGCTGCATTTATACAGGCTGTGTGCATGTATGTATACATATGTATGTAATTTCTTTCCCCTAGGGACTCAATAGATCTTGATAATCCACAGGAGAACATTAAGGCCACCCAGCTCCTGGAGGGCCTGGTGCAGGAGTTGCAGAAGAAGGCAGAGCACCAAGTGGGGGAAGACGGGTTCCTACTGAAGATCAAACTGGGGCACTACGCCACGCAGCTCCAGGTGGGCGTGAGTTCGGGGCCACGCTTCATGTGAGCCCCAGGCCACACTGCGTTCTCTTCCCTACAGGGGCTCTTCCTTCATTCAGAGGTTTTCTCTCTCTCCTTTCACATGCTGCCAAGCCACAGGTGACAAGTGTAAAGTTCTTATTGTTTGGTCTTGTGATTGTAGCTGCCATTTTTAAACCTTTTATTTAAAAACCATTTCAAATTTATAGACAATTACAAGATTGATACTAAGAACATATGCTCAGACTCACCATTATTAACATTTTGCTTTACAACATTCTCCCTCTGCGCACATGCATGTACACACACACGCAGGTGCACGCACACGCATGCACAAATGCACACACACACAGACAGGCACACAGTTTTTCATCACTCGAAAGTTGGATGTATCATGCCCCTTTGTCCATAAAGTACTCCAGTGTCCATTTTCTAAGCATGTGAACCTTCTCTTATGTAGTTACAGTACAGTTACCAGCTGACTTACTAACATCCTTTGGGACGTTTTTCTCCCCCTCCAGTCCAGGATCATGTTCAAGATCGCTTATTGCATATAGTTGTCATGTCTCTTTAAGGAACTATTTGTCAGTCTCCCTTTGTCTTTCATTGCATTGACATTTAAAAAATAATTCCGCTCCTCTGTTTTTTAAAGGTGAAATGTACCTTATTGGGGGTTTGTCTGACATTTCCTCATGATTAGATTTGGGATACACACCCCTGATCAGAATTGGAAATGCGGGATGGTGTGTCCTCCTCAGACTATCACATCCAGAGGTGTACCGCGTCCGCCTTGTCCTCCTTGGTGGCAGTAATTTTGGTTGCTCAGTCAAGGTGGTGTCCAGTTTCTCCTCTGATATGGCCTTTTAAAAATGTATTCTGTTTCCATGCATGGTTCCCTTACTTTAAGCAATTTAAGAAAGAAATAAAATTTAAAGCAAGAAATAAAATAATTTTACCTTCTTGTAATTGAGTTTCCCACAACATGCTTTTCTTGTCCCCATTCACACTGTAAGAGCAGCAGTTCTCATGGTTGTGTTACCAAGTGTCTCCTCCATGCTGAGGTCTGGCCCTCTTCTCTGCGGTGAGGTTCTGCCCCATAGCATGAAGCAGAACAAAGTGCTCTTTGCTCTTGGACTCTTTCAGAACACGTACGACCGCTGCCCCATGGAGCTGGTGCGCTGCATCCGCCACATTCTGTACAATGAGCAGAGGCTGGTCCGAGAAGCCAACAACGTGAGTGCCCTGTGGGCTTGGGGAGTCCTTTCTTGCCCAGCTGTTTCTGGGCCCAGCTTTGTCAGGATCTCTCAGGGTGCATCTGTTGGTGTCTCTATAAACAGAGCCTTGTCCTAAGAGCGCAAAGGAAATAGAAAACTGGTCTCTGATCTTGACTGGCTTGTAACCTTGATGAGATCGCAACCACAGAACAATGTGAACAAGTGCAAAATAATTTAACCCCAATTGAATAGTGTTTGAGGAGAGGCAGGGATATTCAGGGATCCCTGGTGGTTCAGTTGGTAAAGAATCTGCCCACAGTGCAAGAAACCTGGGTTGGATCCCTGGGTTGGGAAGATCCCCTGGAGTTCTTATCTGGAGAATTCCATGGACCAAGGAGCCTGGCGGGCTACAGTCCATGTGGTCACAAAGAGCTGGATACAGCTGAGCGACTCACACACACACGCTTATATTCAGGTGGGATTGCTTAAGAACAGCCCCTTCAGCCCCACTCAACCCGATGTTGAAGGAGTAGACCCACCCAGACCAGGTCGATGACTCGATCCACACAGTGCTTGTTGATGCCTCGCCCATCACTTCACTTGGGATCTCCAGGACGCCACCCCTGAACAGTTCACACTCTTCGTCCAGTCACGAGGTCTTGAGGGAGGACACAGATGACATGTGTTCACACAGCCGTGTCCCCCACTGTGCCCCCAGCACCTGGCACAGTTGGCGTCCAGTGAATGACTCTGTAATGAGGGGTCATCATTATTAGAAGGAAAACTCCTGAAACACGTTGAGTTCTGGTCTTCAAAGAGAACTCGGAGGTCTCCTGCGTGTAGGTCAGAGCCTTTCTGCAGCACTTTATGAAGATGCCATAGTCCACCAGGCCTCCTGTTGCTCCTCTTCTTCCCACTCTGCCCCAACTCTCACAAATAACATCTTCAGTTCTCTGACTCAAAGTTTAGCCTTTGGCATCTCGGCCCAGTTATAGTGCAAGCATCGCCCTTTTTCTGGGGCTAAGGCCTGAGGCTTCCTCCCATCCTCTCTGCCTGGCTCACTGCCACCCGCTCTGTCTCTCTGCTGTCTCCAGGGTACTTCTCCAGCTGGAAGTCTAGCCGATGCCATGTCCCAGAAACACCTTCAGATCAACCAGACATTTGAGGAGCTGCGATTGGTCACACAGGACACAGAGAATGAGCTGAAGAAGCTGCAGCAGACTCAAGAGTACTTCATCATCCAATATCAGGAGAGCCTGAGGATCCAGGGTGAGCCTGGTGTGGGAGGGTGGTGCGTGTCTGGGGGACCAGAGTGAGGACTAGCAAGAAGCTGGTTGGCTTAGAAGAGAACCATTTCTCTGTTTAGAGGCGTTTCCTCTCTCTGAGGTAGCAGAGAATCCTTTGCGTTGAAGGCAGTGCCGGAGGTTGAGGCTTGGGAAGGGACAAATCCAGGCACTGGTCCTGGGAGAGAAGGTGGGGTCTCACTCTGGCCCCCCACACCCAAGGAGCTGCTGGTCTGTGAGGAAAGGCATTTCCTCTTGTGGCAAGGGAACACAGACTAAGGAAATAGTATCAGACGGCACTTTGCACGCACGTGGCAGGCGTTTCCAAGTGGTGCTTTATTGAAATGGTAAACTTTCTGAACAAGGAGAGTATTAGGGACAGAGAGCTGTGTTCTGCAGCCTTTTAGTATTGTTTTGTTCGGTTATTCAGACAGGCCGTCCTGGGGCAGAGCAGCTAGTGCATCTCAGTTAGCCCTGTAGACAGAGGAGCCCCTACCTGGGGTAAATCCTGCTGGTGCCTTGGTCAGAATCAGTCTGGAAGGTGTGGAACCCCACCAGCACCCCCTATTGATCCTTCAGAGTTTGGCAGTGTGACTTTAATTGAGGGGTGCTTGGGGGATGCCAAAGGTTTGACTCCAGACCACTACAATAAAGTAAATATTGCAGTAAAGCAATTCACATGAACTTTTGGTTTCCCAGCGTATATATGTTATATTTATACTACACTGTAGTCCAGTAAGTGTGCAATAGTGTTGTCTAAAAAAAAATGTATGTACCTTAATTTTAAAAATGCTAATGAGCCCAACCTTCAGTGAATTATAGTAGTAACATCAAAGATCACTGGTCACAGATCACCATAGCAAATATAGCAATAATGAAAAACTCTGAAAGTGTGCAGGGATTACCAAATGTGACACAGAGACAAGAAATGAGCCAATGCTGTTGGAAAAAACAGCATCAGTAGGCTTGCTTGCTTGTCACAATGTTGCTGCAAGTATTCAGTTTATATTTAAAAAGAACCCAGTATCTGTAAAGTACAATATATTGCACCAGGGTAAGATGAAGCGGCCCTGTAGTTTGCTCTCCCTGGTTACGTGCCCTGCTCATTACCTCAGAGACACTTCAGCTTAGCCAGCCAGCCGTGAAAGCACATGTGCCCACACGTGCCATGCCCTTCTCTACTGCCATGCCTGTGGGCGCCATCTTAGAACTGTATTAACACCACTTATTCGTTCTGTCTTCTGCGGAAGAATATAAATCTGTTGAGAAGGAACAGTCTTTTATCTCTGTACCCTAAGATTTATTGTTGTTGATGTTGTCGTAGTCACCAAGTCTTGTCCAGCTCTTTGGGACTTCGTGGACTGGAGCACACCAGGCTTCCCTGTCCATCACCAACTCTCGGAGCTTGCTCAAACTCATGCCCATCGAGTTGGTGATGCCATCCAACCATCTCATCCTCTGTTGTCCTTTTCTCCTCCTGCCTTCAATCTTTCCTAGCATCAGAGTCATTTCCAATGAGTTGGCTTTTCGCATCAGGTGGCCAGAGTGTTGGAGCTTCAGCTTTAGCATCAGTCCTTGCAATGAATATTCAGGGTTGATTTCCTTTAGGACTGACTGGTTGGATCTCCTTGTAGTTCAAGGAATCTGAGGCCAGCACAGCCCAAGTTAGAGCTGGTGTTGAAGAATGATAGAGGATGACCCTGGCATGTCTTCCTCCCATCTGCATCCATACCAGGCTGACCCCCTCCCAAATTAGGAGATTTCAGGCTCTTATTTCTACCCAAGGCCATTTACTGGCTGACAGAATGGATGATCCTATTCTTGGGTTTTCTGTTTCCTACTTGTGAGGTTGGGTTTGTCCCCATCCTGCAATGTCAGTTCAGTCTCATTTATCAAGTACACACATCAGAAACACAGATGACGGATCTGTTTGTGTGAGGGCAGTCTCAGCTCCCTCCAGTGGAGCAGACAATTGCTTCACGTCTCCTGGCGTCCTTCCCAGAAGCTTCTGCAATTTTCCAGGAGAGACTTAAGTGGGTCACTTGCATAAGGAAGCCAGGTCCCAGTGTTGGGATTATCACTGTCTCCCTGTGGGTGGCAGGATTCCGAGTGGCTGTCCAGATTGTTCTGCTCTGTTCCTTGCCTGCCCAGTCCGCTGCAGTCAGAATGGAGCCATATTTCTAAGTTCTCCTGAATAGAGTTGCTTTAGCCTGTCCCAGCCTTGTGTGTCCATAGGACAGGGTCTCGGCCGTGTGACATGGCCCTCAGAGGCCTGCCAGGAGCTCGACCAAGACTTGTGACTGACACTCATGTCTTCTAGACTCAGCCCCAGTGAGGCCCCTGAGATGTTCAGAAAGGTCATTGGCAAGGGTCGGATGCCAGCACTGGGGACAGTGGTTACCTGTGGAGGGAGGGATGGGGTTACCAGCAGGGGAGGGGTACAGGTGCTTCACCATGAAAGTGCTTGATTTCTTAAGCAGCTTCTTGATACATAGGTATTCCTTGTATCATCCTCTCTACTTCCTGTGTCTTAAGTATTTCATCACAGGTTGTTTGCAGAGGGAGTCAGTGAGGCCTGGTTACATATTCTGCCATTGATGAGCTGCCTGAGAGCTGGTGGAGAGAAACTGCCTCACTCTCCTGAGAGAATCTCACTGCTTTCGTGTCCCCAGTGGCCCCAACTCTCTCTGTGTCTCTCTTCTGGTTTGTCAGCTGAGCTCACAGTGACCAACCTGGTTAAGCATGTTAGGGACCTTCACCGCCTGAAGAAACCCCCCTTCCCTGAGGAGAGGCTGCTGAGCCTGGGAGACAGGACAAAGCCCGCGGAGCAGAGCCTTCTGACGAGGCTGTGCCTGTGAGGTTGGGGCTGAGAGCTGCTCCGTCTGCCTTTCATCCCCTCATGTAACCCATTAACCATGCATGACTGACTTCCCTCTGGGGCCGGTGGTGCCGGGCAGCTTCCTGAGCATTTTCTGTCTCATCACTTATTTAACCTTCCAGCAGCCGCTGAGGCAGATGCCTCATGATGCTCCCCTTTTACAGATGGGGAAACTGAGGCATAGGAGAGTGGGGGTGACTTGCCCAGGTTCACCCACCTGGTGAATGGCGGGGTTCACTTCAGACCAGACATGGTGACTCCAAGCCAGACCCCGCATGGGGTGAGGCGGGCTAAGTAGGGGGTTGGCCAGGGCAGGCTCCCCCTCAGCTGTCCCCAGGCTTCCATCTCCTCACTCCCTGAGGGGAGCTCAGAGTCAGGGCACAGGGCCTACTCATCTCTTCATCTCTGGGCCCCGTTGCTCTGGAACCTGACTGGCCGCTGGTCAGACATGTCCCCTCGAGGGTCTTGCCTCCAGAACAGATGGGCTCCCCGGCTGGACCCGGGAGGTCATGGTCACGGTGTCCTGTCCCCTCCTCCAGCTCAGTTTGCCCAGCTGCCCCAGCTGAGCCCCCCAGGAGCGACTGAGCCGGGAGACGGCCCTCCAGCAGAAGCAGGTGTCCCTGGAGACCTGGCTGCAGCGCGAGGCCCAGACGCTGCAGCAGTACCGCGTGGTGAGTGGGCTCAGCGTGCCTCCCTCCCGCGGGGGCGGGGCGCCTGAGCTGCGCTGGGGGCCCCGAGGGAGGCAGAGAGCCAGGAGGAGAGCGGGACCCAGTGGAGCAGGAGGCCAGCGCCTTCTTCCACGAGGGGCCTGAGGGGCAGAGTCGGTCTGGGAGGAGGAGGCCCTGCAGGGCTGTTCTGAGAGCCCAGAAGGGCCCGCTGAGCCACCACCCGACCCTCAGGAGCTGGCCGAGAAGCACCAGAAGACCCTGCAGCTGCTGCGGAAGCAGCAGACCATCATCCTGGATGACGAGCTGATCCAGTGGAAGCGGCGGCAGCAGCTGGCGGGGAACGGAGGGCCCCCCGAGGGCAGCCTGGATGTGCTACAGTCCTGGTACCAGGGGCGGGGGGCCAGGGAGGGTCCGGCAGCGGGGGGCTCAGCGTGGTGCTGCCAGCTGCTGTTTGTGCCCACGTCTCCATGAGCAGCTGGCTCCCTCTGTCTGGGCACGGGTCTTCTCCCACCAGTGTTCTGGTTTGATGCTGACGCTGGTGTCCCTTCCTGTGCCCCCTCCCCTGGGAGGGGCGTCACTGGCTTGGATGCTGGGATGGGGCCAGGTGGCAAAGTGACACTCAGGCTGGTTGGACCCCAGTCAGTGTCCCTCCTCCTGGGGGTTTCTCTGGGTTTCTGGAAGGCAGGGCATCTCTGCTGTGCCCAGGGAACAGACGACGTGGCTTGGGCGCCAGGCCTTCCTGGGGGTGGAGCTGGGTGTGGGCCTGGTCCCCGCCTGGGCACCTGCCAGCTTCTGGCCTGCAGGATGGGGGTGAAGCCAGTGTCCTTCCCTTGGGCCCCGGGGCTCGCGTTCAGGTGTGAGAAGTTGGCGGAGATCATCTGGCAGAACCGGCAGCAGATCCGCAGAGCTGAGCACCTCTGCCAGCAGCTGCCCATCCCCGGCCCCGTGGAGGAGATGCTGGCTGAGGTCAACGCCACCATCACTGACATCATCTCGGCCCTGGTGACCAGGTGACTCCTGGCCACGCCCACTCCCATCTGGTTGCTCTGGGTGGCAGGAGGGCAACAGGGTCTTTGCAGATGGGGAGCTCTGGCTTAAATCCTTCAGTTTCTGCCTCACACCCTCATCCCATCCCTCTCCATCCCTTGTTGCTATGGCCTCTTGCTGTCGACCTCGCCCAGTATTTCTCGTGGACACTACACAGGTGTTTGTCTCCTGCAACTCATTTCAGCTGCTGAGTTCCTTTCACTGCCTCCCTCCCTTCCCCGCCAGCTCCCCTGACTCACTGTGGCCCCCAGGAGGGTGGACTGTGCCCCAAGCCCTCCCTTCACCTGCTCAGCCTGGTGCAAGGCAGCCTCCCCACGTGGAAGGTGGGGCCAGAGTCCTGTCCCCTGAAGTCTCTCCTGTCCCCGCAGCACATTCATCATCGAGAAGCAGCCCCCTCAGGTCCTGAAGACCCAGACCAAGTTCGCGGCCACCGTGCGCCTGCTGGTGGGCGGGAAGCTGAACGTGCACATGAACCCGCCCCAGGTGAAGGCCACCATCATCAGCGAGCAGCAGGCCAAGTCACTGCTCAAGAATGAGAACACCCGCAAGTACGTTGCCCTGGAAACTGAAGGAAAGGGATCCCACCTCCTGGCAAGTCCAGTCCTGGCCCTTCCTGTGTAGGAGGGCCACTATCTCTCTGGCCTCTCTTAGCTCTCAGAGACAGAGATGGTAATGGCACCCACTCCAGTACTCTTGCCTGGAAAGTCCTATGAACGAAGGAGCCTGGTAGGCTGCAGTCCATGGAGTCGCTAAGAGTCGGATATGACTGAGCGACTTCCCTTTCACTCTTCACTTTCATGCATTGGAAAAGGAAATGGCAACCCACTCCAGTGTTCTTTCCTGGAGAATCCCAGAGACGGGGAGCCTGGTGGGCTGCTGTCTATGGGGTTGCACAGAGTCAGACACGACTGAAGTGACTTAGCAGCAGCAGCAGCTGTCAGAAAAGGACTAAGGGTGTTCTTGTATAAAGGAACTCTGATGTAGTAGGCATATGTCTAAGGAAACTTCTTGTGTGTTTTATGTATGTTTACTTCTTATATCATTTATGCAGCGGAGCCCCCATTTCCTCTTAAATGACTCCAATGTTTGACAGTCTCCTTTATTTGCTCCCACCCCCAATATATTTGCTGCCTTCTGTGTGCTGAGACCCTGTATGGGCGTAGAGTTGAGTCTGCCTCTCGCTTGCAGTGATTACAGCGGGGAGATCCTGAACAACTGCTGTGTGATGGAGTATCACCAGGCCACAGGCACCCTCAGCGCCCACTTCAGGAACATGGTGAGGATCGGAGAAGAGGGAGAATAGGCTTTCCCTCTAGTGGCTTGAGGGCTTTATCCTCTCATCCTTCTCCTTGGCAGTCCCTGAAACGAATTAAGAGGTCTGACCGACGTGGAGCAGAGTCGGTGACAGAAGAAAAGTTTACCATCCTGTTTGAATCACAGTTCAGTGTTGGTGGAAATGAGCTGGTGTTTCAAGTCAAGGTGTGTGTGTGTGTGTGTGTGTACTTTATATCCCAAAAGAATTGTTTTGATCTCAGAATATCTTTTAGTTTTTGTTTTGGAAGTTCACTTACGTTGCGTTAGTGTCAGGTGTACCTACTTGTGATGACTGATGAATAGAAAGTGAGGAGACCTCATCCTTAGGACTCTGTCTCCTAGATTCTCTTAAGACATGAACAAATGATAATGAAATGGAATAGCTAGGATTACGGGTAGAAGTGAACCCAGGGAAACACCACTCGGGGTGGATTTGAGCATACATATTGTTAAATTTTAGACATTAGTTTCTTGCTATTTTTTCCCAGAGATGTCTCCATCTTATTTCTCTTTTCTATCTGTTCTCTAACTTCGAGAAACTTACTCCATACTTCAGAAATATCTAAGAAATGTCTAAATCTCAAAATGTCATGCAGAAATATCTCTGCTAAAATACCTTAAATTTCTAAGACTGTGCAAAATGTGATGTCTTGTTGTTCCTGGAGCCGTTCCTGTTCTGTGTTTGAGGGTGACATTTACTGAGACTTGGAGAGAGGATGCACGTGTTGTGATGGGAACAAAAGGAGAGAAGGGCAGAGCATGTGGCTGTGGACTCTCAGCCCTCCCCTGTGTCTCTTTCAGACCCTGTCACTCCCAGTGGTGGTGATTGTTCACGGCAGCCAGGATAACAATGCGACGGCCACCGTTCTCTGGGACAACGCTTTTGCAGAGCCTGTGAGTGCATTCCTTGGGCCTGAAGGTCTCAAGACCTTGACCCTGGTGTCCTGAATTCCTGTCAGTCTCTTTATCCTCACCAAAAGGCTTAGAAAAAAATGCTGTGTTCCTTAAGGGGCAGAATGAAGAGCATGTAGAAAGTAGAATGAGCAGGCGCTGGAAGAATGGCCAGGGTTTCAACTCAGGCCCCACCATTTCCTCACTCTGACCACAGGAAATTCACTTGACCTCTCCGAGTCTAAGCTTCCCATGAGTGTCTGCAACACAAGGAGAGTAATGCTCCGGAGTGGTGTTTGGGAGATTGATCCACAAAGTGCTTGTCACATAGTCAGTGCTCTGTGAACATTATTCTGAATCCTGGGTAAAACCATGCATGGAGTTTGAGACTCCCTGGTTTCTTCTAGTGGTTGTGTACTTTATCAGGAAGTCACTTTCTGTTAGAAATTGCTTCCTGTCATCGTCCCTCCAGTGACTGAGGGTGACATTTCATGTCTTTTCCAAATTTTGGCTCTATGACTCATCCCAAGTCTCAGGAAGAATGAAGATGCTGTGTGTAAAGGAGTGAGTGTGATTCTGCGGATGTATCGCCTCAGTACTATCTGGGTACCACTCGTGTGTGGCTGGCTTGATCATTTTCAAAACATGTCAGTAGACAGAGTCCTGTTTGGTACATAATTCCAGTAGAAATTAGTCCCAAGAACCTGAGGTTTATACTTGTTATTTGGGACATAAAAGTATGTCCTTCTCTAATGTGGCTCTTAACGTGAAGAGTCTGACTTGGCATTTTCAACAGGGCTCTTTAGAGAACAGTATTTTTGCTGCAGGGATGAGATTTTTAGCAGAAATTCTGCCATGCTTGTGCTATGAACCCTGCCTTTGAGGCGCTTTTAAAAATATCTACCTAAGGAGCTCAAAAGAGGATTCAGTTGATTTTATTTGATCAAAACCATTTGATCAATTTGATCAAATCCTCTCTTGGATTTGATTGATCCAAGAGAGGATTTGGGAGGAGCAATCAATTAAAACAAGAATACAACTATTCACCAACTGACTAGACTTTTTAATAAATAAATATATGAATAGAAATGTATATATATATGAGAGAATTTGATTAAGTGAGAATCAAAAGACAAGGAAAAATCGAAAAATTTTAAAAATATATTGAGGACTTCCCTGATGGTCCAGCAGCTAAGACTCCGTGCTCCCACTGCAGGGGCCCTCGGTTTGATCCCTGATCAGAGAACTAGATCCCACATGCTACAACTAAGACCCGGCACAAACAAATAAAAATTTTTTTTAAAAAATCTGCCTCCATTTGTCCTGATGATCCTCCTGGATAGGACTGCCACATCTGTTCTCCTCTCCCTCCCTGCCTGTCCCCAAATCTTACTCCTTGTGTAACTCTGGCATTTCCTGCCATATGTCATTCCTGAAGCATCTTATCTAAATAAATAAGCAATTTTAACATTTTCAGTTATGTTAATAGCTAGTATACATCTTGCTGTATTTTTTTTTAATTTTATTGAAGTATAGTTGATTTACAATGTTGTGTTAGTTTCTGACGTATAGCAAAGTGTTCAGTCAGTTCAGTCACTCAGTCTTATCCAGCTGTTTGTAACCCCATGAACTCAGCATGCCAGGCTTCCGTGTCCATCACCAACTCCTGGAAATTGCTCAAACTCATGTCTGTCGAGTCGGTGATGCCATCCAACTATTTCATCCTCTGTCGTCCCCTTCTCCTCCTGCCTTCAATCTTTCCCAGCGTCAGGGTCTTTTCCAATGAGTCAGTTCTTCGCATCAGGTGGCCAAAGTATTAGAATTTTAGCTTCTAATGAATATTCAGGACTGACTTCCTTTAGGATCGATTGGTTGGATCTCCTTGCAGTCAAAGGGACTCTCAAGAGTCTTCTCCATCACCACAATTCAAAAGCATCAGTTTTTCAGTGCTCAGCTTTCTTTATGGTCCAGCTCTCACATCCATACATGACTACTGGAAAAACCATAGCTTTGACTGGACAGACCTTTGTTGGCAAAGTACTGTCTCTACTTTTTATGTGCTGTCTAGGTTTGTCATAGCTTTTCTTCCAAGGAGCAAGCATCTTTTAATTTCATGGCTGCAGTCACCATCTACAGTGATTTTGGGGCCCAAGAAAATAAAGTCTGTCACTGTTTCCATTATTTCCCCATCTATTTGCCATGAAGTGATGGGACTGGATGCCATGTTCTTAAGTTTTTGAATGTTGAATTTTAAGCCAACTTTTTCACTCTCCTCTTTTACTTTCCTCAAGAGGCTCTTTTGTTCCTCTTCACTTTCTGCCACAAGGATGGTATCATCTGAGGATCTGAGGTTATTGATATTTCTCCCAGCAATCTTGATTCCAGCTTGTGCTTCATCCAGCCTGGCATTTCACATGATGTACTCTGCGTATAAGTTAAATAAGCAAGGTGACAATATACAGCCTTGGCGTACTCCTTTCCCAATTTGGAACCAGTCTGTTGTTTCATGTCCGGTTCTAACTGTTGCTTCTTGACCTGCATACATATTTCTCAGGAGGCAGTTAAGGTGGTCTGGTATTCCCACTCTTGAAGCAAAGTGTTTATATATATATATATATATATATATATATATATATATATACACACACACACACACACACACACATATTCTTTTCTGTGATGGTTTATTGCAGGATGTTGAATATAGTTCCCTGTGATATACAGTAGGACCTTGTTGTTTATCTGTTTTATATATAGTAGCTTGTATCTGCTAATCCCAAACTCCTAATTTATCCCTCTCCAACTCCCTCTCCCCTTTCTGAAGTTTGTTTTCTTTGTGAGTCTGTTTGTGTTTCATAAACAAGTTTGTGTCATATTTTAAATCCCACGTATAAGTAATATCATATGGTATTTGTCGTTCTTTTTCTGACTTCACTTACTATGCTGAGCTCTAGGTCCATTCGTTTTGCTACAGATGGCATTGTTGTTAATGGCTGAGTAGTATTCCATTGTATGTGTCCACCACATCATTATCTCTTCACCTTTCAGTGACATTTAGGTTGTGTCCATGTCTTGGCTATTGTAAATAGTGTTTCTCTGAACATAGGGGCGCATGTATCTTTTTGAATTGAGTTTTCTCTTGATATGTACCCAGGAGTGGGATTGCTGGATCTTATGGCAGCTCTTTTTAGTTTTTCTTAAGGAATCTCCATACTGTTTTCCATAGTGTCTGCACCAATTTATATTTTTACCAGCACTGTAGGAGGGTCCCCGTCTCTCCACATCCTCTCCGTTATGCTGTTTTAGAACAAACACATACCTGTGGGAATTATTCTACAGATGTATTTGCCTATATGTGAAATGACATAAATACACTGCAGCATTGCAGTGTATTTGTAACAATTGCAGTGTATTGTAACAATAGCCGAAGACTTAAGGATGGTACATAGATGTCCACCAATGGAGATCTGGTTAAATATATTATTGTTTCTCCACACTGTAGAATATTTAGCAGCCACGAAAGAAAATGAAAATTTTCTTTATGTGCTAATGTGAGGTCTTCTAGATAAAGTATTAAGTGAAAAAAGGAGATGCAGAATATGTGGGGTTTATATTTTAAAGAAATTATACATATTTGCTGACAGGCATAGAATATCTTTGTTAGTATACACAGTAAACTGGATTACATGCTTTGGGGAGAGGAACTAGATTTCTGGCAGACACAGATAGGAAAGCGATAGGAAAGTGACTTCACTGTATACCTTTCTGTACTTTTTAAATTTTATATCATGTGAAGGAATTGCCTTTTCCAACAAAATTTATAATAAAATAAAATGAAGTACTGTGCCTGAATGGGATGAAAGCAGTTTTTAATAAATTTATAGTCTAATCTGTTTCTCAGTAAAATCGTCAGCTCATAGTTTCTACTCTTCCATACAAGTTATTTCACTTTGAGCTAGCGTTCTTGGCAGAAGGAGTCAAGAGCAAGGATATACCTAGAGGACCAGTCTTGTAGACTTCGACTCCCTTTGAATTTCCAGTATCAGAGCCAGACCTTGGTCATGTTTTTTTTTTTTTTTATGACTGTTGAAACATGAGATATCCAGCAGCTCACTTACAGAACCCCACAGAAAGCATGAGGTTACCTTCCAAGCTGTGTGTAAAGAAGATAAGATGGAACCTTCTGAATTTCACGAAGCTGCATGCCCCAAGGAAGTTTGAGTTGACACTCAGGCTCAGCCAGACAAGTGTTTGTAACTCCATCCAGTCCCTGGTGTTTTTCGCTTGCGCATCAAGGGTATAAATCATGCGACTGTTTGCTCCTAAGGTTTCTGGCTTCTCTCCCCCTCAGGGCAGGGTGCCGTTTGCAGTGCCCGACAAAGTCCTGTGGCCGCAGCTGTGTGAGGCGCTCAACATGAAATTCAAGGCCGAAGTGCAGAGCAACCGGGGCCTGACCAAGGAGAACCTTGTGTTCCTGGCGCAGAAGCTGTTCAACAGCAGCAGCAGCCACCTCGAGGACTACAACGGCATGTCCGTGTCCTGGTCCCAGTTCAACCGGGTGAGGGACGCGCCACCCGCAGCAGTTAGATGAGCCCCTGCAAACCCGATCCCTGCACCAGGCCCTCACTCCTCACGTCTCTAGGGTGATGTGCCTGTGATATTAGGAAGCTTCTGAACAGATGGACAGCCTCATACATCTTATGTACAAAATTACGTGCTTGAATATTTAAGCAAATGGGGTGGACTGGCATGCAGCTAGTGTGTTTTCTACTTTGTAAAGGAAACAGAAAAGCAAACAGTAATGTAACTCTTGAGAAGTAAAGCTTTTGTGACGATCAGAGCTCCATGGCTCTGTCCCCTTGAGCCTCTGATGTTCCTTGATACATAATACAAAGTTAGGCTCCCATGGAACCCGTGGTCCAAGAAAGAGGATGCTGATGAAGGAAATTTAAGTTGATTTTAAATTGAACTTTAATTTCTTCGCTTACACCCCCACTCCACTTATTTTAAGTGCCCTAATTCAGAGATTTCATAGTCTCTGAGTATGTCTTTTTGAACAGTTATATGACAACCGGATGGCTAAGAGGTTTGCTAGTGATCAGAGGAGCTTTGCTAGGAGAAGCAGGTGGCCCCCGTGGTCTGTCTTTGCCGTTGCAGTACAGCTCCTGCCTTCCAGCAGAATCAGATCACTCCATTTGGCTGATAATTGTCAGTAACACCTAGATGATGGAGTGTTCTCTGCAGCCTCGTAGTGTGATCTGATGCAATTCACATTTATGCATCACCGGAGCATCTTGTTAAGGGGCGGGCTTGGACACAGCAGACCTGAGATGAGGCCTGATGTTCTGCGTTTCTCAGAAGCTCCTGGGCGATGCTGCTGCTATTCATCACAGGCCACAAATCACAACCAACAATGGACTAGTCAGCCCAGATGCAGAGGAAAGTGTGTGTGGCCAGGCCCAAAATTACTTGTTGGTAATTGCTTTGTGGTGTTTTCCCCTTCTTCCATCTTTTCTTTTCTGCACTGTATTTTGGTTGTAGGACCCTTTGGTCAAACTCAGGCAGGTGTGTATATTTGTGTGATCCTGACAGTCTGGATGTTTTCCATTTAATTTGTCCAGTTAAAGCGTATCCAGGTAATCAGACCTTGAGCGTGGCTTTTGCCTTCTTGGGTTCACTGTTGTCTCTCCAACCAGGAGAATTTACCTGGACGGAATTACACTTTCTGGCAGTGGTTTGACGGTGTTATGGAAGTGCTAAAGAAACATCTCAAGCCTCATTGGAATGACGGGTGAGAATCGTCATTTGTTAAATTGGCAGTAGAGTGGTAAGGTCTTCCTTCTTGCATTGAACCATCACACTCTGCTTCTGCTCCTTTGGCCTTTATGATCCAGGGCTATCTTGGGTTTCGTGAACAAGCAACAGGCCCATGACCTGCTTATCAACAAGCCAGATGGGACCTTCCTGCTGAGGTTCAGTGACTCTGAAATCGGTGGCATCACCATTGCTTGGAAGTTTGATTCTCGTGAGTGTCTCTCCCTCTTTAGGACATCTTGTCTCTGGTTAGGTGCTTACGTTGAGAAATTATTATACTGTAACCACCAGTTCATGGAGTACTTGTTTTTATTCCTTGGGGCCAGTACTAATTAGGGGAAGCACAAGTGTATCACCATGACACAACTGCAGCTGGTGTAGAATATTATGGGAAACACAAGCACTAATTTTGAGAAATACAAATGGACAGCCCGACATGGCTACCTTAGTAATACAGTATCCTGCCCAAAGTCTCAGCTGCTTCACCTTTGAACTTCTTGCCTTCTTATTATTCAACCTTGGGCTTATTTCAGTAAAGAATTACTCTGTTGTTTGGAGTCATTAGAGTGGAAATAATATGCTGTTTTTATTGCTCCTTTATCCTAAGCTAAGGGGCTATGGCTATTGACCATTTCCATTTAGAAATATTAGTTCTTTCCTCTGATCCTCACAGTCAAACAAGAGTAGCATAATTGTTTTTGGTAACTTAAAGATTTTAATAGCTTTTAATAACTCTCACACACCCTCTGGCTATGGACACACATCCTATCTCTCTTACATGCCTTTGTACAGGGAATCAGGAACTGGAGTCAGCAACAAGTTTCTTGTAGGAAGGGAGAGAATACTGTTTGAACTGGAAACTGCCTGAGATCATTAGATCTCAAGGGATGTAGGATATGTAGTACCTACTTATCTACCCATGACTTTTAAAACTGCTTAATCCACAACTCACAGTTATTTTTAAATGGAGATTTTTATTAGGACAATTTTCATGGATAGCTTTATTTGTAGTCTCTTTGGGTTTTAAGATTTCCTGTTCAGAAGTCATATTTAGACCATGATTATTCTGTCTGTTGATCTAGAGGAAAGAATGTTTTGGAATCTGATGCCTTTACCACCAGAGATTTCTCCATCCGGTCCCTGGCCGACCGCCTGGGAGATCTGAGTTACCTTATCTACGTGTTTCCTGACCGGCCCAAAGATGAAGTGTACTCCAAGTATTACACCCCAGTTCCATGCGAGCCTGCCACTGGTAACAATGTTCGCATTCTGATTTGGTTTTGTTGTGATTCGGAGCTTTGTTTTAGGTCTGTGTGTGTGTCTGTGTCTGTCTGTCTGTATGAAAATCTATACAATTAATACTCAGTTGTTGGCTGTTTGAGCTTTATGCAGGGCAGATATAAATCCCAGGCTGTTTTCTTTAGTCAAACAAAAAGCATATCCACCACCAGCCCCAGATACCAAGCTGAAGGGAGCACGTGTCTGTCTGAATCCTGGCATTTACGTCTTTTGAGTATTTTTCCAGAAGGGAAAGGACTGGTTTATATGACAATTCATATGTCTAATTTTTTGAGGAACTACCGTAGTGTTTTTCTAGCAGCTACACTGTGTTACAATGTACAAGTTTAGACCAAACAAAATTAGGAAGGTAAAATTTTTGTATTTTAAAACAGAGATGGTTTTATTGCTATCTGAGCATAAAAGTATTATGTATTTATTGTAAAATTTTCCAGAAAATTATAGGAAAAAAATAGATATCACACAACAGTCTTAGCTTATCCATGTAAACAATTTAGTAAATGTTCTTCAGTCCACATAGCTAGGTTTTCTGCATTCAGTCACCAGAGGCTTACTGAGTACTTCCTGTGTGGGGATTACAGTCTAATAGCAGAAGGAAGATAATAAGTAAATAAATATATCTATTTAGTGATGGCCATTATGAAAAAAAATAAGGTGAAGGGATAGGGAGTCCAAGGGAGGTGGCACTTCACTCGGGTGGTCAGAGAAGGCTTCCCTGAGGAGGCGACATGAGAGTAGAGCTGAATGAAGTGAGGAGGCCACACACAGATCTCAAGAGAGAACGCTCTAGGCCGAGAGAACAAGAGCAGAGACTCTGAGATGGGAGTGAAGTTGGCGTGTTTAGAAAACCTCACAAGGACCCGGGAGGCTGGAACTGGGTGAGCAGGGGAGAAATGGCAGGAGGCGAGGCCAGAGCAGCAGGAAGGACCAGGTCGTGGCGGGTTTGGATCGTACCGTACATCATCATTTATGACCTGATTACTCTTTCAGTGAAAAGTACATCACAGGCAGAGTTGCAGGCTAGTAAATATAAACGGACAGCATCGTTTTAACAATAGCCTAGACTTCATTGTGGGGTGATTCTGTGTTGGTTATTTAAGATACTTTGAAGTTGGTCACAGTTTTTTGGTGATGATTAATATTGCGATAACCGGGTACGTGCATCTCTTTCAACTTCTTTCCACGGGACAGATTCCTAAAGTCGAATCTGAGACACGTGGTGGGTGCTTTTCAAGCATCTTTGACACATCTTTCCAGAATCGCCCTGCCGAAAGTGGAGTCTGTTTCCACTCCCACAGGCGCCCGTCTGAGTGTCTGGTTCTCCATCCTCCTCCCGCCAGGCAGAGAATCTCTTCGTCAGCTTCCTGTTTGCCAGCCTGACAGGAGATCTTACATGTCAGGGCATACACATGAGGTCTTGGTTCTCATTTTTCATTTCTTTGATTCTTCATAAGCTCAAAACATCTTTTCATGTAATGGCGATAATGACAATGATAAGAAATGAAGTAATAATAGCAGCTAATGTTTGCTGAATGCTTACTTGCGCGCCAGACACTTTTCTGAGCACGTCTCAGATAGTTTCTCTTTGATCTTCAGAACAGGCCTGTGCAGTAGCTGCTGTTCCCATCCCCAGGTTTCACTTGAGCAGCTGAGGCCCAGAGGAGTGAAGCGACTGGTCAGCAGTCTCACAGCTAGGAAGAGGCCAAGCCAGGGTTTGCGCTCAGTCTAGCCTGTGCGTCTTAACCTCCACATTATCGGCCATTTGTATTTTTCCTGTACGTTCCAATTCCTTGTTCATTTTTCTTTCGGAGTTCCTTTTTCCTTAATAACGTGCAAGGATCTTTATATAGTAAAGAAAGCCTTTATCATGCATAGCAGAGATGTTTTTTCTTTGTGTCATGGTTATTTTAACATTTAGGTTTTGTTTTGCTAAAGTGCAAAGATGTGTATTTTCTCCACAGCCCAATCTGTTGACCTTTTTCCTTTAGAGATTCTGCCTTCTGTAGCACGCCTTCCCACCTGGTTATATTTCTAGGTGGGGAAGTAAGCCAAAATATTTTTAGACTTATGTGGTATTTTGGATTAAACCTGCCACTGCTGCTTTTTATGAGCCCAGCTAATCTAGGTTTTCAAATGTTATTTTTATAGCATTTCTTTGTTTCTTATGTTTTCTGCCGTTCTATAAAATTCTCTGTAGACAGTAAAGCACAAAAAGCGTGAGATAGTATGAAAAGGCAGCCACTGACATTTGAAGCCCCAGAAGAAGCAGGTCAGGATAACAAGCGATGTGTGACCCATGGCGCGGTTCAGTCTCTTAGACTGAGTCATCCTTCTGACCTCAGCGGAATCTTCACTGTCTAATAGAGTTAAGACATACTTGTTGCCTTCCTCACATACCCAGGAAACAGGACTTCACCGACCTCAGACTATCACAGTCCTACTACCGACCTTAGCTGGATTTCCATAACCAGCCTTTTGAGAAGGTAACTCTGCCTTATCCCCTCGGGTGATCCCTGGCCGGCCACATCCCAGCGAGGATGCTGTGGAGAGGGAGGCACTGCAGCAGCAGTGCTTTTTCCCTAACCAGCCATGCAGCAGAAACGGCACCTACTGGGAGGCACGGCCATCACATGACTCCCAAGCACAGAAACCCACACAAAGACGCAGACACGTGACAGAGCAGCTTTCCATTTCCTAAAAGAGTAGAAGCTCAGAGCTAGAGTAACTCCCAGGATCCTTGAGTGAGATTAATTCCCTTCTGATACTTAGATTTTTCCGCATGACCCCTGGCAAGTGTTGGTCCACCTTGCACGTGAACACCTCCAGTGTTAAGGCAGTCAGGGCCTCCCGAGGCTGTTTCTCTAGAGTTCCAGTGGTGACACCATTCTTCCTTGTATGATTGAGAAGTTGTCCAGTTGTGACCTCCCCATGTTGGTCATCGTTTTGTTGCCAGTCCTTCTGTATCTGCAGCTTGAAACTTTTGAAGATGTGTTTTCTTTTTACAGTGAGCATGCAGTTAATGCTTGATTTAGATTTGTATTAAAGTTTACCTTTTTCGTGGTTTGAAGAATGTATTAACACATCCAAGCCAACTTGGACGCCGTCTTAACTTCCAGTGTCAGTACTGAGGCCTCTCCTCTCTTGAGTCTTCCTAATGAATTAAAATATGTGCTTGTGGGACTTCCTGGTGCTCCAGTGGCTAAGAGTCTGCATTCCCGATGCAGGGGGCCCAGGTTTGAGCCCTGATCACAGAATTAGATCCCACATGCCACAACTAAGCCAAAATTAATTAATCATTTTAAAAGACTCCATGCTCCCAGTGCAAGGGTTATGGTTTCGATCCTGAGTTGGGGAACTAAGACCCCTGCATGCCATACAGTAAGCCCAAAAGAGTTGAAAGAAAAATGAAAGACACGCTTGTACCAAATCCTAAGATAAAATGAGGTGACTGTGTCTTATCTTAAGAAAAGATGGGATTTTTAAGGGAGACTGCGTCTTCATTTCATTTGAGAACTTAGGTTCTCATCACCATCTTCCCTCCTTGGCAGCTAAAGCAGTGGATGGATACGTGAAGCCGCAGATCAAGCAAGTGGTCCCTGAGTAAGTCCGGGTTCAGCTCTGGTCTCCTGCAGCCTCTTATCTCCTCCCCACGCCTCCACCTGGCTTTCCTCACCCCCCACCACCTCGCTCTCCTCACCCCTCACCACCTCCCCCGACACACACATTCCTGGCCCAGCCCTGGGGAGGGAACTGGGCCTTGGTCATGAGGGGACCTGGTACCCAGGGCCCCGCTCCCACAGCCAAAGCCCCAGGCCCAGTGGGCCCTTTGTCCATCCCCACCCGAGAAAGACACAAAAGTGCTCCCTCCCCACTACCCCTTGCTAAGGCTCCGCTTCCTCCCACAGGTTTGTGAGCGCCTCTGCAGACTCTGCTGGAGGCAGTGCCACGTACATGGACCAGGCTCCCTCCCCAGCCGTGTGCCCCCAGCCTCACTATAACATGTACCCACAGAAGTAGGTTGTGTTCTCCTGGGGCTCCATGGGGAGGAACTGGGCACCTGGCCTCAGGCTGGGTGCCCAGAACTGATGGGCAAGGACACCAGGGCTGGTCTGGGTCTGAGACTACCCAGGCTAGGCAGGCTCAGGCACGTGCCCAGGTAGGGAGGGAGAGATTTGACCAGCAGGCATTGGTAGTATCAAACAGGGTTGGGCAATGTCACTCTTCTAAAGTGGAGATTTTTCTGGCTCTGTGTACGAAGCAGATGGGTTTTAAGTATGTGCGGGCAGCTCGTGTTGAGGCTGGGTAGGCTGGGCATTTTAGTCTGGGTCACTGTGTCCAACCGACTGGCAGCCAACTCTGCCCCAGGGTTCAGGTCACCTTACTAGCTGCCTGCCAGGCCTGGGCCAAGGGTACAGGCAGCCTGAGCCGCTCACCTGGTGGGGTGCAGGGTGGTCTCTGCTGCTCCTTGTTGGCCTCTGACCTCTCCCCTTCCTTCAACCTCTCCTCTTTTCCTCCCAAGCCCCGACCCCGTCCTTGACAACGATGGTGACTTCGATCTGGATGACACGATCGACGTGGCGCGGCGTGTGGAGGAGCTCCTAGGCCGACCCATGGACAGTCAGTGGATCCCCCACGCACAGTCGTGACGCCCACCCCCCCGCCCCGTCGCCATCTCTAGCTTCTTCATCCTCGCCAGAGGAGTTACTTTGTGGATGTTTTAATTCCATGAATCGCTTCTCTTTGGAAACAATACTCATAATGTGAAGTGTTAATACTAGTTGTGACTTTAGTGTTTCTGTGCATGGTGGCACCAGTGAAGGGTGTGTGAGTGTGTGTGTGAGTGTAAGATTGCACGTTGTGCTGCTTCTCCCCCTTGCTGTCCAGAGTTTAGCTGCAGCACTGGGGCCACAAACGAGGCTCTGGCTGCTTTAACCTTGTGCAGAGTGGCAGTTAGTTCTGTGAACCCTGGAACTGGGCCATGTGTCTTGAGGTCCAGTGGCTCTGACACGTGGCTCTTCAAGTGAGGGAAGGACAGAGGGAGGTGGAAACACCTCCCGTCTGGTGAATCTGTGTCACCGTGTTTGCCAAGCCATTGATCTATAACCGTGATGGTCTCTGCTTTTCTTCTGAAACGTAGAAACTGCCTTCTGATGAAGGAGGTCAATCCTCCGTCCTTCCCTCTCCCCCAGGCCCCATTTCCCTGGGTTGGGATGGGAAAAGGAGGGCCATACAGTAGTGGCTGGGGCAAGGGAAGTCGTGGCTTTGGCGGTGGGTAGTGGCTTTCTAAATAACTGGTAGCCCATCTTCTGTTTTCTGCCTCCCACGCTCACTCCCACGCCCGTGGAATTGCCACTTAGTTCCTGTGTGTGTACACACGTGCAGACACGTTTGATAAAGTAGAGGAAGGACACAAGGGTCGCATAACCAGTGCTCACAGTGTTGATATCCTTTATGTCGTGGCCAGGTTGAACGGCCCGGCCCTGGCTCACGGGCTCTGAGAATGTCGCCTTGTTCCCCGGGAACAACCATCAGTCTGCCCGCCCTCCTCTGCACTGGTGGAGGCACAAGCAAGGTTTTCTAAAAGCACATTGATAACAGCTTGTTGCAGATGTTGACTTGTGTTTTTGTTTCCGAATCGAGACTTCTCAGTTTCCCCTTCTCAAGCCTAATTTGACGTTGGAATTCTCTCTCCCTGCATCAGGGCCTGTGCCTTTGACTCGCCGCAGGTCACGTCTCGTCTCTTCACTGTCCACACCCAGTGTCTTGGGGAGTGGGTGGCTAGAGTGTGGGCTGAACCCAGGACCTGTAAGTCAGCAGGTTTGCTGGGAAGTTTGGTAAGCTGCAAAAACAAAGCAAAACAAAAAATCTTCAGCATAATTTTGTCCAAAATTTCTTCCATAGCTTTACACCAGAAGGAAGAAATGGGCTGTGGCAGGCAGGTGGGCAAAGGGGGAGGCACGTATAGCTTTGGGGTTTAAGCCTTAAGGTCACCCCAGCTCCCCTCAAAAGAAGGGCCTGACCACACCCAGGAGGGAATGGCCCTAAAAACATTATTTTTATACATGTGGGGAAATGAACATATTTTTTTACAAAATTAACTTCTGAATTTATCAGTATTTTAATGCTAAAGGAAAATATTTCTCTGTAGTAAATATTTATTGGAAGATGACTTTGTAAAAGCTGCTCTTTGCCCTAGCTTAGTTTCGTACACTGATTTATCAATATTTTTCTATGCCGGGCGATAGACTGTCTCTGCTTCTGATGACCAGGCTGACCCCTCCATGGATACCAGCACTGACGTACCAGCCCCTTATGTCCTCAAGATTTGATTAAAATCCCCGCCTCCCCCTCCCCCCTTACCGAGGATGGGAGTGTTGGGGAAAGGTGGGAAGGAAGCCTAGTTGCCCCTGTCACCCAGGCACCGTGAGCGCCAACCCTGGTGGTCCCAGCAACCCCGGGGGCAGGGAGTGACACACTTTCAGGTGAGCGGCTGGCCCGGCCCAGGCATGCCCAGGGCAGAGCTCTCACTGCATAGTTAGCACGGGGTTGGGGAGAACGGGTGCCCAGGAGAGTGGCTGCCCGGAACCTGGGGGTTCCTGTGCGTGTCCCATGGGTCAGTTTTCCTGAGATCGTGTCTCCTGATAAGAGAGATTGTGACTGAAAGGCACGCTCACTGTCTGCATATAGCTTCTTTCTCCTCCCTGTTCTGCAAACCACAAGGAGAGGTGACGGCAAGTCTCAACTGCCTCGGCCCCTCGCTCGCTCCCAGACACACACACACAAGTCATCAAAACGTTTCAATGTACGGTGTGTGCAAGGCTTTGTGGCGGGTGAGGAGGGAGACTAAAAGTGAACAGAACTTAAAATAGCAGCATACTTTTTTATAATAATTTTTCTTTATAAAACTTTGTGAAATTATTTCAGATACATATTTTAGTCTTGACGCAGATTAGTATATAGCTGCCCCAAAAAGTATTGTGTACAATTTGGGATAGTCACAAAATTGTGTATTTTATGTTACAAATAAATACTTCCTCTCAGTGGACAATATGGAGTGCTCTTTTTATTTCGTTCCGCCAGGTGCTGAGATCGGGTGGTTTTGACGGGGAAATATTTGAAATCATCAGTGTGACTCTGAAAAAGGAACTAGCAGGGCGTTGGCTGCCTCAGAGCGTGTGTGTGTCACCAGCTTTGATGGCTCATGGGGGCATTTCTTACCTTTCTGTTCACATGAGGTTTTGACAATTAGAATGATAGTCTCTATCTCCTATTCCTCTTAGAAAGCTCATCCTTTAAAATCAGCATGTTCAAGGGACTTCCCTGGTGACCCTGGGCTAAGACTGTGAGCTCCCAATGCAGGGGCCCCTGAGTTCAATACCTGGTCAGGGAACTAGACCCCACACACTGCAACTAAGAGTTCACATACCACAACTAAAGATCCCTTGTGCCACAATGAGATCAGAGATCCTGTGTGCTGCGGCTAAGACCCAGCACGGCCAAAGAAAAAAAATCTTTTAAGTGTCACTGGGGGCTTTGTTGGTGGTTCCCTAGTTAACAGTCCACCTTGCAATGCAGGGGACACTGGTTTGACCCCTGGTTCTGGAAGATCCCACATGCTGCAGAGCAAATAAGCTTGTACACGGCACGCTGCAATGACTGAAGCCCAGGCTCCTAGAGCCCGTGCCCCCGCAACAAGAGAAGCTGCAGCAGTGAGAAGCCTGCGCACCACAGCAAAGAGTAGCCCCCGATCGCCACAACTAGAGAAAGCCGACGTGCAGCAACAGAGACCCACCACAGCCAGAACAAACAAATCTTCAAAAAAAAAAAAGCATCACCGATAAGGTTTAAAAAAAGAATGATGGAAGAGGTAGGGAAAATCTGAAAGGCTACAGCTAACAAAGCCCAGGGAAGGGTGACAGTGTCAAGCATAGTAACTGGGAATACTGTCTGGGTTTGGCACTAACGGGGCTGCTGATGACCCTGCTGAGAACAGTCTAAAGATAGGGAGCCAAGCTGAGTTGCTGAGCACTGAAGAGTGACAGGAGTTCCACTCCTGGTGTGACAGCACAAACAGCTCTACACACGCACCCCCACAGTGAAACTGGGACACTTGTTTTTTTAAACCCACCCGTTTGAAGTCTCCTAAGGGTATACAGCAAATGAAGAAATGTTACTCAAGAAAATTCAAAATGCAGTAAGAAGAGTGAGCGTGGTGTTTGAACCAAGACCCAGAAGGACAGAAACTCCAGACCAGTGCAGCCAAGAACACAGCTCCCTCTCCCCATAGCTCCCAGTCAGAGGGTTATCATCTGGGTGCCAGCATTTCTCATCCTGCCCCCACACCCCTGTAGCTGATGCTAAGTTCTGGGTGATGCTGCTGAAAGGTAAGGTGCTCCCTTCTGCTTGGCCCCTTCTGGTAGGATGGACGCTTTACCTTGGGCCAGTGCTGCTGAGAGTCCTGGAGCCCTGATCACATTTGACCAGGTCCATAAGGTAGTGATTCCACCATGGGAGAGGCAGGCCGGGAAGGACTGAGGCTACTATCACCCCCAACCCTCAGCTTTTTCCCCCCCTTTTTTGACTGCAACTTGTGGTATGTGGGCTCTTAGTTCCCCAACCACAGATCAAACCTGCACCCACTGCTTTGGAAGCTTGTAGAGTCTTGACCGCTGGACCACCAGGGAAGTTTGAGCACTCAGCTTTTGAAGTGGGCCCATCACTCAGAAGTGTGCCATCATCATACGCACAATGCCAGAGCTAAGACTCAGAGATTTTGCTGCAGAGAGGAGAGGCAGGTTTAAAACAGGAAACTCACTCCATTTGCAAGCTCAAGCTTAACTGTGCTCTCAAAAACTGGAGGTTGTGGGGAAAGGCTATTGGCAGGAGACCCATAGCTTCACTGGAGACAGGCTAAACTGAACTGGCTAGTTTGCTAGAAACGGGGAAAGATCAAGCAGGAAGGAACGTTCTCTTTTGGGGTCAGAACAAACTCAAATACTGACCTTTGAAACTATCCCTTCAAAGAAGCCTGCATTTGATTGGATCAATTTGTGGAGTCATTCCCCAGCACATTGTTGGCAGATCAGCCAACAACCGGTGCAGTTTTAACAGCTGGGTGCGGTCAGGGAAAGAGACACCAAGAGATCCTTGCAAGTCACTGTCATGCTAGGGTGACTGTGGGCTTAACTTAGGTCTGCACCCACCTAAGGAGCAACATCAGAGGCTCCACACTGTGTAGCAGGGTGGGCAGTGGGGGAGCAGACAAACTCACTAAAATAATCCAGCCACTCACTAAACAAGGAAACTTGTTTACCTGGGCCAGAAACAAGGAATTGCTAAACTGGTTTCCAAGGTGGCTGCACTATTTTACATGAGGGTTCTAATTCCTCTACATCCTTGCCAACACTTGGTATTTTCTGACCTTTTTGATGATAGCCATCCTAGTGGAATGTGACATGACTTGAGTCAATTCTAGTCTGCATTTCCCTGATGACTAATGGTGTTGAGCAGCTTCATCAGAAGCCCTGGAAAATTCACAAATATCTGAAAACCAGGCCATACACTCCTACAAAACCAATTGAAAAAGAAGAATAAAGTTGAAGTAGTCACACTTAGCAATTTCAAAACTCACTCAACGAAGTGTAGTGCTGGCAGGAGGATAGACTTATAGATAAGTGGAATAGAATTCAGAGTCTAAAAAGAAACCTGTGTGTCTGTGGTCAACAAATTTTTGACAAGGGTGCCGAGACCGTTCAGTGGGAAAAGAATAGTCTTTTCAGCAAAGAGTGCTGGGACAACTGGATAGCCACATGTGAAAGAATGAATTTGGAACCTTGCCTTACATCATATATAAAAATCAGTTCAAAGTGGATCAGAGATCTAAATGTAAGAGCTAAAACTGTAAAACTCAAAGAAGAAAACAGAGCTTCATGACATGGGATTTGGCAATGATTTTTTTGGCCATGATACTAAAAGTATAGGCAGCAGAAGGTAAACTGGACTTCATCAAAATTAAGAGCTTTGGGGAATTCCCTGGCTGTCCAGTGGGCAGGACTCCGAGCTTTCATTGAACCAAGCCCAGGTTCAATCCGTGGTCGGGGAACTAAGGTCCCACAGTGCTGCAACTAAGCATTTTGGCACTGTGACACAGCCAAAAACATTGTTTTAATTGGATATCAAAAGACATTATTGGGACTTCCCTGGTGGTCCAGTGACTAAGAGTCCATGCTTCCAGTGCAGCAGGCCTGGGTTCAATCCCTGCTCAGGAAACTAGATCCCACAGGCTGCAAATAAAAGTTCGCATGCTGCAACTAAAGATCTCACATGCTACAACTAAGACCCAGTTAGCCAAAAAAATAAGTACTTTTAAAAAAGAAAAAGAAGAAAGACACTGTGAACAGAGTGAAAAGGCGACGTACAGAATGGAAGAAAATATTTGCAAACCATATGTCTGATAGGGGATTAATAGCCAAAATATATAAAGAACCCTTCAACAACAAAAACTTGTAAACGGACACATGACGTGAACTGACGTTTTTCCAAAGAAGATACACAGGTAGAGAACAAGCACACAAAAAGATGCTCAATTGTTAGAGAAATGCAACTCAGACCCACAAAGAGATACCCATAGGCTTGGCTACTACAAAACCAAAAACTCAGAAAACGGCAACTGGTGAGGGGATGTGGAAAAACTGGAACCCTTATACTTTGCAGGTAGGCTCGTAAAATAGTGCAGCTGCTGTGAAAATAGTATGGTGGTCCCTCAAAAGGTAAATGTGTGAGTTACTATATGATCTCACACTTCACCTTCTGGGAATATTCTCAGAAGAATTAAAAGAGGGATTCAGGTCTTTGTACACCTGTGTTTATAGCAGCATTATTCATAATAGCCAAACAGTGAATGTCCATCAATGAATGAATGAATGAGTGGATAAACAAAATATGGTGTGTGTGTGTATATATATATATATATATATATAGTATATTTCCTTCCTTAAATTCTGACACACGCTACCACGTGGACAAAAACAGACATGCTAAGTGAAATAAGACAGACACAAAAGGACAAATATTGTATAATTCCTCTTATATTAGGCACCTAGAGTAGTCAAATTCATAAAGACAGCAAATAGGGTGATGGTTTTCAAAGGCTGTGGGAAGGAGCAGTGGGGGTTATTGTTTGATGAGCACAGAGTTTTAGTTTAAGAAGATGAAAAGTTTTGGAGAGAGATGATGGTGATGGTTTCACAACAATGGGAACATACTTAATGACACCGAAGTGGATAACTAAACACAGTTAAAATGGTAACTCATGTGTATTTTACTACAATACAAAGAAAAATGGATCAAAGACTTAAAAGCCAAGGAAATATACGGGTAAATCTCCATGACCTCAAATTTGACAATATATTCTTAGATATGACTCCAAAAGCATAAGCAACAAAAGAAAAAAATAGGTTGTTAAACTTCATCAGAGTCAAATATTTTGGACTTTCCCGATGGTCCCGTGGTTAAGAGTCCACCTGCTGGTGCAGGGGACCGGGTTCAAGACCTGGTCTGGGAAGACTCCACATGCCCCAGGGCAAGTAAGCCCGTGCACCACAACTATTGAAGCCCGCGAGCACTCCAGCCTGTGCCCCACAAAAAGAGAAGCCACCATGATGAGAAGCCCGACACCGCAGCTAGAGAGTAGCCTGCGTGCAGCAATGAAGACCCAGCAGGTAAATAAATAAAAACGCTAAAAAATGTGGCTTCAAGGACACTATCAAGAAAATAAAAGGAGGTGTGGGATCTGGGGTGGCAGGGAGGCTCACGAGGGATATACATATATTTATAGCTGGTTCCTGTTGTACAGCAGAAACTAACATAACATTGTAAAGCAATTATACTCCAGTTAAAAAGTAAGTTTTTAAAAATGAAATTTTTAAAAATTTTAAAAAGATTTTTTTACTCCAAGTCAAAAAAAGAAAATGGAAAAATACCCCATAACATAGGAGAAAAATCATATTTTCAAATTATATATATCTGATATATGGACTTGTATATAAAATATATAAATAACTTTTACAACTTAATAATAAAAAGACAAGTGGTCCAGTTAAAAATGGGTAAAGAATCTGTTAAGACATCTCCCCAAGAAAGTACTCAGATGGCCAATAAACACATAAAAAGGTGTGACATTGTTAGTCATTAGGAAAATGCAAAATCTCACTCAAATGGATGAATGAGGAGGGCAGGATAGCTATAATCAAAAGGTCATATAATAACAAGTGTTGACAAGGATGCAGAGAAACTGAAACCCTCATATACCGGTGGTGGGAATGTAAAATGGTGAGGCCACCTTGGAAACCAGTTTAGCAGTTCCAGTTACCACACAACCCAGCCATTCCACTCACTGGAACACAGTGAACCCCTTGCATTCCATTTTTATGCAAGAAAAATGAAGATATATATACATCCACAGAAGAACTTGTACACTATCATTCATAATAGCAATATACACAATAGTCAAAGAGCAGAAATAACCCAGGTTTATCCACTGATGAATAGATAATCAAGTGAGTTTCATCCATATGATGAAACATCATTTGGCGATAAAAAGAATGAACTACATGGAAGAACCTTGCAAACATGTTAAATGAAAGAAGCCAGACTCAAACGATCACATATTATACGATTCCACTTACATGAAATATCCAGAATAGTTAAATCTATATACAGAGAAAGTAGATTTGTGATTGCTTAGGGCTGGGGGGTGGAAGGTGGGAAGGGACTGGGGATTAATAGTTAAAGGACCTAGGGTTACTTCCATGGTGATGAAAATGTTATAAAATTGACTGTTGGGATTCATACCTATGAATACACTAGAAACCACTGAATTGCACACTTTAAGTGTTAAGCTGTGATAGGAATTCCCTGGTGGTTCAGTGGTTAGGACTCAGTTCTTACACTGCTAAGGACCCTCGTTCGATCCCTGATCAGGGAACTAAGATCCTGAAAGCAGTATGGCCAAAAAGAAATAAGTAAATAAAAATTTTTAAAGCTCAGTTTTGAGAAAAGAGACTGCAATATGGTGAGGCAGTTTAGGGTGAAGGGAGAGTGTCTGAGAGCCTGGGTGGAGAACACAGGGGGAGAGAGGGCTTCATGTGGGATAGAAGATCACCATCCTGAGCACAGCTTCTCAAGTCTTTCAATATCAGCAGGGACATCCGAGCTCTGGAGAGCACCTTACTCCAAGCTGCAAAACTACCTTTTGCCATAAAGATGGGAGAAGTGTGTGTTTCCTGGGATAAAGCCAATAAACTAACACAGGTGGGGACCCCAGTTACCAAGTAAAGTTGTTCATCGAGAACATGTGTTAATAGGTTGTATCTGTTGGGCTCTAGCTTTAAAAGGGAGTGATACTGAGGAATCTATTGGCAGGACGCAGACATAGAGATCGGTCATGCAGACACAGGGAGGAGAGAGGAGGATGACCTGGGAAAGGAGCACTAACATTTATGTACAATGTGTGCGTGCGTGCTAAGTCACGTCAGTCATGTCCGACTCTGTGAGCCTGTGGACTGTAGCCCGCCAGCCTCCTCTGTTCATGGGATTCTCCAGGCAAGCATACTGGAGTGGGTTGCCAGGACCTCCTCCAGGAGTTCTTCCTGACCCAGGGATCAAACCCGTGTCTCTTATGTCTCCTGCATGGTCAGGCAGGTTCTTTACCACTAGCGCCACCTGCAAAGCCCAACATATATACACTACCATGTGTAAAACAGATAGCTAGTGGGAAGCTGCTGTATAGCACAGGGACCACACCTGGGTGCTCAGTGATGAGTCGGTGAGGGGTGAGATGGGGGAAGGGAGGGAGGCTCAGCAGGGAGGGGGTATATGTATCCATATAGCTGATTCACTTTGTTGTACAGTAGAAACTAACATAACATTGTAATTATACTCCAGTTAAATTTTTTAAAGCCAAAAACAAAAAGGTAATAAAATGAGAAAAGAAAGTAAGCCCATACAAAATCAGGATGACAAGTTAATAAACTATAACTATTAAAAAAGGAGCAGAGAATGAGATTCTTTTCTGTCTTTGCAGTCCCAGTAATTCGCCTGTGATGCGTCACACGCTGATTTAATGTTTATTCAATAACAAAAGGATTTTCTTTCTCTGCTACCTTTGTGGAGGGCAATTCTAGACTGGAAAAATGTTGCTTTTTGACAGTGCTCAAGTTTGCACCTGCTCCAGGATGGGATGTGCCCAGTCCCCGCTCAAGCTGATCTGAGACACTCTTTTCTGCACTCAGGTTTCTCGTCCTTCACTGACACGAGTCTGAGGACCACTCTGCATGCTAAGCCACTTCAATCGTGTCCGACTCTTCGCAGCCCTATGGACCACTCTACTCTGGCTATAACTTCCCTCCGCCTGCAGGCTTGGGCCACCTCCCAGCACCACGGCCCTTAGGCAACCTGTCCCTTTAAGAGCTCCCCTCCCCCGACCCCGCCTCCAGCTCCACCCTCAGGCCCAGTGGCAGGACTTCCCCTTAAAGCCTGGGCTCCATCTTTCTGGTTAGCTGTGTACTGAGGCTGTTCCGGAGCCTTGAGGGGCCCTTGGGTGCCGGGCAGAGGCACAAGTGGGCTGTGCCAGGTGCCTGTGGGACGTGGAACCACTGCTAGGGGCTCAGGGCTTGTGGGGGGGCGGGGGGTGGCGGGGGAGGGACACGATGCTGGGACAGGGCGGATCCTGGACAGAGCAGAGCCTCTTGGGAGTAGACCAGACCTGTCAGCGGTCAAGTAGCTGCTCTGAGCCAGGTGCTCTGCCGTGCCCTCCGTGCCCCTTCTCAGGAGCATCATTATTTCCATTTTACAGGTGGGGCAAGGGTACGGGGCTCAAAGCAGCTGACTGAGTGCCCCAGGGCCAGACAGCTAACCAGGGGTAGAATCAGGATCCAAACTCAGGTCAGTGCGACCCCAAAGCCTTGCCGTTGTCTCCTCCACATCACGCGCCTGACAGGGGTACAGGCTTCTTCCCCAACTTCCCTCTGAACTTGATTTTCCTGTGCTTGGCAGAGTGAGGGGGAGGAAATGGGTTTCCCCCGCTCCCTGCAGTACCAGTACTTGGAGGCCTTCCTCCTTCCAGGAGCTGCTTGGAGATGCTGCTGCTGCTGCTGCTGCTGCTGACCCTGTTGCTGCTGCTGCCACTGGCCGTGCTCCTGTGGCGGCCGCGGTCCCAGGATGCCAGGCAGTCCTGGCTTGTCCGCCTCCAGCACCGTGTGGCGTGGGGGGCCCTGCGCTGGGCAGCCGCCTGGCAGCAGAAGAGAATAGCGCAGAGCACATTGCATGCGGGCCAGAGCCAGCAGCAGGCCCTGAGGCGGTGTCTGCGCAGAGCCCAGGGTCCCCGCTGTCCCCTCAGAGGGAGCACAGGTGTGTTTCCCAGGGTCTGGGGAAGTGGCCCAAAGAGAAGGAAACCCCACAGGAGAGTCAGATTCCAGAACCCAAAGACCCCCTTTTCCCCTTCTACCGCCAGCACAGAGAGAGGTCTGACCCAGAGAACCTACTGAGGCCAGATTGTTCAAGATGAATTTTGCCATCCTGGCCCCTGATAGCCTCTCTCCCCTCAGGCCTGTTCTGGATTCCTTCACTGAGGGTCTCACCAGTCTGGTTTGAACCCTTGGGAAACTCTGTGGCTTCATGGGGATTTTATGATGTCTTTGGGGCTACAGATATAAGCACTTTCCGGAATCATCTCCCTCTGACCAAGGCCAGCCAGGCCCAGGAGGAAGAAAGTGGCGGGCAGCCCTTGCCCCCCACCTCGAACCGGTACCATGGCGAGGCCTCTCTGCAGGTAAACGGGGAAGGCTGGAAACCAACCCCATCAGAGGTCCCTAAGTGGAGCCAAAGCCTCCCATCAGGATGGGAAAAAAGCAAACAGCAACAAAAACCTCAAAACAAAACTGGGGGACTTCCGTGATTGTCCAGTGGTTAAGACTCCCGGCTTTCAGTGCATAGGATGCGGGTTCGATCCCTGGTGACTCCCCCAAAAAAATATCTGGGGGCTCAGAGTCTGGCTCAGGCCCAGGGCCAACACTGTCTCTTGTCTCCCTCCAGGCCACCTTGCTGGGTCTGGCAGCCCTAAACAAGGCCTACCCGGAAGTGCTGGCTCCAGGAGGCACGGCTCGTGTAACTGCTTCCTCCCCTTGGCCCTACCCCCTCCCTTGGCCTTGGCATGCTCTGGGCAGGGCGAGCCCCACTGGAGCCAAGGACCCAAGGGTCCTGCTCCTGGAGGCACTGAGGTCCCCAGGGCTGCAGGCTCTGGAAGCTGGGACGGCAGCAGAGCTCCTAGATGTCTTCTTGGACCTGGAGGCCCATGGGGAAGAGCTGGCTGAGGCCATCGCTGCTGGGAACCCAGGAGCACCTCTCCCCAGACGGGCAGCCGAGCTGCGGGAGGCCCTAGAGCAGGGAACCCGAGGACTGGCCCTTCGGCTCTGGCCAAAACTACAGGTGGTGGTCACTCTGGACGCAGGAGGCCAGACTGAGGCTGTGGCCGCCCTGGGGGCCTTGTGGTGCCAAGGGCTCACCTTCTTCTCACCCGCTTACGCTGCTTCTGGAGGTCAGCAAGACTCAAGGGTGGTGAGGGGCACACGGCTAGCTGCCAAGTTGTTGTTGAGCTGCTAAATTGTGTTCAAATTTTTGCGTGGTTGGTCAACACATGAACTGCAGCAAGCCCTATATAGTCATCTCATTGATTCCTCCCCAACACCAGCTCCATTTTACAGATGAAAAAACAGGCTCAGAGAGGTTAAGAGACTTACACAGATTTATACCACACCAGCATTTCCTCCAGGTCCGTCATCTCCAGAACCACTGCCTCTTCCCAATTAGGGCCTTAGAAGCAGAGGGCTGAGCCTGGGGGAGCCGGGAAGGATGGAGTGGAGGGGCAGCAGGGGGTCAGATGCGCAGAGGGTTGGGGCCTGGGTGATTGCCTAGCATATGAAGAGGCTGCTTGCTCCCCACAGGGGTGTTGGGCCTGAGTCTGTGGCCAGAGCAGTCCCATGGCCTATACCTTCTGCCTCCTGGAGCCCCCTTTATTGAGCTGCTCCCACTCAAGGAAGGAACTTGGGAAGAGGCTACCCCCACTGTCCTGCTGGCTGAGGCCCAGAAGGGCAAGGAGTACGAGCTGGTGTTGACCAACCACGCCCAGCCTCACCAGGTGAGCATCTGCCTGCCCAGTCTCCCCACTCTGGCAAACGGTTAAAAGCCATGCGCATGCTGTTGAAGTTAATGGGCCCTTGGGCCTGACCTCATCCCCACTCCCTCCCCATCAGGTGCCGGCTGGGTGATGTGGTACAGGTAGCGGGTGTCTACAATCAGTGTCCGGTCGTCAGATTCATCTGCAGGTAAGTCACCCCCCGGGTCACTGAGGGACCATGCTCGTGCCCTGGGTTCCTCTGCCTCCTGCTTCCTTCTCCCCAGGCTGGGCCAGACTCTGAGTGTTCGAGGCGAAGACACTCGTGAGGACGTGTTCTCTGAGGCCCTGGGCCGGGCCGTGGGGCAGTGGCCGGGGGCCAAGCTGTTGGACCATGGCTGGGTGGAGAGCAGGATTCTAGGTAAGCTTTTCCACTGGCTGACTATTCCTCACCCATACCCACCCCGCTGGGAGACCTCTAGGAAGGAGGAAAGACCCAGCCTTTTCTGCTGCTCCTAACAAAAGTCCTTCCGCATATCTAACCCCGCTCCGTCCTGTTGCAGTCTCTACCCATTTCCTCTCCATTGACCCCACTCCTTGCCAAGAAACTCCTCTCCCCTGTGAACCTTGGAGTAGGGGCAGTGGGCTTGGGCTTTCGAAGATGCCCCATTCACAAAACATATGTCTGTAATAGGCGGTTTGTCCGCAGATTCCTCTGAGGGCTCCGCTCCCCACTATGAGGTATTTGTGGCACTGAGGGGGCTGAGGAACTTGTCAGAGGAAAATCGAGACAAGGTAAACCGGAGACAGGGGCAGGATACAACTGAATCCCTTCTCTCTGCGCACTGCCCCGTGTGTCGTGGGGAGGTGGGGGAGGGGAGGAGAGCCTCCCTGGAGCTCTGGGAAGGGAGGGTTGAGCCCCACAGACACACATGTACACATGAAACTTCTAGCCACGCATACCCTGGGCACAGCTGTGCGCGCCTCACACACATGCCACCCAGCCCCACGTTAGCCTCACTTGAGCCCCTCTGTTTCCAGCTTGACCACTGCCTTCAGGAAACCTCCACTCGCTACAAGCACCTGCGGTTCCGGGGCAGCATGGGCCCCGCCCAAGTCCACCTGGTGGGGCAGGGGGCCTTCAGGGAACTGCGGGCAGCCCTTGCTGCCTGCCCTTCAGCCCCTTTCCCTCCTGAGATGCCCCGGGTCCTCAGGCACAGGTCTCTGGCCCAGTGCCTGCAGAGGAGGGTGGTGTCCTGAGCTGAGGCCTGCCCCTGGCCCCGTTCACCCCTATGGGCTGCCTTGCTCTTTCCCCTGAGGCCCCTCTGGATGTGGAGCCCTTGGCCAGGGTCTTCATGTGTCAGCTGACAGCTGCCCATGAGAGCTGCAGCCCTTAGGGAGGCCCGACCTGGTCCATCAGTTCCGAGTTGACTTCAAGGACAGAGCAGACTCCAGCAGTGCCCCGCCTGGAGCCCCCAGCCCACCCTAGACGACATTGGAGTTCCAGTCCATGCCGGCAATGCCTGTGTCTTCTCAGCCTGTGCACCAGGCAGGCTGGAAGTGTTGGAAGTTCAGGCTCCCAGGAGTGACCCTCAGCTGGCACGGAGCAGGGGCTGGTGACCACAGACCCCAGCTTTGTCGTCCCTCAGTAGAACAACTCTGAAGTGCATTCTGTAGCATCTCTCTCTGAGGGTCCCCACCAGTTGCCCGCAGTGGTAACCCTCTCGTTAACACGGTTCTTACTGGTTTTCTTCTTGTCTCTCCTGTCCCTCCTCCCACGTGCTTTCTAGGATCACCTGCCAAATAAACTTCTTATACCCAGAATCTTGGCTCGGGGTCTGTTTTGGGGGAAACCAGGGACCCCATTCACTCTGCTCCTGCTGCAGCCTGGATTGCCCTCTCCACTTCAGTTCTGGACACCAGGGCTTTCCCTGTAACTTCTGCTCCAAGCTGGGGTGGGCCCTGAGTGTGTGCCCTTGGAGACCTGGGGGACCCCTACCACAGCCTAGGTCAACCTAGGAGACACTGAGCACCCCCTGACCTCTCCCCATCCCAGGCCTTCCCTAAGTGCGGAGGGGCTGCTCCCCAACTCCCCTTGCCCAGGCTTAGCACAAGTCTCCCTTCCTGGCCCCAAACCCACAAATCACCTCCATGGGCAGGACCTATACTGCAAATCATAAAGAATCACAGCAGGAAGCAGCCCCAGAGACCATCTGGGTTGGCTGTCCATCTTACCACGGGGGAAACGGGCTGGCCTTCAGTTTCAGCAGGCTCATGAGTCTTGTCCAAACCTCGCAGCGCCTCCTAAATAATGTGGCACCTAATCCCAATCAGCTGCCAAACCTCAGATTCTTTGTTCGTTTGTTTTAATATTTATTTATTTATTTGTCTGGGCCGGGTCTTAGTTACAGCATGTGGGGTCTAGTTCCCTGAGCAGGGACTGAACCCGGGGCCCCCTGCATTGGGAGCACAGTTTAGTCACTGGACCACCAGGAAAGTCCAAGCCTCAGATTCTGACTCTGAATTACTACATCTGAATCAGTTCAGTTCAGTTTGGTTGCTCAGTTGTGTCCAACTCTTTGCAACCCCATGGACTGCAGCATAGCAGGCTTCCGTGTCCATCACCAACTCCTGGAACTTGCTCAAATTCATGTCTATCGAGTTGGTGATGCCATCCAACCATCTCATCTTCTGTCGTCCCCTTCTCCTGTCTTCAATCTTTCCCAGCATCAGGGTATTTTCCAGTGAGTCAGTTCTTCCCATCAGGGGGCCAAAGTATTGGAGTTTCAGCTTCAGCATCAGTCCTTCCAATGAATATTCACGACTGATTTCCTTTAGGAGAGACGGGTTGGATTTCCTTGCAGTCCAAGGGACTCTCAAGAGTCTTCTCCAACATCACAGTTCAAAAGCATCAATTCTTCGGCTCAGCTTTCTTTACGATCCAACTCTCACATCCATACATGACTACTGGAAAAACCATAGCTTTGACTAGACGGACCTTTGTTGGCAAAGTAATGTCTCTGCTTTTTAATATGCTGTCTAAGTTTGTCATAGCTTTTCTTCCAAGGAGCAAGCATCTTTTAATTTCATGGCTGCAGTCACCATCTGTAGTGATTTTGGAGCTCAAGAAAATAAAGTCTGTCACTGTTTCCATTATTCCCCCATCTATTTGCCATGAAGTGATGGGACTGGATGCCATGATCTTAGTTTTTGAATGTTGAGTTTAAGCCAGCTCTTTCACTCTCCTCTTTCACTTTCAAGAGGCTCGTTAGTTCCTCTTTGCTTTCTGCCGTAAGGGTCGTGTCATCTGCATATTTGGAATTATTAATATTTCTCCCGGCAATCTTGATTCCAGCTTGTGCTTTATCTAGCCTGGCATTTTGCGTGATGTACTCTGCATAAAAATTAAATAAGCAGAGTGACCATATACAGCCTTGACGTCCTCCTTTCCTAATTTGGAAATAGTCTGTTGTTCCATGTCCAGTTCTACTGTTGCTTCTTGACCTGCATACACATTTCTCAGGAGGCAGGTAAGGTGGTCTGGTATTCTCATCTCTTTAAGAATTTTCCACTTCTGGATTCCACACCCCAAATCCAGGCCCCTGCTCCCATCTGCCTGGCCCCCACCTTAGCCCATGACTCCTTACTGCTAAAATCCTCCCATACTGCCCCCAGCACCTGTGCCATCAAAACTAATCAGCTTAGCTGATAAGACCCTTTGACCCACTCTGACCTCACTGACCTGTCCAGCCACCCCTCTCTTCTAAGAGAAGCTGTGATCAGTGGACCACACCCTGCTTCCTGTATGAGTATAGCACGGTCACCTCTAGGTCTCTGCTCAGGCTGTCCCTTCTGGGTAAAGCTTTCTCTCCCAAGCTTACTTGATGGAAACCGACTTTTCACGGAAGGCTTTTGCAGAGTCCTCTCTCCATTGAGCTATACTTTTGCCGGGTCACCTCCCAGCAAAACCGGGCCAGGGCTTCCCCATGTGGTCCAGTGATTAAGAATCTGTCTGCCAATGCAGGGGACATGGGTTCAGTCCCTGGCACAGAAGATTTCACATGCAGCAGAGCAACTAAGCCCATGAACCACAACTACTGAACCTGCAAGTTGCAGCTACTGAAACCCACATGCCTAGAGCCCGTGCTCTGCAACAAGAGAAGTCACCAAAATGAAAAGCCCAAGCACAGCAACCCAGAGACAAAGAGTAGCCCACCGCCTAGCACCCAACTATAAAAGCCCGTGCGCAGCAATGAAGACCCAGTGCAGCCTGTGCGTGCTTAGTCACTTAGTCAGTTGTGTCTGACTCTTTGCAACCCCATGGACTATAGTCCACCAGGCTCTTCTGGCCATGGAATTTTCCAGACAAGAATACTGGAGTGGGTTGTTGCCACTTCCTTCTCCAGGGGATGTTCCTGACCCAGGGATCCAACCCGTGTCTCCTGCATTGGCAGGCAGATTCTTTGCCACAGTGCCACCTGGGAAGCCCCAGTACAGCCAATAAATAAATAATAATAAATTTTGTGTGTGTGTGTTTTTTTTAAAGAAAACCAGGCAGTATTTTATGCACACTGTCACTCCAGCACCCAGAGCAGAGCCTGGCACGGAACCAGTGCTCAGTAGACAGTGCCCTAGATAAGAGAAACTCCAGCCTAGAGATGGCACATGTCCTTCTCCCCATGGTGGCTCTCCTCCTGCCAGTGGTGGGATGGGACTCAATCCATCCCGTTGAGGCAGCCCAACCAGGTAGAAAGCTGGCAAGGTGGAAGGATAACGTCAGTTTTGTCTGGTGTTCTTCCACTACCCAGGAGTGGCTTTTCAAGGTTCTCCATCTTGGAGGTTGGTGGAAGGGGAAGAAGGAAGAAGAGCCAGAGGGGAGGGAAAGTCAGCTAAAACACCTTTTGCACAGAGGAAGAAGGCCCTGAAGCATAAAGGCCCCAGGGGCAGAGACAGAAGCAGGGGAGAGAGGTTGTTGCCTGGCTGCCCTTCCCCAGACACACACATCCTATGGAGGGTGGGTCTCATGACTGCTTCCTTTCCTGCTCTTAATTAGCAGCTCCCCATATGCATTGTCCCACGCCAGCCCCCAGGCAAGACCTTTTTGTGCTCCCAGATTCCTAGGAGCAAGGTGGCCTCATTAGTGCCTGGAGACCGCCCCCATCTCCAGGGAGCAGGCAGACAGACAAAGCGAGGGACCAGGGGCACAGAGATCCAACTCAAGACTCTGATCCTCTGGGCGGTCATTCCTGGGGCCTAGCCTGGAGACGGCACTCCTGCGGGAGGCTAATCTTAGATTTGCCTTTGTCTAGCACCCATCTCTCCCCACTTCCCGCCTACCACCTCTGAGCACTATAAACCCCAGGCTCCTGCTAGTGGGTTGCAGTTGACAGCCTCGAAGCTCCTGGCTATTCGGACCACTGCAGATGACACCTTTCCCGGCTACCCCACTCTGAGCTCCAGACACCATGAATCCTTTCTCTACAAAGGTAAAGACCCAGGGATGGAGGGGTGACTTAGGGGCAATGAGACTGGGGACAGTGAGAATGCTTGCTCGGGGAGCTAGAAGGAAGGTTGAAAGTGTCTTTTCCCATATGGGTTCTGGAGGCAGGATGCAGGGTGGACCCGTGACAGAGAATCTGCCTTAGCTAACACTGGACTGTGCCCTCTTCTCCTAAGAATTCATGTTTATCGGGCTTTTACTATGTATCAGGTGCAATTTGCACTTGTCATCTTATCTCATCCTCCCAGCAGCCCTGCACAGCAGGAATTACTTAATACCCAGTTTACAAGTGAGAACGTTGTGCCCCATGAAAGGGTAGGAAAGGTGCCCAAACATACAGAATCGTTTCCCCTGCAAGGGATCAGGCAGTCAAAATAACAGTCTGGATCCTGCCAGTCCTTGATTTTCCCGTGCTTGCCCTCTGTGGGGAGGAGGAGCGGATAAATGGAGCTTCTGTTTCCCTGAGCAAAGTCTCCATAAACTTCTGGGGCAGATTCATTCATTTGAAACATGCCTGTTTCAAATGGAGTGGTCAGAGCTCTAATGAGGGTACAGGGGACTAAGGGCATCCAGAGGAGAGAGAGATTCATTTTGCCCAGGGGCTTTCAAAGAGCTTACTGGAGGAGATGCTCTGCTGGATCTTAAGGTCAGTCAGTTCAGTCGCTCAGTCGTGTCAGAGAGAGCCCTTCAGACAGCTTTGAACAGAGGCAGGAAAGCCAGGCTACAGAGAGTGAGAAGCGCCGGCCACGAGGGGGCGCGGAGCCAGCTGGGCAGGATCCGGACGTAGGGGCTGGCATGCGGGCGCCCCTCAGCGCCGGTCTCCGCCTTCCTTAGGTCTCCTGGGCTACTGTGACGCTGCTGCTCCTGCTCCTGTTGCTGCCGCCAGCGCTTCTGTCACCCGGGGCGGCCGCGCAGCCCCTGCCCGACTGCTGCCGTCAGAAGACGTGCTCCTGCCGCCTCTACGAGCTGCTGCACGGCGCGGGCAATCACGCGGCCGGCATCCTCACGCTGGGCAAGCGGCGGCCCGGGCCGCTGGGCCTCCAGGGCCGGCTGCAGCGACTCCTGCAGGCCAGCGGCAACCACGCGGCGGGCATCCTGACCATGGGCCGCCGCGCAGGCGCAGAGCCGGCGCTGCGCCCCTGCTCCAGCCGCCGGTGTCCTTCTGAGGCCGCCTCGTCCGTGGCACCTGGGGGACGGTCTGGGGTCTGAGCTCTCGCTCGGGTCCAGTCCTGGCCCTACCCTGGCCCCGCCCTCACCCCCGCAGGGAAAACAAAAAAACTGTCAGCTCGCAGGGAAAAGGGGAATAAAGTCTCCGTTAGTGTGGCTGCTCTCTGTCCTTGTGCGGTCGCGTCCCGCCCTCCAGGGGGCGTGAGAGTCTTTCGAACCGTAAAGAGCCGGAAAACCCAGAGTTCGGTTTGAGAGTCTTTGAACCAATCTCGGATGGGCGCTCTTAGGGCAAGAAACTGTGCAAGGCCCTGGAGAGCGGAGAGAACCGCATATGTGAGTGCTAGGAGGGGAGAATGGGGGCAGACACGGTCCTCGGTGCTCCACCAGTCATTCTGAATCGCCAGGCCTTTTCCTGAGAGACGCGGAGGAAAGTGCAAGCAGAGGAGCGGGATGCGGCTGCGAAGGAGGGAGCCGCGCCCGCCGAAAAGGCAGGGAATATGAGGTTCAACAGGAATCTTCCAGAGGGCTACGGTGTGGGGTAGGGCGTTTGGGGGAGCGGTGAGGCACTGAAGGGGAGGCGGTTAGGCTTGTGCAGCCCTGATTGTGAACGCCCTCACAGATCATCAGGCTTTGCACTTTATTCTGTAGGTAGCTGAGAGTCAGAAGTTCTTAAGCAGGGATGAGGCAAGATTTTTCCAGCAATTTCAACGAAACACACCTGTGACAAGTTGAATTGTGCAACCCCTCCCCTTCCGCATTTACATTTGAAGTCCTAACCCCCAGCACTTCAGAACATGACCTTATTTGGAAATAGAGTCTTTGTGGATGAAATTAGTTAAAATTCAGTCATACTGGGGGAAAAAAATCTATCATACTGGAGTAGGGTGAGCCTCTAATCTAATATGACATGTCCTTATAAAAGGGGGTATTTGGACACATGCACTCGAGGAGAATCCATGTGAACATGAAGGCAGAGATGGGTGATGGATCTACAAGCCAAAAAGTGCCAATAAGCCACCAGAAGCTAGAAAATAGGCATGCAACAAATATTCATCCAAAGCCTTCAAAAGGAGCCAACTCTGCAGTCATTTTGGTCTTGGACTTTCCGCCTCCAGAACGGAAACAACAGATTTCTGTTGTTAAAGTCATCCAGCTTGTGGTACTTTGTTACAGCAGCCCTAAGAAACTAAAACCCAAAAGGAGAGGTGCAGAAAGATGTGGCACTTTTTAGTATATAACGTCCTAGATAACGCCCAGCTCAGACTTGGGGTGAGGGTGAGGAGCACTGGCCTGCCCTCTCCCCGGCCCATCTTCCCTTTGTCATTGGCTTTAGCTGTTTTTTTCCCAGGAAGCAGCCACCCTAAGCCACCACACTTAGCTGCCACAGTAGTTTTCTGCTTCCATAGTGAAAAGTCCCGTGTCTGGTCTCACCTGGGTCCTTCTTGCTGCACTGGTTTCATTTTGGGGAAGATGAAGAACAAAGTCCACCGGTGCACTTTGGGGATTTATAAACTGACTGCTCACCTTGAAACCATCTTTCTCAGCCCCAAATTTACCTCCAACCCCTCTTCCACTTGAATGGTTGCAGAGAGAAGGAGGGTTAAATCAGAATGACAGGAAGAGGGGGCGAATAAGGAGACAATTGCTCCCCAACACATTGTGTGCCAACGATATGCATTATGCTATTAAATTCACACAACCATACGAGGTAAAAATTATTAGCTCCATTTGACAGGTAAAGAAAATGATGCTGCTGGAGGCTGAGTAACACAATTAGTAAGCGGCAGAGCTGGGATTTCTACCCAGTGGACTCCAGAGAGCTCTTTTTATCCATTCTGCTGAGGTGACAGGCAGAGTTAGCCAGGGTATCCTATGCAAACTAAGGCACAAGTGACGGTTAAGTATTCTAGCATTTGAGTTTCCTGCCCTCTCATCGATCCTCCACTGGCAAAACTGACCTCTTTAACTCTGCTGTCTCATACTGGAGCGCAGGCAGAAAGCTGAGGTTGCTGCGAGATATCCCAACTCCAGCAGGCGGCGCTGTGAACCAGACACGAGTCCCAGCGTGGGCGGCTAAAGGGGGAACCCGAGGGGAGGAGACACAAGGAGCCGCCAGGGAAACACGCGTGGGGGCGTGGCCACCCCGGAAGGTGGGCGTGTCTGTCATTCAAGCCCCGCCCCATCCCTTGGCGCTTCGGCCTCGGGTGGGCGTGTCCCAAATTCTCTGCTGGAGAGACACGCGTGGGCCGCTCCCCACCCGGAGGAGGGCAGCGGAGGGGAGTGAGGGTGTCGCTGGCGACGGGGCCACGTGGCGGGCTCCGGGCGAGCCCTAGGGAAAGAACCTGGCCCGTGGGGAGGTGGGGGGACCGAGGCGGCGCCGAGACAAGCGGAAAGCTACTGGGTTTGGAACAGAGAGGCGGCGGCGGCGGCGGCGCCGAGAGGGGAGGGGAAGAGGCAGGCGGGCGCATGGGGCGCCCCGGCCCCGCCGGCAGCGCGCCCCCTCCGGCCCGGCCGCGCTGAACGCCCCCAGCGCTGCGCCTGGAATCTGCGCCCCGAGGCCATGCCGGTCATGAAGGGGTTGCTGGCCCCGCAGAACACCTTCCTGGACACTATCGCCACCCGCTTCGACGGCACGCGTGAGTGGGGTGGAGGCTGGAGCTGAGGGTTTGAGCTAGAGGTCAAGTCTCCTTTGGCGCTCGCGTGGATCTCCTGAATATGATGAGCGAGACCCAAGGCGAGGAGAATGGGCTAGGAGGGACTAGGAACTCCCAGAGCCCCAGTAAAGGAGCAGGACTGGCAGCGCCCTGGGAGGGGAGACGCGGAGAGGACCAAGAGTGCGGGCAGCTAAGGTTGGGGGTGTGTGACAGGAGGCCGGAAAGGTTCTTTGTGCAGCAAAGCGGAGGAGTCCTTGAGAGCCGCCCACTCTCGGGCAGGGCTGTGCTGGGGGCGTGTACGGGAGTATCCAAGACGAGGAGGTGGGACGAAGTGGCCAGGTGCTTTGGGGTCTGCTCCCGACGACTGCAGCATCTCCTTTCCCCAGGGGAAAAAAAGAGAGAGAGACATAGAAAAGGTCAGACTTTTGCAGGATCCAGCTTGGATTAAGGTCACGCAGCCCCAAATTGTAGCGGTCCCTGTCTGGGGGAGGTATGGCAGGAAGGCAGGGGGTGGTCTGTGTAACGGAGAGAACTGCCTGCCCTCCCAACCGAGCTTGAGTTCCAAGTTCAGCACCTTGGACAGCCACCATCCCGCTTCGCCCCCTCTTCTCTCGCCATTCCCTTTTCCTACTTTGGAACTGAACGATCTCCCTTTGCCCGGTTCGGACACCCAGGCTGAGATCTGGAAGGTAGGGGGAGCGGTACCTGAGGGAGGAAACAGCCGCCGGGGCCCTACCCGCCTCCCCACCCAGCCCCCCACACACACCTCCCTTGTTTCCATAGTGCCTATCACCCGGGCAACGGACCTGGGATGGGAGAAGGAGGCTGTTTGCCCAGGGCCCAGCACCTCCCAGACACCTTCAGTATCCCCATCAGCTGCTCCATCCCCAGACATTCACCTCTCCTAGCACCCCAGGACTGGTTTCTTCTCAGATCCCTTCCTTCAGCTGAGACTGTCCCTAGATGGCCTACTGAGCCCCCCTGAGGCCTCCCACCCAGTGGAACTGGAGGGGAGCCAGCTCAGGTTCTGTTGCTGGGTTTGCTAGAGCCACAACTTCATTGCTCAAGCCTGTCAAACTTTGAGAACGGGGACAGACCCCTGAACTTAGCTGAGGGATGCTAAAAGAGGACTTTTCCTGGAAGGCAGGGAATGAGAATGCTACTCATCACTGTCTTCCTCCCTCCACAGAGGAGACTGGACAATAAACTCTGTGAGTTTGGATAACCTCTGCTTTTTGGTTTCCTATCAATAAAATAGGTGTGATAACCCCAGAATCTCTGCCTTATCCAGGATAGCAGCTATGGATTGTGCTTTGAAAGCTGGGCAAATGTGGGGCATCATTTCACCTTCTCAGTGTAACACTTACTATGTGCCAGGATTTGCTCTTCCCAGGTAACCCATGTAACTCACACCATTTTGAGGAAGATATATAATCCCTCACTTTTCAGGTAAGGAAGCTGAGGCACAGGGGAGTTCATTAACTTGTTCAAAGTTACGCAGTCAGCAAGTGGCAGGGATAGGGTGCTGGAGCCCATGCCCTCACTCACCATGCTGTGCTGCCGCCTACAGCAACAGCTCATCAGATTCAAGGCAGAAGTCATGACCTCTTGGAGTTCCTTTTCCAACCCCCTAGACTACCTTGTCCCAGTTCCAGGCCACCCTTTAGTCCTTGTCCTTTTGCTCTATCTCTTCTTACTCTCATTTCAGGACATCCCAAAGGGGATCCAGGAATCCCACGGAAACCTGGGAAGCTCCTGTTTCTAGGATCTCTGACCTCGGCTTGGGGGAGGTACGGCTCACCTGGAAACTGAGCTCCCCTCCTGGCCTTGGCCTGACCTTAACCCCTTCTTCCCACAGACAGCAACTTCCTGCTGGCTAACGCACAGGGCCCACGGGGCTTTCCCATTGTCTACTGTTCTGACGGCTTCTGCGAGCTCACAGGCTACGGCCGCACCGAGGTCATGCAGAAAACCTGCAGCTGCCGCTTCCTCTACGGTCCAGAGACCAGTGAGCCAGCCCTGCAGAGGCTGCACAAGGCTCTGGAGGGCCATCAGGAGCACCGCGCTGAAATCTGCTTCTACAGAAAGGATGGTGAGGGGATCTGGCCTGCCCTGCCATCCTGCCCAGACCCCAGACCTTACCCAGAGTCCACTGGGACAGTGGAAACCTGGTTGCTGGTCCCCACACTGCCACAAGCTGACCGTGTGACACTGAGTGTATCCTTGACCCTCTCTGAGCCATGGTTTTCCCATCAGGAAGGTGAAGGAGATGGCTGACAAAATCTCTGGGCTTTCCAGCTCTAATCCTTGGCCAAGCCCTTTGATTATGCCCAGGAACAAAGAGGGATGAGAGAGAAGGAGATGCCAGGGCTGCTCATCCTCCTCCTCTTACCTCTCCACACCTGCAGGCTCAGCCTTTTGGTGCCTCCTGGATATGATGCCCATCAAGAATGAGATGGGAGAGGTCGTACTTTTCCTCTTCTCCTTCAAGGACATCACTCAGAGCGGAGGCCCAGGACTTGGCCCCCAGGAGGCCATGGCGACAGTAATCATGGTAACCTCAAGTCTGCAACTCTGGGGAGATGGCGTGAATGGTCAGAAGCCCTTGCCCAAGGGCACCCAAGCCCTCTCCCTACTCAGCATCATGGATGTGCCCCCACTTATTGCCATGCCCTTCTTCCCAACAGAAAGCTCCCTTGGCAGGAGGGGAGCCAGCTCAAGACTTCGATCTGCCAGGAGGCAGAGCCATACTGTCCTACACCGACTGACTGGCCACTTGGGCCGCCGGGGCCAGGGAGGCATGAAAACCAATGTGAGTCCAGCCTCCAGCCCAGCATCTCCCAGACATGTTTCTGAGGCACCTTTGCTACTGTGTCCCTGTTTCCCTGTCTGTCCAATCTCCCTTGAGTGGCTTGTTCTTTTGTCCGCCGTTCCTCACATATGGCTCTCTGCTCTATCCCGTGTTTCCCCACGTCTCCTTTCATCCTCCTCTTCCTTGCTTCCTTGTGATTGACATTACGATGCTCTGATGATGCCACAAAGGTGGGGCTCTAGCAGCAATTACATCACCCACCTTTGGGTCTTAGGGTTGCCTCGTGGAGGGGTATGAAACCATGTTAGTGGTCCCAGGGAGAAAGCCCCCATTGGGGTCTGGCATCTGACTCTGTGTACCACTCCTAGGACCCTGATGAAGCCATGGGTCTCCAACCTTCTGAGCAGACTGTTATGGCAACAGGGAATGGGGTATGCCATGCCAGCCTCCCCTCACCCTTGGGATATACTTATCCTCCACTGCATCCCTAGAACCCAAGAGGATCTTGAGAGAGAAGCTAGTGACCCCTCAAGCTAGGGCATTGTCTGACTGGTCATAATCACCTTCTCAAGAAGGGTAAAGGTCAAACCTTAGAAACCTTGCGCATGCACACACACACACACACACACACACACACACACACACACCCCCCCCGAGGAGGGAAGTATCAGGTGTCAGCTGCCAACCCCCACCTCCTGCACATTCTACATCCTCTTGTGGTTGTAAGCTTGCAGTGCCCACTCCACCCCTTTCCCCGTTCCTTACCTGTCCCTCCCCCAGCTTTGGCTCTTCTTTTCCCCAAGTGTCCCCAACCGCCACCCCTCTCCCCTTAGAACGTGTTTGAGCCAAAGCCATCAGTGCCCGAATACAAGGTGGCCTCCCGTGGGGGGTCCCGCTGCCTCCTCCTCCACTACAGCGTCCCCAAGGCCGTCTGGGACGGCCTCATCCTCCTTGCCACCTTCTACGTTGCGGTCACTGTCCCCTACAACGTCTGCTTCTCGGGTGATGATGACACGCCCATCACGTCCCGACACACCCTTGTCAGCGACATCGCCGTGGAGATGCTCTTCATCCTGGGTTAGACCCTCTGTCCCATGTACCCTGGCGGGTGGGGTGGAGGGACCCACGCCCCAAAGCCTCGTTTCATTCTGGGCTTGCCAGACCCAGATATTTAGAGCCCACCTACTTCTGTTTCTTTATGTCCTCATGGTCCATGAGCTCTCCCCTGATCCCTGGAGCCTTCAGCCTTTAGACCTCTCCTCTTTTAAGAACCAGTCTGAAGCCCAATCCGTCATCCCCATTCCTGCCTCCAACACTATTCTGAGTCTTACCCAAGGTCCCTTAGTCACAGCTTCTTGCATCCCCAGATATCATCCTGAACTTCCGCACCACCTACGTGTCCCAGTCTGGCCAGGTGGTCTCTGCTCCTCGTTCCATCGGCCTCCACTATCTGGCCACCTGGTTCTTTGTTGACCTTATTGCTGCTCTACCTTTTGACCTGCTGTACGTCTTCAACATCACCGTGGTGAGTGATCCCTGTCCTGCCTTGCAGCCTAGTCTGGCAACTTCAGCACAGCATCTTCCATTAAGGGACCCACCTCAGTCCCAGACTCAGTCATCAGCGAATATTTTCCAGGCATCTGTGATGGGCAGAGCCCAGCACTAGAAACCAAGAAGGATCCAAGAGCATCTGCCTTCTTGGGGAGTTCAGCTCACAGTCTCTGAGGGAAGCTGAGACAAATGAAAAGCTAACTAGGGCTACCAAGGCGGCATTGGTCTGCAGCCAAATGAGTGGCACTTTTCACATTTTTATTTAACAAACAACGGATGAGCATTTAGCTGTCTGCAAAGTACTGTGTAAGGCATGGTCACTGTGGAGGAGAGGGATAAGGATTCAGCCACTCGGCAGCTAAGCTGGTAGAGACAGCAGGAGCAGAAGAGGTGAATGGACTGCAAGACAGGGCCCAGGTAGTGCTGCGCAGGGGCTGGACGCAGAACTAACCGACCTTGAATTCCAGGCTGGAACACGGGCTCCCACAAAACTGATCTGAAATCTGGCTGTTGCGAGGAAGCCAAAGCATGGCAGTTGGGCAGAGGCTGGCGTGGTCTAGGAAGGGTTCCCGAGGGAGGAAGTGACAGCTGAGCTAGACCCTAGACAGAATAGGCCCCAGCTGGCGGGAGACAAGGAGAGGGAACATTTAGGGAGAACACACCAAGCCAAGATGAGGAAGTAGAGGCTGCGGGGCGGACTTGGATGCAGAGAGTCCCAGAACTGCCTGGAAGTGCCCTCAGTGGTCAGCTCTGTACCCAGCCGGCAGATGCTAGGTCTTCTATGGCCCAGGGAGAGGGAGTCCCACCCTGTGTCCCCAGACCCCCTTGAGTGGGGAGGTGGAGAGCAGTCTCCCCGTGTGCTCCTCTGCCTGCCACACTCAGCTATAGCGGGAAACCACCTACACGCAGCCGGATTTAACTAGCCGCCAACGGGCTGTGGGCCTCTTCTCCTGGCTGTGTACACGTGTGTGTATGCTCCCACACACGTGCATGTGGGTGTGTCTGCCCTGAGGCTCTGGCCCTTCCAAGTGGAGTTCCCCACTTCTCTCCTGGGTGCATCCCACCTGGTTTGTGCCCACCAGGCAGTCCCCCCCTTCTCTGGTAGCTTCAGGAGCACTTTACAGTTATTCTAAGTTCTTTCATACATCATCACGTAGGAACCTCACAGTAACCTTTCGGGGCAGATTCCCATATCTCTCTTTCTCAGAGGTAGATGCAGAGGCTCAGAGAGGTTGAGTGGCTTGTTGAAAGTCACACAGCTAGCAGTGGCAGGCAAGAAACTAGAACCAGGTTCCTAGACTCCCGGTCTAGAATTCTTTCCAGCATGCCACCCTGCTTCCCAGGAAACCAGTGTACCTGAGTGGATGGCCTGGCATGAGGAGAGAGGAGGAGCCCATGCTGGGGCTAGAGGGAAGCGGAGCAAAGATGGAGGCTAAGTGGGCACTGGCAGAGCCATGGACTTGAAGGGACCAGGCCTGAGACATCCTGGTCCAGCGAGGAGAGGAGGGCCCCAAGGGAGGAGGGCCCAGGTGACAAGGGGAAGCCTTGAAGAACTCAAGGTTGGAGTCAGGAGCTCTGAGAGCTAGGGGCAGGCATTAAGCCCTGGAGTGCGTGTTCAGTAGCTAAGTTGTGTCTGCCTCTTTGAGACCCCATGGACTGTAGCCTACCAGGCTCCTCTGTCCATAGAATTCTCCAGGCAAGAATACTGGAATGGTTTCCCATTTCCTTCTCCAGGGGATCTTCCTGACCCAGGGATCGAGTCCAAGTCTCTTGCACTGGTGGGCAGATTCTTTACCACTGAGCTCCCTGGGAAGCTCCTAAACTCTGGAGAGGGTAGATCAGAGTCACCTCCTTTCCAGCTCCTTTGCCTAAAATTAGAGAAAATGGCATGTGACTCAGGAGCTGTGTAAGGCCAGGGCTAAGGGGATGCTCCTGGAAGCCCCTGAAGGGACAGTGAGGGGCCTTCATACAAAGTTCTGCATGTGCTACCCCAGAGCCCCCAGCCCTAGCCTCCAGGCTGCCCCACCCAGAGCAGTGAGAACATAAGCTCCCACCTGCGCATCATGTCCAAGACTAGAAGGGCTTATCAAAACACAACCAAAACAGTCATGGTTAATACCAGCTAACCTTTACAGGACCCTGACTAACTTCAGCAGCCCACAGCAAACCCTGTAAGGGCTGGGGCCTCACAATCTTAAGTACCCTGCTCTCCTCTCTCAGCATCCCAGCTGTAGCCGATCCATAAGGGATGAGGTCCCTAAACCTTCCCTTGTCCATAGCTGATTGTACCTAAGACACCGGGGGCTTTGAGCAAGGACCAGAGATCATTATGTCTGTTGTCCTGCCTCTGACTTGCCCTTTCACCAGCCAAGGTGCTAAGAGGCAGTATAGCACAAAATGGACTCTGGTGTCAACGCAGATTTGAATCCCAGTCCATGATTTCCTTGGTCGGTGACCTTGAGCAAGTCACCAGCCTCTCTGAGCCTTAGTATACTCGTCTGCACACTGAGAATGGTGATGAAAATTGGACTGAGGGCGTAAATCTGTTTGTTTTTATGAGGATTACAGTTATTTAGCCCAATGCCTGACACACATAGTACTTGCTGTTTTAGCCATTATTAGGGTTGTGTTGTTGTTGTGTTGGTCGCCGCACTGCATGGCTTGTGGAATCTCAGTTCCCTGACCAGGAACTGACCTCTCGCCCAGTGCAGTAGAAGAGCAGAGTCCTAACCACTGGACCACTAGGGAAGTCCCCATGATTAGTTTTAGCATCATTCTGTCCCCCTTGCATTTCCTGGTCACCTCAGCACAGCAAGGATCCTTTTCCTCAGGCAGCCTCCCCGAGCTCCAGGGCACCTGGGAGAGGGGGGAACGTGGGGGGGCCTGCTGACAGCCTCCCCTGCTGCACCCACTCTGCAGACATCGCTGGTGCACCTGCTGAAGACGGTGCGGCTGCTGCGGCTGCTGCGGTTGCTGCAGAAGCTGGAGCGGTACTCGCAGTGCAGCGCCGTGGTGCTCACGCTGCTCATGTCGGTCTTTGCGCTCCTTGCCCACTGGATGGCCTGCGTCTGGTATGTCATCGGGCGTCGGGAGATGGAGGCCAACGACCCCCTGCTCTGGGACATCGGTGAGCCACTGACCCCCAGGCTTTCACTAGCTACCCATTCACCTGCCCTGTCCAAGCAGGCCCCCAGGCTGACACCCCCACCCCAATCAGGACCCCACCCCCACCCCATATTCCTCCATCCCTCCGATAAACATGCAATCAAATAGGCGATCAAGTCCCAGCTCCTTGTGCACAGGAAGCACTTAAACTCTTAGAGAATGGAAGGGGCCCCTAAACAGTCAGCAGTGTAGGGAGCTGGTAGCCTTGAACTGCAACTGTAACCACTTCAGGGCCGGGAGGCCCAGACACCCCGGCTGCTCCTCACATTTCCTGTGCAAACCTCCCCTCACCTCTGTAAATACTCCCCTCACCCAAGGTCAAGTGCAGACAGCTCAGGGAAACCCCATTCTCCACTGCTCGCGCAGCCGGGGCTCCTTGCATCCCTCCACCCACTAGGCTGGTTGCACGAGCTGGGCAAGCGGCTGGAGGTGCCCTATGTCAATGGCTCAGCCGGCGGCCCGTCGCGGCGCAGCGCCTACATCGCCGCTCTCTACTTCACGCTGAGCAGCCTCACGAGCGTGGGCTTCGGCAACGTGTGCGCCAACACTGACGCCGAGAAGATCTTCTCCATCTGCACCATGCTCATAGGCGGTGAGGCGGGGCCTACCAAGCCCAGCGTGCAGATGGGGAAACTGAGGCCCAGAGAAGGCAAGGTGTCCACCCACGACCAGACACTGGGAGGACATTCATTCATAGATGTTTGCTCAGCACCTATTACATGCTGGCCTTGGGGGAAATGGCCAAAACTGGAGGTTTGCTTGCGAAAGGGATGGGAAGCCCAAGTTCTTGACCTAATGGGTTAGGGCATGAGAGTAGCATCAGGTGTGACCTGTCTCAGGACCACCTGCTATTCCCTGCCCCAAACCCAGAACCTGGCATCAGGTAGGCACTCAGGGGCCCTCCGGCTCTCCTGCCCCTCCCCAGGAGCCCGAGACTGGTCCAGGGCAAGGGGGCTCGCCGTGGAGGGCGGGCGTGGGGGGCGGAGGCCGGAGGGGTGGCCGCCCCTGACTGCCCGCTGCCCGCCACAGCGCTGATGCACGCCGTGGTGTTCGGGAACGTGACGGCCATCATCCAGCGCATGTACTCGCGCCGCTCGCTCTACCACAGCCGCATGAAGGACCTCAAGGACTTCATTCGTGTGCACCGCCTACCGCGGCCGCTCAAGCAGCGCATGCTCGAGTACTTCCAGACCACGTGGGCGGTCAACAGCGGCATTGATGCCAACGAGGTAGTGCGTAGCTGAGGGGCGCCCTGTACCTGCAGCGCAGAGGTGCAGGAGCGGGGAGTGGGGTCGAGGCCTCTCAGGGTTTGAGATGGAAGCAAATGGGTTGCAGGGAAACGAAATGCTGTTCACAAGGACACACACCTACCGGAGTCCACATCCCTTTTCCTCTACACGTGGCTAATGCCATGGTCGAGCATCTGCTTGCAGCCAGCCTCTGTGCTGGACACAGGAGTCCTGGAGAGGATTACCCCCAGCCCTTACCCTCGGGGAGACAGCAGCCTGGTGAGGCAGACAGCCTGGTAAACAAAGAGTTACGCAGTGAATGGGACTCTACTGGAGAGAGTGGGTGCAGCAGCACCATCATTGTGTCTGAAACTCAAAGTGTCAGGGGAGGTGGCACAGAAAAGTGAACATCGTGAAGGACAAGAAGGAAACTGGACTGCTACCAGAAGGCCATTCCAGGCAGAAAGAGCAATAGGAACACAGGTCTGGAACTACTGACGCCAAAGAGCAGGACAAGTTCAGGGAACTGAAAGTAGTTCAGCGAGCTTTCAGGAAAGGGTGTGTGAGCACTGCAGAGGAGGGAGCAGCAGAGGGTGGAGAGAGGGGCGTAGGAGGGGGCAGGCCCAACTCAGGGTTGGCCTTGGATTTAGATTTTGTCCTACCACATTTTTAGGCTCAGGAGTCACCCGCAGATCCAGAAAGTCTTTTTAAAAAATTATTTTTTTGGCTGCACAGGGTCTTTGTTGTGGTCCACAGGATTCTCTACTTGAAGTGCATGGGCTCTGAAGTCGTGGTGGCGTAGGAGTGCTTGCGGGCTTAGTTGTGGCATGTGGGATCTTAGTTCCCCCATCAGGGATTCAAACCCTGGCCCCCTGCATTGAGAGTGTGGAGTCCTATCCACTGGACCACCAGGAAAGTCCCCCAGGAGGTATTTCTGAGAGCAGGAGCCTTGGAGCTTGGTGATCTACTGGTTGCAGGAAAGAAGATCAAAGGGATTCCTGGGTTTCTGGCTTCAGCCAAAGGGTGGGATGGAGGCATTACCCAGGGAAGATTGGATTTAGGGGTGAAACTGAGAGGTCAGGGTTGGGCCATGATGAGGGTGTCATGCCTGTGGGGGATTCAGGTGGAGGCTGCCCCATGGGTAGTTGAACACACATGTCTGGACCTGGAGGTAGGGCTCCAGACTCACAGGGAGGGGGAAAGTCATGGAGCTGGTCGCTAGGATGCAGGGAGAGTGTACAAACTAAGAGGAGAGCTGAGGAAGTAGGTTGGCTGAGGAAGAGGAGCCTGAAGGAAGCAAGTGGAACAAAAGGGAGAGGACAGCAAGCCTGAGTGGCCAAGGGGCTCCAGGAGATGAGGGCAGAACCATGAACATTAAGTTCAGCCCCCAAGAGGTCACTGCTAACATCCAAGGTCTAGTGTAACCCTGCATTTTACAGATGGGGACACTGAGGCCTAGAGAGAGGAAAGGGTTTGTCCAGAGCCCACAGGGATTTATGCAGAGCTGACTTCTAGTCTCCTGGCTTGAAAGCTGACCCACCAGGGATGGTCTGTGCATACGTGGGGTTGAGTAACTAGGATGTGTGTGTGTGGAGACCAGTGTGTGTAGCCATGGGCAGTGGACAGACAGAAGATCTAGCCTCTGCCCCATTACTTGGGTTGGGAGGTCAAACTGAGATGAGACACCCAGAGGTCTCCCTGAAGGTCAGAAATGGGTAATTTGATCTCTGTCCTTGAAGACAGCTCAACACATCTGTAGAGCTCAAGTAGCTGCTGCCGGGGAAATGGCCAGAATGACCTTTGCCCCTTATGCAGTTACTGCGTGACTTCCCAGACGAGCTGAGAGCTGATATTGCTATGCACCTGAATCGGGAGATCCTGCAGCTGCCGCTGTTTGGAGCAGCGAGCAGGGGCTGTCTGCGGGCCCTCTCCCTGCACATCAAGACCTCATTCTGCGCCCCTGGCGAATACCTGCTGCGCCGTGGGGACGCCCTGCAGGCGCACTACTACGTCTGCTCCGGCTCGCTGGAGGTGCTCCGTGACAACATGGTGCTGGCCATCCTGGGTGAGGATCCCACCTACACCTTCTCCGTACCCCGGATCCTTCCCCCAAAGCCCTTGGGAGGGGCCAGGAATCTAGGGACTGGATAGCTGGCGTTCTGGCAAAGGAGTACTCTCTCTTAGTCCCAGCACCTACCACCATCCCTTTTGACCATTCCTCTCAGACCCTTATCTCATCCCATTGGCCATCCCTGAACCCATCAACCCTTCCCCAGTGACTGTTCCCCCAAATCAACTCTCCCACCATACCGTCTCCCAGCTCCCCTGACCCTTCTCCATCAACTTTCAACTCCACTGACCCACTACCCTCTAACTGACCCCTCTGGCCATTCTGTATTGATCATCCAATTCCATGGATCATTCCTCCAGCCTTACTGACATCCACAACTGACTGTCTCCCAACTTCACCAGCCATTCTCCACCGACCTGCCAACCCCATTGATTATTTCCTCCAATTCCATTGACTGACCCACCTTCAACCATCCTTAAAACACACTGACCATCTCTCACATCCGCTAATATCCTCTGGGTCCCTCTGCCCTAGCTGACTGTCCCTATCCCTTATCCACAGGAAAAGGAGACCTGATTGGGGCAGATATCCCTGAGCCTGGGTCAGGCATAGCTCCAAGCTGCGTGCTGAAGACCAGTGCTGATGTGAAGGCACTCACCTACTGTGGCCTGCAGCAACTGAGCAGCCAAGGGCTGGCTGAGGTCCTGAGGCTCTATCCTGAGTATGGAGCTGCCTTCCGGGCTGGCCTGCCCCGGGACCTCACCTTCAACCTACGCCATGGCTCTGAGACCAGTGTATGTAGACCCTATGGCCTCCACCTCCTCCAAGGTCACCTCCTTCAAAGTAGACCCTCCCCCAGCCCCAGAGAGCCTCATGAATTCCTTCCACCCTGAAAACATCATCTCTCAACCCTGGGCACCCCTTCCATTGCCCCGCCATACTTAACATCTTCACCCCACTGACCCTACTCCACGGACCACCATCCAACCCCATGGACCATCTCTCACTAACTCTACTTCCAACTCAACTGACACACCTCCTGTTGGTCCCCCTTCTGCTCAATCCAGACTCCTCAAGAGTCAAGTCGCTCAGTCGTGTCCGACTCTTTGCGACCCCGTGGACTGTAGCCTGCCAGGCTCCTCTGTCCATGGGATTCTCCAGGCAAGAATACTGGAGTGGGTTGCCATTTCCTTCTCCAGGGGATCTTCCCAACCCAGGGATCAAACCCGGGTCTCCTGCATTGCAGGTAGATGCTTTATCCTCTGAGCCACCAGGGAAGCCCCAGACTCCTCAAAGGACCCCCACTTTGAAAACAATCCCCTCCGTGTGCTCCTTCTCCATCAGTTCCCTCCTGCTTTGGACTGGGTCTCCTCCCCTGGGGCTTCCTCTGCTCCACTCAGCAAATGTTTCCTAGGCCCATTTTTGGTTTAGGCTCTGGGCCAAATCTTTAGTTTACACCCTAGACCTTGGTCTTTTACTGCTTTTCAGACTTCTGTTGCCACTCAGGAGTTGTCTGAGTAGGAGTTGGGGGTATCTCTGACTCAATTCCATAAAAGGCTTCACATTCTCCAACCCTACTACTCTGATGGGCAGGACTAGGAGGTGCTTCCCTGGGGGAGTGGGGAGGTGTGAGTCAGCCAGAACCCCCTGTGTCCCCTGCAGGGCCTCTGCCGCTTTTCCCGATCCCCTCGCCTCTCCCAGGTAATGCATCCTTCCTGGGTAGGGTTGAAGTCGCATGCAGAAGCGGGGGCACAGGGGTGGGCACACTTTTCCTTGACTGCCCGGCTGCAGGGTGAAGGGAGAGGTGATGGGGGGCAGCAGTGCCAGTGGAGGCTGTTGCGCACTGTAGGGGCCCACTGTCGACTGCCCTGTGACATCAGCTGCGTCCTCTGCCCACAGCCCCGTTCGGATAGCCTGGGCTCCTCCTCAGACAAGACCCAGCCATCCGTCACAGAGGCCGAGGCTGGGGCCGAGCCTGGTGGTGGTCCCAGGCCCCGGCGGCCCATCCTGCTGCCCAACCTCAGTCCAGCACGGCCCCGGGGCTCCTGGTCAGCCTCTTGGGGGAGGAGCTGCCCCCTTTCTCAGCCCTTGTCTCCTCTCCTTCCCTGTCCCCAGCCCCTTCCCCTGCCCTGGCTGGCCGGGGCCACAGCCCCTCCCCTCACGGCCCCCCCAGGGGCTCTGCTGCCTGGAAGCCCCCCAGCTTCTCATTCCCCCACTGGGAACCTTTGGACCTCCGGACCTCAGTCCCCGGTGAGATGCCAGCCTCCTCTGCCTTCCCTATACCCCTGCTGGCTTCCAGAACCTTCTCTGGGCTCTGTCCCTAGCATTCTGACCAGTGCTCCACCCCGCCCTTCCTAATCCACCACAGCTTGCAACCCCACCCCTCTGTGACGGCTGCTCCTCCCCAGCTCCCTGGTGCTGCAGCCCCTTTCACCCTCTGCCTGCTCTGCCCTGCTCTGGCCCTTACTCTCTGCCTGTGGGACTGATGACCACTGCCTCCATCCCAGGATAGTGGATGGCATTGAGGACTCTGGCAGCACGGCAGAGGCCACTACATTCCGGTTCAGCAGGAGGCCTGAGCACCCTAGATCTCGCTTGCAGGCCCCTCCTACAGGTAAGGGCCAACAGTGGACTTCAACTCACAGTCACCCACCCACCTATCCATCCATCCATCCATCTATCCACCCATCCCACACATAGTAAGGGTCTACCAGCTGCCGGGTGCTCTGCTAGAACAGACGAACCAGACCTGGCCCACACTTAGCAAGTGCCCAGTCTAGTGGAGGCAATACCTGTGTTCTCAGACGAATGGTTCCAGATCAGAGTGCTAAGAGCCACGACCGAGACAACAGCAAGAGGAGGGAGCCTGTAACTCTCCTTCTTAGAGGAGGGGACACTTGAGGTGGGCCTTAAAGGGTGGGTAGGAGTTTGAGTTGCGGAACAAGGCTATTGGTGAAAGGCACATAGGCATGAAGAGTGGTTGTGTTCAGAGTCCATGGAGAAACTTCGTGCCTAGAGCTGGGGATGGGTGGGAGGTGGGTGAGGCAGGGGAGCTGTTGGGGAAGTGATATGGCCTCAAAACCAGCCTGAGGAGCTTGGGTTTCCCATCATCCTGACCCCATAGCTTCCTCTACCCTTGCTCTCGGCATGCCCAGTGACAGGAAGGGCCCAGCCCAGGCTGCAGACTCACGCTCCCTGCACTCACCCAACATCCCTTCTCCCCACTCTGTCTGCAGGGCCCATGCCCAGCCAGGAAGCTGCCCCTGAGGCTGAGGAGGTGAAGGAAAAGGTCTGCAGACTGAACCAGGAGGTTAGTTGGGGTCCGTTCCTCTCCTCCAACCTTGGGATCAGAGATGTGCCTCATAGAACAGCATTGCAAAGGGTTTGGAGCCAAGGTCCTGATTTCAGATATTCATGTTAGCTGTGTGACCTTGGGCAAGCCCCACAACCACTCTGGACATCAATCTCCTCATCTGAAAATGGGGAGATAGTTCTTCCCATCTCGTATGCATGAGATGAGGGTGCATACGTGCCCAGTTGATCCTTAGTAGGTTGTAAGTACTCAGGGAGGGCTGCATCCCTGCCTTCCAGCTGACTCAGGAGGTCTGGCCAGAAAAAGAGGGCCTCTCCACTGACAAGGGATTTGTTCCTGCAGGGGCCATTCCCCCTACCCCCACCAAGTCACATGTTCCAGTCCTTACCTCCCTGTCTCCCTCCCCTCCCCGCCACCACCTGTCTGGGCAGCGACTGTGGGGGCATAACCTGGGGGCCTGGACCCTCCCATCTGAATCCTGTTGGGAAAGAGCCCAGGTCCTGTTTGCTGAGACTGTGTCTCCATCTCCCCCTCAGGGATCTCAAAGCCACATCCACAGCGCAGCCAGGCCCAGCCCTTGGGAATGGGCTTTCCCTGGGTTCTGATAAACATCAGGCATCCCCAGGGGTGCACCTGGGTGGGGCGGGGCCTGGGGCAGGGGGCAGAGCCAGCCCTGGTTCTGCAGGATTCAGGGTCAGTCCTGCTTCAGCTGGCAGTTCTAGACCAGTGGTCCCCCAGCTTCAGCATCATTATCCAGAGAACCTGTTAAAATACAGAGCTGGGCCTCACCCAGTTTGGAATGTCTGGGGTGGGGGCCCAGAAATCGGCATTTTGACAAGTTTTTCAGTTGATTCTGTAGTTCCTGAAATTTGGAAAATGCTGAATAGACACTTGAGCGCCTGTGATATATCACCTGAGAGTAAGCCTGTGTCTGTCACTTCACAGCTGTGCAGCCTCTTTGAGCACATTCTTCTACATCTTATAAGTGTGTGCGTGGCAGGGGTGAGGGGGTGGGAATAGCAATAGCTGTCGTCCCAAATCCTTTTTTGGAAAGAGGCTGGGGTATTTACATCTAGACAAAAATAACCCCTGTCCTGTCTTCTTCTTCAGAGGGTGGCCATGAGCAGAGAGTGGATATGAAAGCCCTTTGTAAACTGGGGAGGGGAGCGCACCTAGGAGGGGTGGTGACTGTTGTGGCACCTGGGAGACAATTTGATGTGTTTTCAACAGATTTCCCGTCTCAACCGAGAAGTGTCTCAGCTTAGCCAGGAACTTCGACACATGATGGGCCTGTTGCAGGCCAGACTGGGTCCCCCGGGCCACCCAACAGTCTCGGCTTGGCCCCCACACCCTCCTTGCCCACCTCAGAGGCCTCCGTGCGGTTCTCCTTATATGTCCGGACCACCACCTGGCCTCCACGATACTACTCGGGCTGAGGTCCACTGCCCGGCCAGTGTGGGGACAGCAGAGATGGGGGCTGCCCCCCTCAACCTGAGACCCTCTGTACGGTCCCCCTACCTCTCTGAACCTGACCCTCTGGGACCCTCCCCAGTGCCAGAGGCCCCGCCTCCGAACTCAAGCCTCATGAGGCACAACTTCCGGTCCAGGTCAGACACGATCCACTGACACTGGCCACGGGCCCAGGCCTGTCTGGGGTGGGTGCTGCTGCCTGCCATCCAGGGAGGGGCTGGGCCCCTTGGCCTCCTGCCTTGGGTCAGCAGCCACCAGCGGGTCTGGTTGGCTCTGGATTCTCTGACCTTTTTAACCAAGTCTGGTCACTTGTGACTCTTCCCTTTTCCCAAACCTTCCTCTATTCTCCTCTGTGAGGGGAGCCACCTGAGGCCGTGGAACCCAACAGGCATGAGACGGACCGCAGTGCCCATTAAGCTGGGCAGATGAGATGTCTGGCTTTCTCCCCAGGACCTGGAGGCAGGTAGAGATGGGGGTGGGGTAGGGGAAGGGCCCCAGATCCAGCCTAGGAAATGAAGACTGAGGAAAGAGCAGGCAGGATCTTGGTGTCTACAGCAAGGGATTCTGGTGCGGGGATAGCTAGTGATACAGTGAGGTCTTTTGTCCCAGCCCTCAGGTCTCTGCTGGAGACAGGAGTTCTAACCACTGGGAAGTCCCTTGACTGGCATTTGAGTAACCCAAGACTTCTTAGGGCTCCCACGATCAGCCCAACTTGGAGGGGCTCACTTTACCCCACAGCCCACATAGGAAATGAACCAATGACCCTAGATATGTATTCTTTGACTTGCACAGTATTTTTTTTTTCCAAAATACGAATGAGTTGCCATATTCAAAATTAGGAAAGTTCACATAAAAATCCAGATATTCAGGGAACTTCCCTGGCAGTCCAGTGGTTAAGACTCCACACTCCCAATGCAGGGGGCCCTGGTCTGTTCAATCCCTGGCCAGGGAACTGGACCCCACATGCTACAGCTAAGACCCAGCACACCAACAAAAAAAAAAAAATCCAGATATTCCAGCTTCTCTAAACAAATTACAGAGACCTGGCAATTCTGGACCAACGTTGCACCTGGCAATAATTAGTGGGGGTGGGGGGAGCTGTCCTCTTTGGATGAGGCCTGCCCTCCATGTCTTTGTAGTCCCCAGGTTCCTTGATCATTTCCTGACACCTAGCTAGCTTCCCTCCTTTGAATTCTTTATCTGATCTCTGTTGGTATCTGAGTTTGTAATCCCTGCCTTATAGTGTGCTTCCAGGTTCCTTTGCCCCAGTGGGTGCTTTTCAGGTCAAGTAATATCTATTTCTACCCCTGGGCCTGGGGCCTGTCCACATCTCTGTTTCTGTCTCTCTGCAGGCCAACACTGAAAGTGGTCTCTTCTGCTGCCAGCAACCTGAAACAGTCCCAGGAGCACTCCTTCCCCTTCCCCACCCCTAGACCTCAGCCATGCCTGTTCTCCCCCTTCCAACATGGTCTCACTCAGGGCCTTCTCGAATATGCACCCTGGTTTCCAGCTCTCCTTTACCACCCACCACCCTGGGCTCACTTTTGGATAGGAAATAAACTCTTTTATTTTTGTAGTTACTGGCTCTGGCTGTTTCTGGGGGCTGGTGTGATAGCCCCAGGGCTTTGGAGGAGCCTATGTGATAGTCACTCCCACACAGTACCCCAGGGCCCTGTTACTGTCTCTAGGAGGGCAAAGGTGCCAACCAATCCACTTGGCACCACATTCACGCCACCAGGAGCCCCTGGGATGAGGCAGAAACCTTAATGAGTCACTACGGGCCGTTATACCCACCCCTCCCCCCAACCTGGTCAGAGCCACAGATTCAGACAGTGTGTGGGAGGGACAGAGCCCTGACTCAGGTCCACCTCCAGCCTTGGAAAGGTGGCCCATGGTACTCCCCACCAATCCTGCAGTAACTCATCCTGTCCTTCTGGAGGAAACACTTGTCACCAGTCAAGAACCTCCTAGGAATCTCACTTTGCCCCATGCCCTCTGCTCTCCTAAGCTTGCTCCTCCTTCTGAGTTTTCACTACTTTGATGATCACTGCAGGAGTAGATGTTATGGATACTGTTAGAAAGAGGCACCCTGGTGACCAGTTGGAAGTAGATGTGGGCAGTTTTATGGTAGGTTGTCCCAGAGAGGTTGCCAGCTGGATTCTCCAGCTCAGGCTCCAAAGTGTGATTGATGTTGGCTGGTAGCATAGGAACGATGCCCATAGCTATCTCTGGGGTGAGTTTTGATTCCATACAGTTTCTGAGTAATGTCCCTGGGAATGGGATGCAGAAGTAGAAGAGATACTGGTTTGTGTTGAGGCGTCAGGGGGTGAGGGGCAGGGGAGGGCAGAAGCAGAAATGGTCCTAATTCATATTGTGCTGTTGTTCAGTCACTAAGTCGTGTCCGTGTCGGACTCTGCAACCCCATACACTGAAGCACACCACGGGAACAGAAAAAAACAGAAATAGTCCTGATCCATATGAAGGGCAAAGTGGGGCAAACTGGTGTGGTTCCAATCTGCATTTATGGAAGGATGGGGAGAGCTAAGGCAGAAGTGATCCGGTTCTGTATTTGGCATCAGAGAATAGACCAGGTTCTGGTTGGGGAGAGGAGAGGCAGGGCAGAGGCGGAGGTTGGGGTTGAGCCAAAGGCGAAGCGTCCTGGTTAACAGCTGGGCAATAGAGCTCTTTCCACCCAGTAGCCTCCAGAGAGCCCTTCTGATAGCGACTCCATCATCTTCCCATCTCAGAATGTCCCTGATAGTCGGGCTACCAGAACCGACTTTTCCTTAAAGCGCCGAGAGGGTTCTCTGGGCTAGCGAATGCTGAAGACTAGTCTACGCAGCCTCACGTGCATATTCACTCACACCATGTTTTTCCTTTCTCAGTTCTGCACACACAGCCTTCTGCCCTGTCGCAACGCTCTGCCACTCGACTCCCCTCGGGGCGCCAGGAACCCGCGATGACGCGGTCGGCGGGCCTGGCCTTAAAGAGTTCCCGGCCGGGCTCCGCCTAGCCGGCAGCCGGCTCCACCCTAAGCCTAAGTCCCAGGCTGCCACCGACTCCTCCCAAAGCTGCGAACTACAAGTCCCGCCATCCTTCGCGCTCTCTTTCCCGCCTCTCCCGCACCCTAAGCCGGCGCTGCCAGTGAGTCGGCCTAGAGTACCTCCCATTGGTCTCTCTGCCCTGTCAGTCACCTGAGAGTACTGAGGGGCGGGTCAGAGGTGGAGATCCGGATCCGGAGCGGCTGAAAGGCGGAAGTGGAGGCCGGAGCCTGGGACACCGCCGGGGGAGAGGAGCGGAGCCTGTCCGAGCCCCGGCCCTAAGTAACGCCGCCGCCCCGGAGCCGCCGTGAGTGTGCCTGACCTGGGACCCAGTGTCTCTTTCGTGTTGAAGCCTCTCCGAGGCAGCCTTTCCTCCCGCCCAACCCTGGCTTAGGGAGATACTGATCCCTCCCCCCGACCCGTAGCCCCTTCTTAAGGGACTCCCCAGGCGTCGAGCCAAAGCTGGGAGATCTCTTCTTTCCTTCCCTTATCTGCCCTTCCTGAGCCTTTGGAAATCTCTGTGGCTCTTCTCTGGCCTGTCTGGTCCGACTGTGGGAGGGAGAGACCCTAAGTTCCTCTCCCTCTGCTCCCAGAATTGGAGAAATCTTTGTCAGATGTGAAGGATCTTGTCCCCCTTCTCTTTTAGAGGTAGCCCGGAGTGTTGTCTGTCGCCTTTTTCCTGCCCCCTACTCCCCATCCCTTAAAAACAGTTGTTCCTCCAGCCCTGGAAGAATTTTATCTCGATTTCCTGGGGCTGGGGCGGGGTGGGGGTGGGGGTCCTGGGTGAGACTGCTGCCACAACTCCTTAACTTCCTCTCTCCCCTGAAGCCAGAGAGGCCACCCAGGATCTCAGCAGAGTTTAAAGTCTGGATCACTCTTTAGGAATGAGCTGTCTCCTTGTCTTGCCCCCTCAGCCCCTGTCCTCTAGTTGTGTTGTTCTCTTGAGTGTATCGCTCACTCTTCCTGCCTCTGAACAATTTAGCTGAGGTTTGCTCAATCCTAGCTACAGATCACATAGATCAGGGTGGCTCTGCCCATTCATTATCTTCTCTCTCCCCTCCTCCTCACCACTTGCTGGAGTCCCAGCCCTGTCCTCCCAGAGCATGTGAGTGGTTCTAAGCTGCCTCAGAGGGCACTGCTCCTCCTGGGACTGCTGTCTGTTGGTCTTTAGGGAAGAAGGAAAAGACCAAAAATAAAGAGTCTGGAACTAAAGAGTCCTGAGCTATCTCTTCCCATCCCTATACAAGCACACTTACCTCCTTGATCAACAGGTCTCACCACTTTTAGTCCCAGGGTCTATTTCCGTTCCCCTCTGGGCTTGATCATGTAAATCGTAGATTGCAGAGAATTAAGTTGAGGTCACAGTAGCACCTCTGGGTTCTTAACGTGTTCATTTTTTGTAGCCCAAGGAATTCCCATGCATGCCAGAAAGTGCTGTTTTCTCCTAACTTTTTGGAGCAACGGCCTGTACTGACATCTGATCCTTGTCCACTGCTTAGGACTTAGGTGTGTGAAATGGCTGCTGTCTCAGACCAAGCTGGGAGGTTCCTTGTTATGTGGCCAAAGTACAGGCCAGAGACTGTACCTTAATGAGTGCAGCCTGACTTTGAAGGCCATGACTGACCCTTGCTATCTACAGTGGAGGAAGGGAGGGAAGGCCTTGCAATCTTTGGGAATTTCTGAAGCTCTTCAGTGTTCTGGGCCATCTTTACTGCCCTTGAATGCTCCTTACAAGTATTCCAGTTGTTTCGCCTTGAGATCTTTTTGACCTCTTTGGACAGTGTCTGACTCCTATGAACTTTCGAGCTAGACCTAGGATGCACTTATTTCATTTTTATTGAACAACAAAAAAACCTTCTTAGTGTCAACAGTCAGGTCAGAAGCTCTCTGTCTCTCTGAACTTATTTGGAGGTTGCTGGAGACTTCTGTGACCAACCTAGTTTCTCTAGTCTGGCCAATCTGTGTTCCTGAGGGGCAAAGCCAGAGAAGCTGGCTGCTCACTGGCCATTGGTCTCTGACCAAACTTACCTCCTCAGTATTGGGGTGTAGTTTCTGGAACTCTAGGAGTCCCGGGATGAGGCCGGCTCGCTTTCCGAGGGGACCGTCTTTGTCTGGGCTTGGTCTCCCAGCTCTGATTCTAAAGCAGGCTTTTGAAGGAGAAGCTCTCCCTTTTAGAGATACAGGAAGGCATTAGTGTCCTGGGTTAGGCATGCACTTCTGTCATCCAGAGATTATAGAGTCCAAGCAGGGATCTGACACTGCTTGGCAGAGAGAGGAGGAGCTGTGTGTGGGACAGAAGCCCATACCCTCTGATGCCCTTCTTCTCCTTTCTTGCCTCTGACAAACAGTAGGCCTTTTTCTGCCTTTATACCGTGGAAGAGTGGTAACAACTAATTTTTTATAAATCAGTTCAAAGTTGCCAAGTTCTTTTCACACGTGTTCCTCACAAGAGTGCTGGAAGATTGTGGGACTTGTATGTCCACTTTAGAGACGATGCTGAAGGAACTTAAGTGGCTAGCCCTAGATTACACAGTCGGAAGAAGGTCGAACTGGGTCTGTTTGGGGATTTGATGTGCCTCATCTTCCCTAATATCGGGTCCTCCTTTGGTCTGTTTTTGGAAGGAATGGACATTTGGATGGGCAAGCAGTGGCCCAGGTGCAGACCCTTTAGCATCCTTACCAGTGACAACCTCCTCTGAGTCTGATTTTCCTCCTCACCCTCACCCTACCCTCCTGTCTTCCTTCACCTCTGTTTCTGGGGACCATGGTAGTTATGAGTTCCAAGTCAGGACCCTCAGGGCCTGAGACTGTGTGCATCTGCATGCCATTAATTTCTTGGGAATCTGAAAGTCATGATGGCTGGAAAATGAAAGCAAAAGTGAGTGGACTCATGGTCCCTCTGGGCAGGGTGAAGGGCACAGAGAGCTGGTGGAGCTGGCCTCTGCTTAGCCTCCTGATTCTCCCCTGGTGCTGCCTACTGCTTGCAGTGGGAAGAGTGTGGCTGGCCACCAGGGGCTCCTTTCACTGGAGTTTACATGGAAACACAGAATAAGGTCAGAAATTTAAATTCAGCCCCACCAACCAAGTACTTCTCAGAAGGACCCTTCTTTCTCTAACCCTTGCCTGGTAACTAGAGGTGGTGTGGTGGGGTGGAAGGCACGAGAGCTTTAGAGTCAACCAGGCCTGAGTTGTCATCTGGACTCCCTCACGTACCAGCTGTGTGGCCTTGGACTTGTTGACCTCTCTGAGCCTCTCTTTCTTCCAGTAAAATGGGGATACAAAATATCTTGCCAAAGTGGAAACAAAGGGGACAAAGAAGTTAGTCTGTTCCCTGGCACAGAATAGATACTCACAAGGTCCATGGGGTTTTGAAGGTACATCGTAATTTATCCCTAGGATTCTGAGTCAGTGTTTCCGCCAGTTTTTACTGTGATGCCCAGTGCTTGGCTGGATGGTTGCCATGTTGTCTCGTTCCGTGGATGGGGAACAGAATTGATGTGGATTGTGTTCCCATTTTACAGAAGAGAACGCTAAGGCCCTGATTCTTCTCCTCCCACAGGGGTTCTCAGACCCACTAGATACTCAGAACCATGGATCTTTGCATCTCCTAGGGACTTCAGTCTTACTCAGTTTTAGACGTTTTTATATTCAAACAATCCTGAATCTATTATAGATTGGATTGCAAAGTTTGCATATATTTAAGCTAAAACAGGAAACTTGAGGACAATATTTTCATTCCTGCAGGCCGCTTAGGGTTCAATTCCCAGATTTCTGGGCTTTTGCATTTTCTCTCGCCTGAGTTAAGTCAGGGGTACTTTTGTTGGGGCCATCTGAGAAGTATCACTTCAGATAAGATTTGTAAACTAGGATGTCCCCCAACCCAGTAATAGTGCTTTCAAGAGCCTTAACAGAGTAGAACTGGAGTATTTCCTTTTTTTTTTTCTTGGAGTGTTTCTTAAGAAATTTTCTGCGTTAATAGCTTGGTACTGTAGAAGGTTGGTTTTCAGAGTAACTATCCCATCTCCTGTATATAGGAACAATCATCCAAATAAAAGCTACGTTTCTGAATTGTGCTTCCTGTGTGCAAGGACACACTGACTGCATTCAGTCCCCAGGTTATGGTGGAGTGAGTGGCAGAGCAGGGGGAAAGTTGAAAGTCTGTGCCCAGGCCCCTCCTCACCCCGTCTCTGGGCGAACTGTGCCCTCTTCCCTTTGCGTGGAAGGCCCTTCTCCGCCTCCCGCCCGTGAGCCGCGGTGCCCAGCTTTTCTCTCAAAGTGCAGCTGGAACATCTCTTCCCTGTGAAGCCCTCTTCTCCCGAGGAGTCTGAGGGCTTTCCTCTTGCTTGTGCTTTCCTTTCATTGCCTGTGGTCTGTCTCCTTGTCTAGCCGATGAGTCCTGTGGGGCGCCAGTCGTGGCCTGTTCTATCTCTGTGCCATCCTGGCACCCAGCATAGCAGGCCCCCACTGTGGTTGTCCAAGGAAAGGGCAGACATTCAGACCTGTCCTTGAAGCAGATGGCAGCCTGTTTCCTCTAACTCACCCAGCGAGGATGCGGTGAGCCTGGGATTCAGGCTCACATCCCTCCGATCCATTTCTTCGTCCAGCCGCCACATAGTTGCTCAGAGATAGGAAAGCAGACAGGTAAACAGGACGGATGCTACAGCACAGGTGACAGAAGGGGCAGAGACAGGCCACCAACTCAATTTCTAGAGGGTAGAGCTCTCCGGACATCACGTCCCACACAGGCTTTCATCGGGAAAGGGCATGGCCGTGGCCGTCCGTGGTCCACTGACTGCCTCCCAGTGCCAGTGGGGCCATGCCGACCCCAGGCCAAGGTTTGGCAAGAGTTGATGGAAGTGAACTCGGCTCTGGTCCCTGGGTCCTCGCTTGCACATCTGCACAAGGCTCATTTTTGAGTAAGAGTGGGCCTGAGAAAGTGGTGTTGGCAGAAAAATTGCAAGGGTCCTAGAGTTTTCGCCCAAACTGCACTCCCCCACTCCCACATGGTTTCCACTGTGATTAATATCTCACATTAGTATTGTACATGTGTTAGGATGAATGAACCAGTTATGCATTATTATTAACTAAAATCCACAGTTTATTCACAGTTGCCTTTTTATAAAAGTGAATTACTTGGTTGATCTGGCGATGCCAGGTCTTGGTTGCGGCACACAGGGTCTTCGGTCTTCACTGTGGCGTGCAAGCTCTTAGTTGCAGCCTGTAGGGTCTAGTTCCCTGACCGGGGATTGAACCTGGGCCTCCTGCATTGGGGGCGAAGAATCTTATCACTGGACTGCCAGGGAAATCGCACATTTCCTTGGTTTTTATCTAGTGTTCTTTTTCTGTTCCAGGATCCCATACAGGACACCGTGTTACCTTCAGTTGTTAAATCTCCGTAGGTTCCTCTCAGCTATACATTTTCTTAGACTCTCCTTGTTCTTGATGACCTTGACGGTTTTGGAGGAATATTGATCAGATATTTTGTAGCGTATCTTTCAGTTGGGATTGGCCTAGTATTTTCCTCACAGCCATACTGGGGCTATGGGTTTTGGGGGAGGAAGACCACAGAGCTAAAGTGCTGTTCTCACCACATCATATCAAGGATGCATGCACTCTGCGCCAGCTGAGGTGTTTGTCGGGCTTTCCACATCATCATCTCCCCTGCCGCTTTTCATGCTCTCCTCCTTGGAAGGAAGCCCCTCAGAAGTCCACATTGGTGAGGTGGGGAGTTATGCTTCTCCCTGGCAGAGGATGTACATGGGTTGTTTCGAATTCTCGTACACAAAAGATTTGGCTATTCTCCCCCATTTATGTATTCAATTAGTTATATCAGTATGGACTCATGGGTGTTTATTTTACACTGCGGTTGATAATCCAGTGCTACTTTATCGTTCAGGTTGTCCCAGCTTTGGTCCCTGGGAGCTCTTTCAGCTCCCTTTGGCCTACCCCCATCCCCGCGGGGTGTTTTGGTTTTCAGTTTTGTAAGCACTTCCTTACTTTCTGGCACTGCAGGGTGTTTCAGGCTTACCTTGTGTGTTTCCTGGCCTGGTCCTAGAATCAGCTGGCTCTGCAGGGCCCCTCTTTAGCAAATGCTTCCTCTCAGCTGCGTTGATACGGAGTTACATGGTTGGGCTCAAGTTATTTCTCCTCTTGATGGTTAGTCATAGCTGCTGAAGCCTCCAGGGGTAGATGAGGTGGAGCTGCACCTGGCAAGTCCACCCTGGGAGACTCCTGGAAGCTGACCCCAATGGCCAGCGGCTGCTTCTCCATACTTCTCCAACCCTCTGCTTAAGCCCAAAATGGTCGGATTTGGTATTTACTTTGGAATTTACTATCCATTTGGAAGGATGAGGTTCATAACCATTCTTGTATTTCAGGTGCTGAGCTCTCCAGCCAAACCTTCCAGAACTCTTGAATCTGGTAGGCGAGTCCCTGTGGTCCAGGCCAGCATTCTATTGCTGTCATTCAGAAACAGACCTCCCCTTTGGGAGGGCTCGCACAGGGTTTGTGGCTTCAGGCAGGCTCAGGGCAGGCTGTCACTTTGAGCTGTGATCCTGAATCACTGAATAGCTTAAATCCTTCTGTTGTTCTGTCATTCTTCTGAAGATGTGTAACCTGCTGGAAACACTAACTTGGGACCTGAACAGGAGTTGGTTTACAAGCCTCTTGCCTTCTATTCAGAGTTCCATGTGTCCCCTTCAGGTGGCTCTGTCAGAAGCATCCCAGGCGTGGGGGAGGGCGTGGGTGGCCTCCCGAACCCTGGCTACTCTGCTGGTCATCAGATTGCTCTCTGCGCGGCGCTGAAGGCTGTGGTGATTAATGACACCAGTTTCCAAATCTCTAGCGTTTGCAGCCTGGTGTTTTAAAAGGAACTCTGGTGTCTTTGTCAGCTGCCCTAGCGCTGTCCCCTCCCCCTCTCCACAACTGAACTACTTCTTCCCTTTCCTGAAAGAGTCTCTGAGATGGAAGGAGCGCCGTTTGGGCTTTGCGATGTTTCATGTTGTGGGGCTTTTATTTTTTTTAAGAGTTCTTGTTTGCCTGGTTGGGGGCTTTCACTCAGTGTTGATTGTTTTGTGTGTGTGTTTTCTGGACAATGGTGGTGGTCCCCACCCTCTGTTCTCCTGGCTTTGGAAGTCAGTCTCCAGAGAATACAAGGTTATGGTTGTTTACGGGACAGAGGACATCAGCAGTGAGCTGGTCCTTTTTCTCAGGCACTGGGGGAAGTTGTTGTCTTAGTTCATTTGGGCAGCTGTACAAAATTACAGCAGACTGGGTGACTTAGAAACAAAGAAATTTACTTCTCACACTTCTGGAAGCTGGAAGTCCAAGATCAAGGGGCCAGCATGGTTGGGTTCTGGTGGAAGCCCTCTTCCAGGTTGCAGACTGCCCACCTCTGGCTGCGTCCTCGCGTGCTGGAAGAAGAGGCAGGGGAGTTCTCTGGGAGTCTCTTTCATTAATAAAAGGGCCTCATCCCACTCATGAAGGCTCTGCCCTCACAGCCTCACCTCCCAAAGGCCCCACCTCCAAACACCATCCCAGTGGGCATTAGGGTTTCAACATAGGCATTTGGGAGAGGAACAGAAGTATTCAGAGTCGAGCTGTTGTCATCCTCAGCACGCTCTCCAGATGAGGGGCACTGATACATGGGGTCCGGGAAAGCTGGAAGCAAATCAGTACATGAATAAGTAGTGTTGGAACGTTTGGTGGAGGACTCTGCTTTGTTGGGACCTCCCTACCACAAATGTTTACAGGGAGAGCTCTCCCTGAGTCAGCTCACCCTCAAGTGCTTGGTTGAGAGTCTTTTCTGCATCCTTCCCCAGCAGCCCCGGGAGATGCGTGGTGCTAACCTCTGTTTTGCACGTGAGGAGGTGGGTTCAGTGATGCAGTACAGACTCACCCTAGGAACTGGCAACTCTCGGACTTGAAGTTTGTCTGACTGCAGCCCTCGTGCTCTTCACCCCTGTGCAGACGGAACCCAAGAGGTTCTGTCTGGAGTGCGGAAGCGTCTCTTCCTCTAGGCTATGGCTCTGTTGAGGGATACGAACCGAACCGTATGGCAGATGGGTGTGTGTCGCAGCCTTGAGCTACCCCATTTGCTTGCCAGACCTAACCAGTTTGTGTGTGCATTGCAGGCTCGGTTCACCACACTGATGAACACCCACTGTGCGTCAGGTTTGATGTTATGTGCTGTTAAAACAAAGGGGAACCCATAGTCTGCCTTTGAGAATTTTATATTGCAATTGTTTCATCTGCAACAATGCCTAGTTTCTCTCACTTTCTCACTTCCAGCCCTCAAGCCCCCAAGTTCTCCAGCCTCTTGCCACCCACCACAGTCATGAAAATGGGGCCATGAAATAGAAGTGTGATTCACTCATTAAAACCTGTTGAGACCCATGCATTGCCTGACTTCTTCCTCTCACCCATCGACATTTTGTATGACAAAAAATTAACAAAGGAGAGATGAGCCTAAAATACTGTTCTTTGGGATGCAGGCTTCCTGGAGCAGCCATCAATCTCAGACCCCACAGCAGGAACTTTGACCTTGTTTCTTGGTGGCTGGGCAGCCTCTGACCATAGTGTGTGGGATGTCTGAGCAGGAGGAATTTGGTTTGCTAGATCTAATACCTGATTCTTTTTCCCTGCTTGCCTGTGAAGCGTGACCTCTGCCCTCTGTTCTCTGTTGAGGAGCTAAGGGCAAAACAAAGCGGGGCAGTAACTTAAGCCAGCTTTCTTTCTTTCCTTTTTTTTTTTTTTTGTTAAGGACAGGAAGGGTTTGTGAGAGTGTCAGTTGTTGGTATGAGTAGCTCTGTAGGCAAGTGTTGCTGATGACCCTGACTCAGCAAAGGTTTTTGGAGTCTTTTCTGGGCCTGGGGCTGCCGTGGAAGCAGCCGCTGTCCAGGCAGGTGCTCCCTGGCCCCTGCAGAGACCTTCCCAAGACAGAGGACTCAGTGGGCCCTGCGTTGTTGAGATCCTAGTTAGCGCTGTCTTAGGAAATGAACTGTAGGAGCATGAGCAGCTCAGACAGAGGAATCGTGAGGCTTGTGGGTCGGCCGGCTTCTAACTGGCTTCCACGTGACTCAGACTCCATCCTGGGACCATAGTAGGTATAGGCTGGGATGAGGGAGGAAGCTGAGGAAGCTTGCCCAGCTCTCTCCTTTGCATTCCTCCCGGCCTTGACAGGTGAAGAACTAGGGATGAGGCTGACGGTAGGGAGCCACCACACCACCTTGGTCCCGTCCCCCCTCCCCTGTAGCTGGATGCAGAGGGGTTTTGCCACCAGAAAAGCGTCAGACTTCCAGTTGGGCTTTCGCTCGAGGCTTCTTAGAGAGCTGCCCTACATGGGGCCAGAGATTCTGACGTAGCCTTGAGGACTGAGGTGTGCCGAGCTGGAGGCCAGGCCGTCTTAGGGAGAGAGTCTCTTAGTGGCTGTGGTAGGCCCGTGCGCCCACAGGACCTCTTCAAATCAGTAGGCAGGACAAGCCTCACCTGGTGCAGCTGCAGGCAGACTCCTGTCTGTCTGGCCTTCCTCACCACCCTGCCACCCAAGTGACCAGCAGAGAACCCTAGCGCTGCCCCTGGGTCCCAGGCCCCTTGGATGGATGGTATGGACGGGCACACTGGCTGGGCTGTGTCAGCAGATTCCCGGTAGATAAGCCCCCGCCCCTCAGCAGCCTTTTTGCCCATGGGCACAGGAAGAGAGGGCCTGGAGGCTTCCATCCAGCGCTGACTCTGCTGTCCACCTCTCCAGGGAGCCCATCTGTGGTCAAGGGCTGAGAAAGCAGCGTGGAGATTGGGGAAAGATTTCTTGGGGCTCTTGCTGGGTCCGGGCACAGGGAGGCCAGGGCTCCGACCTCAGGGGTGGCTTTCACCCAGCTCCTCCTGGCATCTGTGCTGAGCGACACTGCCGGCCTCCCCTACCAGGGAGGGGGCTGCAGGCGCGGCCACGCTCTGTCCAGGCTGCTCCTTGGCACAGCTCCAGACACGGGAAGGCCCACGAAGTCACGTGTAACCAGGGTGTGAGCCTCTTGGTGTCCCTGCATGTGGTCCCTTTGGCAGGTGTTGGTATAGCTGGTGGACCCCGTGCTCACAGCCTCACTGCAGTGCAGGGGTCTAGGCCCCCAACCCCGTGGAGTCTCCTGTTGGAAGGGAAGAGGGGAAACTGGTCCAGGTTGAGGGAGTTGGGCAGGCTGGGGCAGATTCCACGGCCTGTCCCAGCAGTAGGGCCCTCCCCTCTTACTCCCTCTGAGTCCCCCCTCTGGGATGATTTCTGGACAGGGAGTCATGTGCTGTGACTGTAAAGGCAGTGCCCCTTCCCTCTCCTCCTGCTTCCATCTCCCCAAGCCCCTTCCTTCCTTGTGGGATGAGACTGCAGCCCTGGCCCAACACACTGTCACATTCTCCCCAGATCTCAACCTGCATGCACTGCTAAGCTTCGGGCTTCCAGGGCCCAGCTTCCTCTGTTACACACTCCAGATGAGACTCAGGCCCTCGGTGTGGTGATTCCACACAGCTGCCAGTGGTCACACAGGGAGGACATGCCTCTCTTTGAGTCCACCCCTAAACCCTTTTCCCTCTGGACTGCTTGGGGAGTGCAGAGAGTCTCACTGCTGTAACCTCTTTCTCCGCACTGAAAAGACATCAGCGTTGCCTTTTCCATGAAGCTTTAAACAACCTTAAAATTCTTTAACCCACAATTAAGTACAAACCATAAGTATATTCTTAATATGTATGCAGCAGGCACGTTTGTTTATGTTGAATCCTACTATCTTGCCCCTTGTTTGTTTGGATATCTTTGCTCTCTTGGTCCTCTTCTAATTCAGACAGCATTTTTTTGATTGTCTTTACTCTGCATTTGTAATACTAAAATAGAAAATATTTTATCTATAGGGAGTTAGATTGGGCTCATGTTTCTAAACTTTAAGTTTTCATTGCTGTATGCAAAATTCTGTACCAGCAGCATTTTTAATCTTTTCAATGACATGTAACTTATATACAGAGAAACTTACAAGTCTTAAGTGCATTTTTGCTTGTGTAGACATCCATGTGGGTGCGCCTGGTGGCTCAGTGGTAAAGTATCTAGCTGCCAGTGCAGGAGATGCAGGTTTGATCCCTGGGTTGGGAAGATCCCCTGGAGAAGGAAATGGCAACCCACTCCAGTACTCCTGCCTGGAGAATCCCACGAACAGAGGAGAGCCTGGCGGGCTCCCCGTCCTGCTGCAGCTGCTGTGTAGTTGCTAAGTTGCATCTGACTCTCTGTGGCCTTGTGGGCTGTGGGCTGCAGCCTAAGCTCTTGCCCACAGACTGTAGCCTGGAGCCCCTGGGGACGCAGAAGAGTTGAACACAATTTAGCAACTGAACAACAACAGACATTCATGTGTCTACCTCCCAAATCAAGATACAGAACTTTTCCATCCAACAGCATGCTTTTTTTTTTAGTTTGATACAAAACTCCTTTTTCCACAGTTAAAAGCCATATTTTGGTGGCCCTGCTACTCTTGGTGGATGTAGCGACATTATTAATATTCTTGGGCTTTCTGTCTCTGATTGGGGAGCCTTGCTGGAGTTATAATCCTGGGCTCGGGCTCTGCCACCACCTGGCTGTGACCCTGGGCAGGGCACTTCGCCTCCCCTCACCTCCTCTGTGATTGTGAAGAGAAGCTTTGAGCTTTGACAACCAATGAGTCAAAGCTAGTTAGGCTCTTAGTAGTGTGACAGCCTTGCTGTTCACAAGTCCCTCACCTTCAGGAGGATACTGTGCCATGCACTCTGCATGTTGTTTCATTTAATCTTGTTTCATTTAACAATGCTGTGTGATTGGTGTTAGGTAATACCATTTACTAGATAAGGGACAAGGGACTGAAGCTGACAGCGGTCACTCATCTGACTTGGCCAAGGTCACTCAGGCTTTAACCAAACCCAGTTCAGCCTCCCAAGTCCTGACTGCTAATAGTGCTAGGAAAGGGCATGGCGCTTCCTATGGATCTTGGCTCTTGTCTCTCTGGATCTGCCACCAGCTGGAGGCCTGGGTAGTCCTGCTGTGAGTCTGCCCTCTGGTCCTGGGTGCCACTCGTGGTGGCTCTGGTTTTCCCCTGTGCTTTTAAGTCTAGGGGTGAATCAGCTCCCCTGCCGATCTGAGCTTTTTAATGTCTTACACCTTAGATTTAAAAAAAGAGCTTTGTGTCTGTTATTTTGGCTGCGCTAGGGCTTCGTTGCTGCTGCTTTCTCTGGTTGTGGTGTGCAGGCTTCTTGTCGCAGTGGCTTCTCTTGTTATGGAGCATGGGCTCAGTAGTTGTGCACGGGCTTAGTTGTTCTAAGGTTTGTGGGGTCTTCCCAGACCAGGGATCAAACCTGTGTCCCCTTCATTGGCAGGCTGATTCTTAACCACTGGATCACCAGGGAAGTCCCCCACCTTACCTTTTGAACCTAATTACCTCCCCTACCTTCCCGATTTGCTCACTCTCTTTAAGCTAACAGGTTGCTTCTGCTGTCCTCTTGCCCAATTCTCACTGTGTTAAATATTCAGGAATGCTTTTATCCAGAGTAAAGTATAGCTGAAGAGTCACTGGCCAGCACCCCCAACCCCCAAGGCTAACCTTGAGTAAGCAAGTCTAGAATCTCAGCCCAGCCTCTGGCCAAAACGAAATCTAGTTTCCCTAATCTGCTCACTATCCACGCCGTGCCGGGACTCTCAGCTAGAGGAAGTTTCTGAAGCAAACAGGAAGTTCGAGAGACACCCACCAGCTGGAATTGCTCACTCTTTAACAGGAAGGATAGAGCGTATCAAGTGGGTGACTTCATGGATTAGAGAAGGGAAAGGTGAACTTTTCGAGTATGGATGCTGGGGGCAAGGGTGACATTCCAGCAGCATCTGGTGTCTTGGAGAGGGCTTCAGGTGTTGGGTAGAGCCAAGAGCCAGTCCCCACCCCCAGCTTGCTCCACCTGTACTGTCCACAGTACCCAGCTGGGGGCGCCTTTCTGTCTCTCATTTTCCTCCCTCCTTCCTGTGCCAACTGCAACTCTTGGGCTTAAATCAGCCACGTAGAATCACTTAGGGAACTTATTTTTATTTTATTATTTTGGGTTTTGGGCCATGCTTCATAGCTTGTGGAATCTTAGTTCACTGACCAGGGATTGAACCTGGGCTCTTAGTAGTGAAAGCACTGAGTCCTAACCACTGGACTGCCAGGGAATTACTAGGAAACTATTTTTATTTTTTGTTGTTATGTTTTTTGTTTTTTTAATTAATATTTTTGGCTGCTCCAGGTCTCAGTTGCATCATGCTGGAGCTTTCATGGTGGTGCACGGGCTCTGGAGTGTATGGACTTCAGTAGCTGCAGAGTGCAGGCTTAATTGCCCTAAGACATGTGGGGTTGGTTCCTCCATCAGGGATGGAACCCAAGTCTCTTGCATTGGAAAGCAGATTCCTAACCACTGGACCACTCATAAAGTCCCAAAGAGACTTATTTTAAAAAACACTGATTTCTGGACTCCACTCCTAGAGATTCTAGATTCAGTTGATCAGGCCTAATTTCTAAACCTAGTGGGTGATTGTGATGGAAAAAAGTTTGAGATCCACTGACCTGGTGGCTTAGACAGTAGAGTCTGCCTGCAATTCAGGAGACTAAGGTTTGATCCCTGGGTCGGGAAGATCCCCTGGAGAAGGGAATGGCTACCCACTCCAGTATGCTTGCCTGGAGAATTCCATGGACAGAGGAGCCTGGCAGGCTATAGTCTACAGCAGAATCGGACACGGCTGGGTGACGAAGCATGCGTGCACTGAGCAAGACCTAAGTGTCCAGAGGTCAGAACAGCAGCATCCTGCTCTTTTTTTCCCTCTTTCTCTTACCCCCTTGGTCTCAGGCTGGGCTGGGCATGTACCTGTTAGTCCTGTTCATGGGCCAGAGTGTTTAGGAGCTCAGATCCCTTCTGCCCTTTCATGTGCCCCGTGGAGAAAGGTGTAGGGTATCTCCGCCCTCACAGTCTCTCCCAGTTACCTTGAAGATTGGGAGTGGTGCTTGTTCTAGTGGCCTCTGAACAGAACCAAGTTCTGATATGGAGCATGGGGGTGGTGGGTGGCTGGGTCATGCTGAGAAAGGGCCCTTGCAGTGGGTCTGAAGCTCGACGCATTTCAGCAGCTTCATGAAAATATCCAGGAGTAAGTTCATTCCACTCATGTGTTTTTCCTGGTGCTGGAGAAACTGGTTATATATACACACACACACACGTTTTGCCCTATTCTATATCTTATAAGAAACTTTAACCATAACTTCAGTTCTTCAAGAGAATTGGATGAATTTCGGTCTGAAAGAAGACTGACTTTTACTGTGTCGTTTTGGGTTAGAATGCCACCACTTGACTGCACCTATGGGTAATCTAGCTGCTGGTTCAGGAGGAAAGGTTCCCAGACAGAAGCCCAGCTCAGTGAATTCACCTTTACCACCTGCCGGGGGTCCGTCTCTGATTTCCCAGTCTTGGGAGGGGAGGGCCTAGGGCTTCCTGGGGCCTCAGAGTATGGCCTTTGCCTGTCTTAGGCACCTCCATGTCTCCGTGTGCCCTTGGTGACAAAATCAACTTCCTCTGTGCCTTAGTGTCTGGGAAGGTTCAAGACCTTGGCTCATGTGATCACTGAGTGGGGCCAGGAAAACCACGAGGCAACAGGCCATAAAAAAATGCTTTGTGTGCCTGCTCAGGTGTCTCTGCAAGGCAGGACCAGCATCCAGGAAGAACATGTCCCCAGCCAGTTTGTACTAGGCAGAGCACCTGCTGCGAGTTATAAAATGCAGACGCCAGGCCCTTCTCCAGCCTGTACCGGAACCTCCGGGGGCTGACTGCACGAGTGGTTTTGTTGTGTAGACTGGGTTGAGAACCACTGCATAAAAATTATATGTCTTTTCTTCTGACTTGTTTAAAACAGAGTTGTCTGGGCAGGTTTGGAAACCCACTGGCTTGATAAGAGCAAGACTTAAGTGTTACCTCTGTTTTTCTTGACTTGTGAGTGCTGGTTACCCCCTCACTCCAGTAACCCTCAGCCCCGGCTGTTTTGGTTTTCTTGGAATTGTGTCTTCACCTCCTGTTCCCCTTTCCCCACTCATTCATACCTCCTTCTCTAGTGCCTCAGCTGCACTCTATTGCTGGGCCAAGATCGCGCATCACGTGGATTCATGGTAAAAACCAGCCCGTAATTCCACTGTGGTTTCGCACTATCGCTGTCGCCTGGCCCTGGGCAGCTCCTCCCACTGGTGGCAAAAAGTACACAGGGACTTCAGGGTGGCTGCGATTGGCAGCCATAGCCAGCCCTTGCTGGGCCAGCAAACTACTGCCACAAAAGGAGAGTCTCATTCACCCAGCCGCTCAAAACCAAACACAGAAGGAGGGTGTTGCCTCCACAGTGCCCCCTACAGCGGGAACCGTGGCTGGCATCCAGGTTCCCCTCACCACATGCTGGGTGGCTCTGAGCCGGGCAGTTAACACCTGAGCAGCAGGATATGTCTGCAAAATAGGAGATGGTTTTAAAGCTTAAAGGAGATGCTGGTTGTGCAGTTGTTCAGTAAATGTCAGCTGTCTCTGAAAACCATTTCATTTGCTGAGCGCTCTTTGAATTCCCTGTTTGTTCAGAACATCGAGAGGAAGGCGACAAAAGAGCCGAAAGCACAGACCTGGCCTCAAGGGCGCAGTGTAGGGTCTTGCCAATATCACTGACTGGGGTGAAAAGAGAAAGCATCTGAAACTAGAAACTATTTAGGAACTAGCATTTCTTGTTACCAAGTGAGGACTCCCCCCAATACTTCCTTCCGTGTGCTCTTGGGGAATAGGTGGCCCCCGCTTCAAACCTCTTTTCCTTTAGAGCCGTCCAGAAAGGAAACTCTTGTTCCTGGTTAGTGAATCACTCTTCCTGAAGCTCACTTTTTAAGCGAGTTGCTGGGAGAACTTGGACGTGGAGAAACGATTTAAGGTTGCACAAAGCGAGCTCTTTGTGCCTGCTTCTCACATGAGCACAGACCACTGCTTCTCACAGACACCCTCCTCTTCATTCACACCCCCCTCCTCTGACTGGCGGGGAACGTGCTCCCCGTGCTCCGGGGCCAGTCGGGCTCTCTTGCTCTGAAACCCTTCCTGCATAGACTCTGTCCTGCAAAGAGCAGCCTCATCCAAACCTTTTTTTCTCAGCTTCGGTTCAGATGCCCCACAGAGTCTCCAGGATACAATACCTACTCACAGAGCTCGTTTGTCAGACATTCTGTGTACGTTCTCATACCGGTTAGTCTTCTAGAAGCTTCTGGAGATGGGCACCTCAGCCTTCTTTTCAGTCCCAACCACCACTAACAGAGTGACTAAGATGTCAGTGTAGGAACACCAGCTCCGGGTGGGTGGGGGCTATGCAGGTCTTGGCTCCCATGTTTGTCTCCGCCCACCCACACCCCCCCCTCTTGCCCTCCTCCATGTCACCCTCTGACTCTGCCAGCGGAGAATGGAACTGAGGTCTCTATTTAAAAGGGAAATTTGGGAGCCCTTCTGACTGCCAGCAGAGCTGGCTGGCTGTGGTATGTGTTTGGTTTTGTGTGTGTTTGGTTTTTTAATGTGTGTGAGACTTCTGGGCCATCAGAAATGAGAGAGCTGGTGGGGGGCAGGGGGAGAGGCTCAGGAGGAAGGAGTGAAATGAAGCTTTGATTCCAGTGCACAGTCCAGCCTCAGATTGAGACAGTTGGTCAGTCCTTCTGGAGATGACAGGACAGAACGACTCTTTTGATAACAACTGGCACCTGGCCGGGCCCTGGTCCCCAGATGCCCACGAGGTTGACAAGCACCTTGTCTGAGAAGCTTTCCGCGGGGCTCCCCATTCCCTGGTTGGCCTCACCTCCCACTCTGGCTTTGCCTAGAGGCGGCCTGTGATCTGAGCTACCAGGCCAGAGGTCCATTGTTGAGCTAGATCCTAGAATCTTCTGAGCCAGTTTTTGATACCTCATGTTGCCTGTTGACTTACCCATCAGTCACCAGGCTGGCAGATGCCCATTCCTTTCCTTTGGGTGTTAACTTGTATGTGAATGTACATTTCTGGGGTTGGGAAGTCAGTGTGTTTGCTTTGAACTGTGAGCCTAGAGTTGGGTGACCACTTTTCTCTTTACCATCAGATGGTTGTAGGGCCAAGAGATGAGAGTTACAGCCTAGTAAGGGCTCGTGTCCTAACTTCTGGAAGAATGGGGCAGGATGTAGGGAGAGAGGGGAGGCAGTCAGCCAGGTCGTCAAAGAGGGCGGAGGGAGTGACCTATGGTTTAAGAAAGGCTCACTGGGCCACAGTCTTTGTACTAACCCAGTACTTCTCATCTCTCCCTTATAGTTGGAGTCCCCCTCCCCACTAAGTGCCTCTTTGCATAGCACCGGCCCCTGCCCCCACGCTCACTGGTACCACTACAGCGGGACGGGCCATGGCGGGTCGGGGGGAGGTGCAGCGCGACCCAACGGACCAGCTGCTGGGAACAAGATCTGTCAGTTTAAGCTGGTCCTGCTGGGGGAGTCTGCGGTGGGCAAATCCAGCCTCGTCCTCCGCTTCGTCAAGGGTCAGTTCCACGAGTACCAAGAGAGCACAATTGGAGGTGAGTGGGCCTGAGGGCAGGGATGGTGGCCTCAGGAAGTGGAAGAAATGCATGGGCATCGAGGAGAAGGGACGCTAACTGCCTACAGGCTAAGTATGCCTCAGGCGGCGGCAGCTTGCCTCCCCTAAGCCCTGGGATTGAATCCAGCAGCTGGTCTCCATGTCTGTGTCCCAACAAACATTTAGTGAGAATAATCTGAGAAACTAAAACCGCCTTCCTCCCCTGGTTCCACCTCTTGGTTTACTTGTGTGGCCCAAGGTACACCCCCTACCAACCTGGGACGGGAGGGCTCCATGTGGGTCTGTGAGGATTCTTATCTTCTTAGCACAGCCAGGCAGTGCATCAACCCTGGAATGGGGAAATGGCCTTGTGAGTGGGCTGGTGTTTCTGAAGCTGACCTTTAACCCTTCTTGAACTCAGAACCTGTCACTGATTTCCTAGTGATTTCCATGCATGTAGCTTGTGAGAGTCTGGTCTCAGCCTCCTGCCTCAGTGGCCAGTATACTCCTCAAGGGGCTGGGGCTGACCTTGGGCTTGAGTCATCCTTTTTCTTCCCTCTTGGTTTGGTAGGAGGTTTCCAGGCAGCTGGAAACAGAATGGGTCGTGTCCAGCAGTCTTCGGCTGCCTCCTCAGCACTCCAGTCAGGAGCTGAGAGGGGGAAGTGAGGCAGTGCCCCAGGCCCCTCAGGGAGGTGTGGGGCGGTTGCCCGCAGAGGGCCAGCTTCCTCCACAGAGCTGCCCGGAGTCCTCTGCTGGCTCTCCCGCCTGCCAGTCCCAGCTCCAAGACTCTTCCTTGAAGCACGTGCACAGGTGCCGAGTGTTCCCCTGCCTCCTCCAGCCAAAGATAGGGTCACTGTGTTCCCTGAAGGTTGAGCCAGTCAGGAGTGAGTTGAGGGCAAAGCCAAGGGTGGTGGCAGCTGGCGTGCCTGGAGGTGGCAGGGGCGGCGGTGGGAAGCCAGTTACCCAGCCGCTGCGTGGCAGTAGCACAGCGTGTACTTCATTCTCCCCCAATATAGCTGAGCGTGTGAGAGTGTCTTCAGGACACCAAAGGCCAGCAACACCCCTGGGCTGGAGCAGAGAGAGGGGCTCGGAGTGTTCTCTGATGGGAGAGCAGAGGAGGGGCGTCGGGCCCACCCTTTTGTGCTTGGAGCCCGGTTTCCCCTATAGCCTTCCTCTCCTGCCCCTGCTGCTGCTGTCCTCCAAGAGGGCTTCTGCAATAGCTTCCCTTCGCCTCCCACTCCCACCTCACGGGGTCTGTAAAGCCTGTGCAGCCCCGGCCCCCTCGACACACAGAAGCACCAGTTCTGCCCGCCATGCTCAGCTGCTCTGGCTGCCAGCTTGGGAGATTTCGGTGCCCCCTCAGCAGCAGGCTTCTGAGCGCCAGTGCCTGGATGGCTCAGCACAGATGTGTGGGGGTGTCTTCTCAGCTCTTCCGCACCTGGTAACACCGCCTTCCCTCTTCCAGCGGCCTTCCTGACACAAACCGTCTGCTTGGACGACACAACAGTCAAGTTTGAGATCTGGGACACAGCTGGACAGGAGCGGTATCACAGCCTGGCCCCCATGTACTATCGAGGGGCCCAGGCTGCCATCGTGGTCTACGACATCACCAACACAGTAAAGACTTTCTCTTGCTTCTCCACCCTTTGTTCCTGTTTGGGGTGTGGGCACATTTCCTCTGGTGTTGGTAGGCGTCTCTCCAGAATCTTTAGGGTGGTGGCATCTTAGACACCTGGGCGCTGTCAGCTCCAGCCTCTCCAGTGAGCGGCCCTGGGCAGAAGGCCCGCTCTGTCCTGCTGACGCTCTGGCCCTGTTTCCCCAGGATACCTTTGCACGGGCCAAGAACTGGGTGAAGGAGTTACAGAGGCAGGCCAGCCCCAACATCGTCATCGCGCTTGCAGGCAACAAGGCGGACCTGGCCAGCAAGAGAGCTGTGGAGTTCCAGGTGGGGGACAGAGCAGACTTGGGGGGAGGGACGAGCTGGCTCCACTAGGCTTCAGGCTGCTCGGGCTTTGGGAAGGACTGCCATGGGTGGTGGTAGGGGAGCTTCTGTCTGAGTCCCTTCATGGCTCGAGCACAGCCTAAAGGGGATGTCTTCCGCCACTCTGCCTTCTCTGTTCATCAGGGTTGGATGTGTGTGTGTGTAGATAGCAGAAGCTTCAGCTTACTTTTTCTGTAAACTGACTTTTAACAAAACAGTAAAAAACTTTTTTTTTTAAACACATGCACGTCGGAAATTTTTAACAGTACAGTAAAGTATATAGGATGAAATTTGGGTCTCTAACCCTAAAAACTCAGTCCCCCTTCCCCCAACTTCCTCTCAATTTGTTGTTTCTGGAAAATATGCACAAGTCTTGTTGTTGTTCAGTCGATAAATCATGTCCGACTCTTTGTGACCCCATGGACTGTAGCACGCCAGGCTTCCCTGTCCCTCACTATCTCCCTGAGTTTGCCCAAACTCATGTCCATTAAGTTTGCCATCCAACCATCTCATCCTCAGTCACCCCTTTCTCTTGCCCTCAATCTTTTCCAGCTTCAGGGTGTTTTCCAGTAAGTCGGCTCTTTGCATCAGGCCGATGAATCTCTTCCTTTACATACTGTGTTTTTTTTTAACCAGTTCCCACCTGATGGATTTCTAGGCTGTGTGTAATTACAAAAGACTAGAAACGGTGCCATAGTCAACATCCACATACTTTTGTCCAAGTGTGTGAGTGTATTTATTTGTAGGATAACTTTCTAGAAATATTTTCTAGCCTAGTAATTTTGAAAAGCAAGAGGGCAGAACTGGGGCGCATGGATACTTGAGTCAGACATCTGCTGATGTGTGTGAGCTGAGAGGTGCTGTGTGTGACGTGGAGAACTCAGAACAGGGACGCCTTAGGCCTGAAAACCACTGCATCGTGTCTATCGTATGGAAGACACTAATCGGGGACAGTTTTTCTCCTGGGTCCCAGCCCTTGCCAGTGCTTCCCTCCCATTCACTTTCTCACCTCCGTCCAAATCAGGAAGCACAAGCCTATGCAGAGGACAACAGTCTGCTGTTCATGGAGACATCAGCAAAGACTGCGATGAACGTGAATGAAATTTTCATGGCAATAGGTAAGTTGCCTCTGTTCCCTTCCCCCAGCCAGGGTGTATTACTTGCTTACTGTCCTGTCGTAGGTCTGTAGGATCCCTTCATCAACAGATCTTTTACCATTTTTAATATTTTGATAAAATTGTTTTCTTTTTCATCTCTCAGATAAATACAGTTCACTCCAGGAATTTCTAAAACCTGAGCCCAAGTCTCAGCACTTCACTTCCAGACCCTTTATTGTACCACCATCTAAAACTATACATCACCAGCTCCCTACCCACTACTTAGGATCCCCCCCCATTTGGCTCTAGAAGTCATCCTGTGTGGGTTTGAATCCTCACTCTCCCACTTACTAAACTCTGTAGTCCTGGGAGAGTTATTTAACCCCTCTTCATCTCAGTTTAATGATAGACCCAGAATGCACTTGGCACATAGCAGTGAAGCCATCAGTATGCTGGGTATCACTGATGGGTGGTACCCAAGTGGCCTTGGGAGAGTGCTGGGGTTCCCTCACAAACACACATCTTCCTGTTCCTCTCCCAACAGCTAAGAAGCTTCCCAAGAACGAACCCCAGAATGCAGCTGGTGCTCCTGGCCGGAACCGGCGTGGACCTCCAGGAGAACAACCCCGCCAGCCGGAGCCAGTGCTGCAGCAACTGAGCCCCCCTTGCCTGCCCACTGCCCCCACCTCCTCCGCCTCAACGACCCGACTGGAATCCACTCTAACCAATCGCACTTAACGACTCGGGCCACCACTGGGGGGCAGGGGGAGGGGTCCACCATGATTTCTCCGTATCATTTTGATCATAGGCCGGAGTGAGTTATTCCACCTGCACCTTTCTGTACAAATACTAATTCAATTTTAAGTCTTAAGTCACTTTTTTAATATATATGATCTGTTCTTCCCATTTCCTGCCCTTTCTACTGCTCTCCCCCTCCTCTTCTGCTGGTAGTAGCCACGTGCCCCTATTCCACCCCCACCCCTGTGTGGGGAGGCAGGGTTGGATCAATTACCCTTCTTCCCCTCTTGCTGATTAGCGGGCTCAGCAGGAGCATCCATATCCTTACTGTGTCTGGAGTGTGCTTGGTTCTGGGTGGCGGGGCAGGCCCTTGGGGCCAGGGAAGGGAGAGGCAGCTCTTCCCACAGCTGGCGGCCATCAGGCTGCAGCGCCCGCCTTACCCCCAACTCACAGCTGGGAGAGAACCCACAGCATTACCACAGCATTATTGTGACAGCCACGAACCCATCGCTCATAGCCCTCTTCCCCCTCGTCCTTGGTCACCCTGACCTCTGGCTCTGAGCCCTGTTCTGACCAAATCACGATGATGAGTATTTGGGGGTGGGTGGGTAAGGGGGGTAGTGGGAGGGAATGGAACCAACTTTTTCTGTATTTTGTATTGTATGTTTTCTTCAACATGTAACCAATCAGTATCTTGTCAATATAGTAAGCCGATCGATCGACCTCCCGCTTGTCTTTCTTGTCTCTCTCTCTCTGGCAGAGTTTATCAGGCCATAGCCTCTCCAGCTTACTTGAAGTTAATTTCATGTGAACCTCTAAATCTTCTTAAACAAAAGCGTTCTTCCCCATCTAAAGTGAGGGGATGTTGGTGGTCATGGTAACCAAGAGAGAGAGGCCAGCTGTTACCAGCTCTAACCAGGTGGCATGGGGTAAGAGTGAGCTGAGGCTGAATCTCACCAAGATGAAAGTTGAGGGCCCAGCATTTGCCTCTCCCCAACCCTCTCCAGAATTTTGGGGGGCATGTGCACTCTGTATTTGAAAATTGGTCTCTCAACACCAGAAACAGCCTCTTTGGGGTTTCTTGACTAGTCTGTACTAGGCTGGTGAGGGAATGGGGTTCTCTCTTTTCCCTGAAGAAGAAGGAACACCTAAAGACCTTTGGAAACTTGGCTAGTCCTAAGGCCAAGATAGCAACTCCACACCAGATCCAAGTCACCTGGTCCCTGGTTTCTCCCGGGGGCCCTCTGCTGGTCTTGGAGTCCAGTTGATGGTGGGGCCCTTTCGGCTCTCTGCTGCTCCCTGCTGGAGCTGCTGGTCCAAGCAGTGAGCCGAGCTGAGTGAAACAACACTGCCCACTGTCCCTCCAGCTTCCCCGGGGCCTGATTTATGATAGACCACCACCTTGAGGTGCCTTTCCTTCCCCTCTGGGCCCTCCCCTTAGCCTTCTACCTTTGTTCTACTTCCACCTCTGATCCCAGCCCCAGGAAAAGACCACAGACACAAGCTGTTGCTCACTACGGTGGTGGTTTACTGGGTCAGGCTAGTTTCTTAGAGCCACGGCTTCTGAATCTCGAGGCGGGTACTGTTTGAGCCACAGAGGGAGGCAGTGCCCGGCACTGGCCACGGACACACAGCTGGCCAGAGGGGGTCAGGCAGCAAGTCATGGCAGCGGGGTCCAGGTCCGGTGGTAGTGACATTTGCTGGTGCACCTTCTGCGCCACGCGGAAGCCGGTCCCATCCGGGTTGCAGCCCTCCAGTTGTCGCTGGCCAGTCACCACCAGGCATCCGCTGTTCACCTGAACCAACAGCTCCTCGGGGTGAAGCCATGGGCATACAGTTTCATCTGGAAGCCATCCTCCGTGTGGACGTTGTCCCGCGTGGCTGCCACATCCTCCGTGAGCCGCTGCACCGGTAGAGTGGCCACCTGGTTCTGTTCAGTAAAGGCCACGCTGGGACATCGAGAGGTCGACTGGCTCCCGCTAGGGAGACTGCCACCGACCCGTTGCATCCGAGTGAGCAACTGCAGTTGGGCTCGAGGCTCAGAACTTAGCGGCCAGTCGGAGCTGGGGGGCGGAGCCTCGCGGACCCGCGTCGTTGCGCTCGCGCTGCGCTGAGCAGCTCTGAGCAGGGCGCTCCCTTGGCTTCCAGAGAGGTTCGCTTCCGCTGAGTTTGGGGTCAGCGCTGCACGTCCTACCTCCACGGCTCAGGTTGGCAGCTGCTCTGTAGCCTCTTGCTGCTGCTTTTATCCCAGATCCTGCTCCTTTTTGCTCTTCCCCACTTCCATCACAGGGCCGGGCGGCCAGGGCTGTGACCCAACGAGATAAGCCAAAGAGGTTGGCAGCGCTTGAGCCCGACCCTGCAGCGGTCACTAGCACGGAGTGAAGATGAGATTGAGCCTTTTGAAATTGAGCCGTGAGACTCTTGCTCTTCTGCGAATCAGGCCTTGGCAAGGAGGACTGTCTCCCGAACAGAGCCATCAGTGTAACCACAGGGTCATTGGCTCTTGTAACATCCTACAGTTCTCTGACTACAAATGAGCCTGCGACCCATGGGTACTAGGAGATGAACGCGTCTTCCTGGTTTCCTTCGTTCGTCTTACCCTCGGCCTATCGCGGCAGGCTCAGAGCTGGGCTCTGGGACCACAAAGATGAAGACGTGGGCCCTGACTGGGAGGTACCCACTGTGTGGGTGGATAGCAGGTCCCATACTCTCTCACCCCCACCTCAGGAGCCTTTTTCCTGACCCTGGCCATTTTTCTGACGCTCAGTGCTTTTATAATAAACCTCTTTTTGTTGAAGTATAAGTTAACACAGAGAAAAGCGCACAAAGCACAACCACGTAACCACGTAACAGGTCAAGAAATAGAACTATTGCTATTTAATCACCACTCTAGTCACAAGGAGTCGGACACGACTGAGCAACTGAACTGAACTGAACTCAACTAGCTGCAATTCTGTGTCCAGAAACGTGTGGGATACGGGCAGTGACGGGAGGAGGGAGGTGGGCATGAAACCACTACACTCCTGGCCCCAGGCCTGGATTTCCACCTTTGTGGCTTGGGAGGTGATTCCCTAAACAGAAGCCTGTTTTCTGGGGTGCTTCTCCTTGTCCTCAAAAGGCAGTAATCTTGACTACCTCGGAAGCCTTCTAAAACGATTACAAGTGAGGAGGAGTCAATCTGGGGTGCTGGCTCGAGCCTCATTTGGCTGTCCGGGATCGAGTAACAAGACAGAAAAGTCTGGAACCTGGAGGCGACGAAACTAACTGTGAAAGACTACAACTCCCATCATACTCTGGGGCAGCGACGCCTGCGCATTGAATGCCGGTTGCCCATGCGGCCCTAGGGCTGGGAGCGCCGCGCTGCGCCGCGGTCCGCTTCGGGGGAGGCCATGGCGGAACCTTCCCAGGCCTCTACCCCGGCCCCTGCCGCGCAGCCCCGTCCGCTTCAGTCCCCAGCCCCTGCCCCAACTCCGATTCCTACCCTCAGCCCAGCCTCGGCCCCCACACCGGCTCCCACTCCGGCACCAGCCCCTGCCCCAGCTACAGCCCCAGTCGGGAGCACAGGGACTGCGGGGCCCGGGGTAGGAAGTGGGGGGTACCGGGAGCGGGGGTGATCCGGCTCGACCTGGCCTGAGCCAGCAGCAGCGCGCCAGCCAAAGGAAGGCGCAAGTCCGGGGGCTGCCGCGCGCCAAGAAGCTTGAGAAGCTAGGGGTCTTCTCGGCTTGCAAGGTGGGGGCGGGGCCTGGGGGTAATAGGGGGCGGGGCTTGGGGCATCCTAGGGCTTGGGTGGGAATGGGGGCAAAGCTGTGACAGGGGAGCGGCTACTCTTCCCTGGGTTGCACTCTTATTGACTGATATTTCTGCTTCCAGGCCAATGAAACCTGCAAGTGTAATGGCTGGAAAAACCCCAAGCCCCCCACTGCACCCCGCATGGATCTGCAGCAGCCAGCGGCGAACCTGAGCGAGCTGTGCCGCAGCTGTGAGCACCCTTTGGGTAAGGCAGATAGTACCCGTGGAACTGGGGTTGGGGAGGTGGAGGTGCTGGGTCCTGCTTGGACAGGACCACACAGTTTTATCTCTGAAAGACAGAAGATGCCTCCTAAGGAGGAATTGGTCTGGGAGTGTGTATGCCCCAAGGAAGCAGAAAGGAAACCTCCCAAAAGAGACAAGAGGCCCCCCACGGCTGACATAGGAGCAGCAGTCTCATTGCCTGGTCACACTCGTCAGAGGGACTGAGGATGTGTCTTGGCTGGCAATAATGAGGAGGAGGAAGTCCTGTTGGTTTTTTTCTGTCAGTTTTTCCTAACTACCACTTATTATTACAGCTGACCACGTGTCCCACCTGGAGAACGTGTCGGAGGATGAGATTAACCGGCTGCTGGGGATGGTGGTGGACGTGGAGAATCTGTTCATGTCTGTTCATAAGGAGGAGGACACGGACACCAAGCAGGTTTATTTCTACCTCTTCAAGGTGAGCTTCCTTCAAATGAGAGTGTGAGTGGGCAAAGGGAGGCTGGGAAGGTCTGCAGCTCTGTGCTCCACTGATCTCTACCCTTCCTCTTCCTGCAGCTCCTGCGGAAATGCATCCTGCAGATGACCCGGCCTGTGGTGGAGGGGTCCCTGGGCAGCCCCCCATTTGAGAAGCCTAATATTGAGCAGGTGGGATGAGGAAGGTGGTGAGAGGATTGAGGGCATCTTGGAGGAGCGGGGAGCCTGTGCTATCTGCCACGCCCTCTGCCCTGAGAACAGGGGAGAGGTTAGGAGAAAGCAGGATGCTTTGTGCTAACCTCAGGGTGGGTATGGAGGTGGGAAGCGGTATAATCTCTCCTGCTCAAAGCGAGAGCAAAAGCCCCAGAGAGCCCCCTGCCCTCAGGAAGCACCTTACTTTTGGATAAGAAGGCCATGCAAGCTGCTCACACCTCCTCCTATTTTTTCCCTTCCCCTCCCCACCAGGGCGTGCTAAACTTTGTGCAGTACAAGTTTAGTCACCTGGCTCCCCGGGAGCGGCAGACGATGTTCGAGCTCTCAAAGATGTTCCTTCTCTGCCTTAACTACTGGAAGCTTGAGACACCTGCCCAGTTTCGGCAGAGGTCTCAGGCCGAGGATGTGGCTACCTACAAGGTCAATTACACCAGGTAGGTCCAGCCAGGGATGGCATGGGGGAGGCTTGTAGCCTCAGCCTGAGCTTGGTTTCTACTCTCCCTTGCCATCTTCTGCTCTTGCAGATGGCTCTGCTACTGCCACGTGCCCCAGAGCTGCGATAGCCTCCCCGGTATGAGACCACTCACGTCTTTGGGCGCAGCCTTCTCCGCTCCATCTTCACGGTTACCCGGCGACAGCTGCTAGAGAAGTTCCGAGTAGAGAAGGACAAGCTGGTGCCTGAGAAGAGGACCCTCATCCTTACCCACTTCCCCAAGTAAGGCTCGTTCTGGCCCATCAGGACCTTAGACCACGCTCACATCCTCCCTGTTGTCCCCTTTTTCCAGGACGGCTTCCTGGATTGGTCCCTCTTTTCCTTCCATGAACCTTCTGGGATCTGGCCCTCTACCTGGGAGGCTTGCCCAAGGCCCAAGTGTGGTTCACTAGCTCTTCGCCTGTCTGTATACTGGTGTGGGGTTGGCAGGTACACGGCCCGAGTACTGGTGCTTCCCCTGCCCACTCACCTGGTAGACATGACTGCCTGTTTCCTGTGGGGCGAGGACACAGCTCAGAATCCGTCTCACCACAGCATTCCAAGAAACCAGAGCTTACACTTGAAGAGAAGCCAATTTCCACCCCTGTTCTGATCCTTCTGTAAGATTTTTTCTCTGTTTTGCCACACCATCTTTTCATTTTAAACATGGTTCATAGGTATCCACAGATTTCCAAGTGGTGCAGTGGTAAAGAATCCATCTGCCAGTGCAGGAGATATAAGAGATGGGTTTTGATCCCTGGGTCAGGAAGATTCCCTGGAGGAGGGCATGGCAACCCACTCTAGTATTCCTGCCTGGAAAATTCCACGGACAGAGGAGCCTGGCAGGCTACAGTGTATGGGGTTCCACAGAGTTGGACTCAGTGGAGCAACACACACACAACCCACATACACACACCACATCACACACATACACACCACACCACACACACATACCCACCCCACACATACACACCCCACATACACACCACACCAGACACCCCCCACACACACACCACACCCCCCACTCCTACCCCCACATACACACCACACATATACACCACACCCACATACACACACCCCACACATACACACCACACACACCCCCACCTGACACATACACCCCCACCATACACACCACACCACACACACCCCACACACACCATACCCACATACACACACATCCCCCACACACACCCCCACACCACACATACACACCCCACATACACACCACACCCCCCACATCACATACACACCTCACACACACCACACCACACATACACACACCATACCACACACACCCCATACCACATACACCCCCACACATACCCCACACATACCCCACTCCACACACACACACCCACCCCACACATACATACCCCACATATATACCACACCCACACACACCACACACACACACACACCCCCCACATATACATACCCCACATACACACCACACCCACACACCCCACACCCCACTCCACACACACTCTCTCTCTCTCTCTCTCTCTCTCTCTAGCTCTCTCTCTCTCTCTTTTCTGTTCAGAAAGCCTCTCCTGACTGAGCCAGACCCTCCTATCCTCCTCCAGCCACCAGGTGGGAGTAAGAGGTAGCGGGAGAGGGTGGAGTCCCATTTCGATACTGAGGCCCAGGGTGACCGGGTGCCCTGCCTGGTGCGCAGCACAGGATGGCATCATTTCAGGCCTTGTTCCCCTGCACTCCTCACCATGGCATACTGGGCCTCTGGTCTCTTCTGAATCTTCCTGTCCTCCTATCTTCAGAGAGGGGCTCCCCAGAGCACAGAGGCCATCTTTGTTTCCCAGGTCCCTGAGGGCAGCCTCCAGTCCCTGTGTCTGGCCCAGGCTGCTCCCTGTCGGAGGACAGAGTTGTGGGACAGATTGTACCCTCCCCACAGATTCCTGTCCATGCTGGAGGAGGAGATCTATGGGGCTAACTCTCCGATCTGGGAGTCGGGCTTCACCATGCCGCCCTCAGAGGGAACGCAACTGGTGCCCCGGCCAGGTATGTGCTGCAGGCAGCCGCCTGTCTGCTTGGCCTTCCTGGCTGAGCTCAGCGCCTCTGGGGGAGGAGGGGCTGTGACTGGTGGTGGGGGTGGGGAGTGCAGGAGGGCTCAACAGGAGTGGGAGAGCCAGGCTATCTTTGTGGGACACACCCTGCCTTTGAGCTCCATCCCGATTGTTCCGTCTTTCGCTCTCTCAGCTACGGTCAGCGCTACAGTTGTTCCCAGTGCCCCCATCTTCAGCCCCACCATGGGTGGGAGCAGCAACAGCTCCTTGAGCCTGGATTCCGGAGGCGCTGAGCCCATGCCAGGTGGGTACTTGACCCCTGACCTCCACCCCTCGTATCCCCCACCCCGCCCTGGCTCGGCCTCTCTTGCTGTGCCTGGGAGACCTTGCCAACCCCCTCAGCAGGCGAGAAGAGGAAGCTCCCAGAGAACCTGACCCTGGAGGATGCCAAGCGGCTCCGTGTGATGGGTGACATCCCCATGGAGCTGGTTAACGAGGTCATGCTCACTATCACTGACCCCGCCGCCATGCTAGGGCCCGAGGTGGGCAGCCCAGCCTACCAACCCTTTGGGCGAGGGCTCAACCCCTGAGACCCTGGCTCATCACTTCCTGCTCTGGTGCCCAGACGAGCCTGCTGTCGGCCAACGCCGCCCGGGATGAGACTGCTCGCCTGGAAGAGCGCCGAGGCATCATCGAATTCCACGTCATCGGCAACTCGCTCACACCCAAGGCCAACCGGCGGGTGTTGCTGTGGCTGGTGGGGCTACAGAACGTCTTCTCCCACCAGCTGCCCCGAATGCCCAAGGAGTACATTGCCCGCCTCGTCTTCGACCCGTAGGTCCCTGGGAGAGCCTGACCCCAGGCCACCCCCAGCTGCTCACACCTGGGCCTCTTCCTCCATCCCTGGGGAATTCTCGCTCCTTAGTTCCCAGCACTGTGTGCACCTCAGGCCTCTGGGGTGGTGGGTTCCTGAGGAACATTCGGGGGACGGGTAAGGCCTGTGACCTGAGCTTTCTCCCCTCAGGAAGCACAAGACTCTGGCCTTGATCAAGGATGGGCGGGTCATTGGTGGGATTTGCTTCCGCATGTTTCCCACCCAGGGCTTCACGGAGATCGTCTTCTGTGCTGTCACCTCCAATGAGCAGGTCAAGGTGAGTCTATGCTTGCCCCCAGTGTGGGTGGAGGTCAGGGAGCTCCTGGTCCCAGCTTCATCCCACCCCCTGCTTCCGAGTCTGGACCAGGTCAGAGCAGCACAATACTGACACAGCTGCCCCCGAGCCTTCTTTTAATGGCCCAGTGCTTCCTCACATCCCCACAAGGTGGCAGTTGTAATTTGATAACTGAATTAAGAAAACACCTGTCAACACAGGGTGCCCAAGAATCAGTAACACTTGTTTTCCGCTAGTTTTATTGAGATGCAACTGACATGTAGGACTGTAAGTTTAGGGTGTACAGCCTGATGCTTCGACTTATACATATCATGAAACAACCACAGTGAACATCTCTCATCTTATATAGGTATAAAATGAAAGGAACAGAGAAAAATGCTTTTCCCTTTGTGATGAGAACTCTTCAGATTTATAGTAACACTTTTAAATGGATCTGTGTTTCCTTCATCACAAGAACATGTACGTGCATTGGAGAGTTGATAATTTTACAACAGTCCCGCTCTAGGTGGTTATCCTGTCTTCTATCCTGTCACAACAGGCCGACTAGTAGGGTCCCCGGTTTGTCTTATCTATTTTTTTAAAATGGTGTGGCTACTTTATTTTTAATTTTTATTTTTGGCTGCACTGTGAGGCTTGCCAGGTCTTAGTTCCCCAACTAGAATCAAACCCACACCCTCGGCAGTGAAAGCAAGGGATCCTAACCACTGGACCACCAGAGGATTCCATGATTGTCCCATTTTCCATCTGCGTGGTGCCTCTGGTCCTAACGTTTGTGGACGACAGGGTGTCTCTTTCGGGGTCAGATGCCATGATAAGGGGCCCCCTTGTGATCCCCTCTCCTCTTTCCTCCAATTCTGAGGCCCAGGGACTGGGAACCGTGGCCTGTGGACCACAGCTTCCTGGTTGGGTTTAGATCCAGGCTCTCCCTGCCATGGCTGGTCACCTGACCTGGACATATTTCCTGACATAGCTGAGTTTCAGTTTTTTCTTCTGTAAGATGGAGGTAATGATAGCTGTTTCATGGGTTAACTTGAGGATTGCTCTGTAAAGAACCAAGCATCGCACCTGGCCTGGAGTAAGCGCCTAAAAACCCAGCGTCCTTTGCTTTTCTCCCTATAAGCTCCCCTTCCTCTGCCGGTCGCCTTTCCTCCTACCTGACTTGGATCCCCTGGCTGTCCCCACCTCCTTTCCAGTCGGCTCCCTCCTGTCCCTGCCCTCCTCTCCCCACCCTCCTGAGACCTCTCTAGTCGTAGGCCTGCCTCCTCCCATCTGATAGAGCTCTGCCCCCTCCCCTGCAGGGCTATGGCACTCACCTGATGAACCACCTGAAGGAGTATCACATCAAGCACAACATTCTCTACTTCCTCACCTACGCTGACGAGTACGCCATCGGCTACTTCAAGAAGCAGGTGATCCTCACCTCTGTGTTTGCCCACTGCCTGGGGCGAGGGGTCATTCTGTCCTGTTTCATCCAGCACCTGTAGGGAAGCCCTTCATGCCTGCTTTTCTCCCTCCTGCTGCTGCCCCAGGGAAGAAGAGGCAGATGGGAGAGCTGGAAAGTTCTCAGGGCGGGGCGCAGAGGGCGGGGGGTGAATCAGGAAGGGCTGCCAGCCTGGAAATGTTCCAGGGACAGATTCAAGCTGGAAGAGCCTTGCTGATGGGTTGGGGGTAACTCTCCACTCGCTAGGGCTTCTCCAAGGACATCAAGGTGCCCAAGAGCCGCTACTTGGGCTACATCAAGGACTACGAGGGTGCGACACTGATGGAGTGTGAGCTGAACCCTCGAATCCCCTACACAGAGCTGTCCCACATCATCAAGAAGCAGAAGGAGGTGCGTGTGCTCACGTGCATGTCTCCACGGGGCTGTCCATGAACATGAGCATGAGTGAACACGTGTGTGGGTATAGAGATGCGTATATACCTGCTGCGCACACATGAAGTGGGGCTGGCCAGGGTCTTGGTTCTTGCGCTGCCTCAAGGGGCAAGTAGGGGAGCCCTCCCTGCCTGCGGCCAGAGAGTCTGGTTGCTGGAGCTGGGTTGGCCTCTCAGATCCTTCCTTCCCTCAGATCATCAAGAAGCTGATTGAGCGCAAACAGGCCCAGATCCGAAAGGTCTATCCCGGGCTCAGCTGCTTCAAGGAGGGTGTGCGCCAGATCCCTGTGGAGAGCGTCCCTGGCATTCGTGAGCAGGGGTCTTGGCACGGGAGGGGGTGTGCTGCTCGGGGTGTGGATAGGCATTCTTAGGGGTGTTCTCCCATTTTGCAGGAGAGACAGGCTGGAAGCCACTGGGGAAGGAGAAAGGGTGAGTGTTGTGTGGAGGGAGTGGACAGTGTGGGGCAAGGGCGGCAGAGGGCCCAGGAGCCTCAGACTCGGCCTCTCTTGCTCCAGGAAGGAGTTGAAGGACCCTGACCAGCTCTACACAACCCTGAAAAACCTGCTGGCCCAAATCAAGGTGGGGAGACCAGGCTCTCTTCTGGGGTTCCCTGTGCCAAAGGATGTGGCTTTCTGACCAAGGGTGAGGGGGTGGCCGTCCCGAGTCGGGCAGGGGCACAGTGGATCTGGCCCCAGCTTGACTGTCCTCTGCAGTCCCACCCCAGTGCCTGGCCTTTCATGGAGCCGGTGAAGAAGTCGGAGGCCCCAGACTACTACGAGGTCATCCGCTTCCCCATCGGTGAGGATCCTTCCTCCCAACCCCTTCCTCCCACGCCTGCCCTAGCTCCAGCCCTCCATGGCCGGGCAGCCTCTCAAAGGCGTGCCCTTTTCTCTTGCTGCGCAGACCTGAAGACCATGACAGAGAGGCTGCGCAGCCGCTACTATGTGACCCGGAAGCTATTTGTGGCCGACCTGCAGCGGGTCATCGCCAACTGCCGCGAGTACAACCCCCCAGACAGCGAGTACTGCCGGTGCGCCAGCGCCCTGGAGAAGTTCTTCTACTTCAAGCTCAAGGAGGGCGGGCTCATTGACAAGTAGTCCAGCCTTGGACCTCGGCCTCAACGCGGAATGTCTCCTCCTCCGGTTCTGATCTCATCCCTGGGGTGCCCCTGTGCCCAGGTCCCCCTCTGTCTGAGGCACTCCAGCCTGTGGCCCTCCAGCCCCCTGATCCTACAGCCCTTTCTGGGCTTTGAGGCATCCCCAAGGCTGCAGCTCTGTCCCACCCTTCATCCTGTCTGAGCTTGGGAATGGGTCTCCCCGGTCTGGGAGCTTCTAAGCATGGCTAGTGGCCAGAGGATAAACACTGCCCCGCCCTGGTGCCCCACCCCCCCGCCCCCTTTCCTGATCGGATCCCCCCTCCCCCCCCACCCCCCACACACACTCCCCACAGGCGATGCAGCTTTGGAATCCTGGGCCTTGCTCAGCTCACTGGTTCCTCAAGGGCAGGATCCCCAATTTTAGCTTGAATGAGGGGGCATCAGGTCTTGGAAGCTCAAGCTGGACTGAAGGGGCCATGCCTCACCCTGCACTGTTGTTTGTCCCCTAGGGGTAGGGGGCATGGGACCATTCATTTCCTGGCATTAATCCCTCCAAGGGAACAATAAAGTTTTGGTTTGGTTTTGTCTTGTGTGGTGGTTTCCTGAGTCAAATCCCCTGCTGATCCTGTTATGCCAATATCCCCTGCAAGCTGGGGCTGCCCTTCCCAGCAAGCCTCAGGCCCGTCGTGTTCCTGTCCCACTGCCCCTGTGCCCTGACCCCGCCCCCCCAACAGCCCCACTTCTCCCTGCTGGCTGCTCCTGGGGGAGGGGGCTGAGCAGGACCCAGGCTGTTGTCCCATGCAGTCAGCCGCATTTCTCTTCCCCTCACTGCCCACCCTCACCCTGCACCCCCCACCCCCACCCCCCCGGCCCCCAGAAACACAGGATTTGTTTTTCTGAAGGGCCTGGAAGGGAGATTCCTAGGTTGATCTCTGCTGGGCTGGCTCCTCCCCTCGGTTTCAGTTTCGATTTCCTTTTCTGCAGAGCCCAGTAGCATTTGGGCTGAGCCGGCAAGGCTGCCAGCGAGACAGACCCTGTGAACATAGCTGAGGCTAGCTGGTCTGCTCCCACCCAGCTCAGGCTCCCGGTAGGTCCCAGCGTTGCCCTGCCCCTTGTCCCTCGGGTGGGGAAGGTGTTCCCACCACCCCCACGCCCTCCCCACCACGCCCCCTACCGCCCTGCTCAAGGAGCCCCCCAACCAAATGGAGCTGGCCGGGAAGGGGAGTGGCTCTGACAGGGGCTGGGCCTGGGAGGGAGCTAGGAGGGTCTTTGGGTTTGAGCTCCTGCCATTTCCAGGATGGAGCTGCGTCCCTACCAGTGGGAGGTGATCGTGCCTGCCCTGGAGGGGAAGAATATCATCATATGGCTGCCCACAGGCTCTGGGAAGACCAGGGCAGCTGCTTATGTAGCCAAGAGGCATTTAGAAACCGTGGACGGAGCCAAGGTGGCTGTTCTGGTCAACAGGGTGAGTGTCCTGCCCTTCCCACACTATGGCTTCTCAGTTCCTCAGGTAACCTCTCAGGAGCCTCCAGAACGCCAAAGTGGCTGTGACCATCTCTAAGTTTCACTGTCTCTTCACCCATTCCAGAAGCCAGCTATGTGCTGAGGGGTTCACCTGGCTCCACCCCCCATCCCCCAGACCCTCATCTAGCTTCCTCTCCCGTCTCATTCTCCACCTCCAGGTGCACCTGGTGACCCAGCATTACGAGGAGTTCAGCTGCATGCTGGGCAGACGCTGGACCATCACAACCCTGAGCGGGGACATGGGGCCACGAGCTGGCTTTGGCCACATGGCCCGGAGGCATGACCTGCTCATCTGCACAGCTGAGTTGCTGCAGAAGGCACTGGCCAGCCCGGAAGAGGAGGAGCATGTGGAACTCAATGGTGAGGGTTGTGGGCAGAGGGAGAGGGTGCGCCCAAGGCACCCTGCCTCAGGGACCCCAAGGCTCCTGTTGTAGTAAAGGAACACTTTATAGAATGAGGAATTCCCCATTCACCAAACCTCAGCATACACCCCAGTAGTAACAGATCTGGCTAGAGTGCAGGATTTTGGGCAGGTCCCTTGCCCCAGCTGAGCCTTAGTTTACTAATCTGCAAGATGGAGGTAAATTGTCCCTACCTGGCCCATTCTCTGGGGCCCAGGTGCAGGCTGTGAAGGGAGGGAGGGATTCTCAGATGGGCTGTGAGGACTGTGCGAAACAAAGCTTATGGGAAGAAGGGCTGTGCAAACTCAGGTCATAACCTTCCCTTGTGCGCCCCCAGCCTTCTCGCTGCTGGTGGTGGATGAGTGTCACCACACACACAAAGACACCGTCTACAACATCATCCTGAGCCGATACCTGGAGCTGAAACTCCAGAGGACCCGGCCGCTGCCACAAGTGCTGGGTCTCACTGCCTCCCCAGGCACTGGCGGTGCCTCCACGCTCAAGGGAGCCATTGACCACGTCCTACAGGTCAGCTTGGCCCCTGTGACTCACCCACCCTGCCCTATACCATGCCTATCAGCTCTCCCCAGGCAGCCCCTGGCGGAGAGGGTTGGGTCCCTTCCCCACCCTAAGCGCTAGCCTCGCGCTTAGAATAATCTCCCAAGTCCACTCTAGCTTATAAAGTCCCACATGATCGAGCCCCTGCCTACCTCCCACCTTCATTTCCTGCACCTTCTCCTCCCTGCCACCCCCCCGCCCAACTCCCACTTTTCTGATCTCTCTGCATTGTGAGCATGTCAGGCTTGTCCTCATCTCAGGACCTTTAGCATCTGCCACTTCTGCCCTGAGTGTCTCTATCCTGCATTTCACCTGTCGGTTCTTTCTCATCATTCAGGGAACAGCTTAAATGTCACCTCTTCAAGTTTTCCCTGATCATCACTGCACTCTTCAATACCAACTTTATTTTTTTCAGAGCTAGTTAACACTACTTGAAATACTCTCATTCTGTTACTCTTTACTCGTTTATCATTTGTCTCCCCAACTCCAATGTAAGATGCTCTATATCCCCAGGAACTAGAACAGTACTGGGCATACAGCAGGGGCAATAGCTATTTGATTTTGTTGTTGTTTTGTTTTTAAATTTTACTTATTTTTTTGGCTGCATTGGGTCTTCCTTGCTGTGCACAGGCTTCCTCCTGATGCAAAGAGTGGGGGCAACTCTTAGTGTGGTATTCTGACTTCTTATTGCAGTGGCTTCTCTTTTTGTGGGGCACAGGCTCTAGGTTTGTGGGTTCAGTAGTTGTGGCTCGTGGGCTCTAGAGTGCAGGCTCAGTAGTTGTGGTGCAAGGGTTCAGTTGCCCTGAGTCATGTGGAATCTTCCCAGATCAGGGATGGAACCCAAGTACGTTGCATTGGCTAGTGGGTTCTTAATCACTGGACCACCACGGCAGTCCACAAGACATTGGCTGAATACATGAATCCCCATTCCTGATGGTCCTGCTTCAGCCCACCCTGCCCCAAAGCTCTGCCCGTTGTCCCCACACCTCCCCCCCGTTCAAATGACCCCCCTTTCTGTTGCCCCAGCTCTGTGCCAACCTGGACACATGGTGCATCATGTCACCCCAGGACCATTGCTCCCAGCTGCAGGAGCACAGCCACCAGCCCTGCAAACAGTATGACCTCTGCCAGAGGCACACCCAGGTACATGGAGGGAAGGCCGGGGCCAGAGGTGGGGTCTGGTGTCAAGTTAGAGCACCTGGGGTTGAGCTCTGACTCCACCCTCACCGGCTATGTGGTTCCAGGTTATTTGCTTTTGTCTCCAACCTCCATTTCTCCTTTCCATGAAATGGGACAGATACAGCCCATGCCCTCAGCCTGCCGTTTGTTTAGACTCAGATGCCACCATGGGGAAATCTCTCAAAACCCTGGGCACGGTTTGCAAACTGTAAAGCTGGGCACTTTGTCGTGAAGCTGTTCCAAGCTTGCTCATACGGTGCAGACACTGTCTGGTGTCTGCTCTGATGGGGCTGGACAGGACTAGACAGACGTCACTGTGCTCAAGCCAGAGGTCAGGGGTGCAGACAGAGCAGGAGCGGGGTGCAGGACCCCGACTCCTACCTCCAACCAGGACTCCTCCACCCAGCCGGCCTCCCTGTGGGGCTGGCTCCTCTCCAGCTCTGATATGCCGGCAGTAGCAACGCAGCTTCACCCAGAGATCAGCTTCCCCACCAGGTGCCCATTCCCTCTATGTGCTTGGAAATCCCCTCACACCCTCACTCTTCTCGCCCAGGACCCGTTTGGGGACATGCTGAAGAAGCTCATGGACCAAATCCACGACCACCTGGAGATGCCCAAGTTGGGACGGAACTTCGGGACGCAGACCTATGAGCAGCAAGTGGTGGAACTGAGCCAGGATGGTGAGGGGGCCGCCCTAGGGGAGGGTTGGGATGTTGGGGCGATCCGGGGTGGGGCCAGCCTGGGCGGAGTCTTTCGGGGGCGGAGCCTAGGCAGACGTAGACCCCTGGAGGGGCGTGGCCACTCAGATCCTACGAACCCAACCCTCCCCGCAGCGGCTGAGGCGGGGCTCCTGGAGCAGCGGGTGTACGCGCTTCATCTGCGTCGGTACAACGACGCGCTGCTGATCCACGACACGGTCCGCGCGGTGGATGCCCTCGACATGCTGCGGGATTTCTACAACAGGGAGCGCGCCACTAAGACCGGGGTCCTACATGCTGAGCGCTGGCTGCTGGCGCTGTTTGATGGTGAGGCTCGCAGCTGAACTAGAGGTCAGAGGCCAGTCAGGGCACAGGTCCCACCATGGGTGGGAGAAGTGCTAATGACGGTGCTGGGGCCCTAGTTTTCTAACCCAAAGTCAAAGTCGAGGATAAGACAAAAGATAATATGCCCTCGTTTGTGAAGGTTTGAGTGGGTGTAAAACTAATTCATGTTTATGACAAAGTTTGTTTTTAAAAAACCATTTAATTGGGAACAGTCCTTTAAAGTTAGGGATGTGTGGTACCTTTAAACTGGGAAAGTGAGGTGGTCAGAGGGCGAAATGTAAGGCTGGAGGAGGCCTCAGCACAGGCTGGAAGGCAAGGATCCTTCTGAAAAGACCGGAGGTTGAGTCAATCCCAGGGAGCAAAGATTAGCATGAAAAGATCCAGGGGCATCTGGGTAGCTGGGCTGAAGAGGGGTGCTGGATGAGGTATGTGAACAAAGGATTCTGCACTGTAAGCCCCTGATGTAAGGCTGGCCGGCCTCAAGCCTGGGCAGGCAGAGAGGAGCCAAGGTGACAAGGAAAGAACTGAGCTGGAGGCCAGCCCCGGTTCTGCTGAGACTCCAGATTGGTTACTGAGTGTGGTTGCCCCGTCGTGTCGTGTCCAACACTTTGCGACCCCATGGACTGTAGCCCGCTAGGCTCCTTTGTCCATGGGATTCTCCAGGCAAGAATACTGGAGTGGGTTGCTATTCCCTTCTTCGGGGGATCTTCCTGACCCATGGATCGAACCTGGGTCGCCTATATAGCAGGCAGATTCTTTACTGTCTGAGCCATCAGGAAGCCACCAGGGTAGGCAGAGGGTATCCTTAAATGTGCTTTTGGTGCTGTTCAGGGAATTAGGCAGGAGCATATATCCTCAGGCACCCCTCCTCCCAATCCCATACTCCTGTAATGTTATCCCTATGAGTCCCCCACCCTAGGCATGCCTTGCCCACCTCCAGGCCTCTGTTTTGGGCTTTTCTGGCAGACCACAAGAATGAGCTGACCCGCCTGGCAACTAGCGGACCAGAGAACCCGAAACTGGAGGGTGCTGGAATCGATCCTGCAGAAGCAGTTCAGGAGCCCTGACAGCCCCGGGGCATCATCTTCACCCGAACCCGCCAGAGCGCCCACTCCCTCCTGCTGTGGCTCCAGCAGCAGCCAGGCCTGCAGACAGTGGACATCCGGCCCCAGATGTTGATTGGGGCTGGGAACAACAGCCAGAAGACTCAGATGATCCAGATGACACAGGTGTGGGCTCTGGTGGGAGGAGCTGAGGGTGGGGGAGTTCCCTAGAGGAGAAAAGAAGGGGACAGAGTCTTCACTGAGCAATGGGAGACTGATTATGTCTAGGCGGAGGGCAGAGAGCTGGGGCAGAGACGGAGACCCTGAGTTTTCTAATGCTGAAGGTTCCCCAAGTCTGGAGGTCTCTGGGGGAAATGATGCAGAGGCTTGGGGAATCTATGGGGACAGGCGAGTGATGTCCTCAGAACAGAGTCAGGGGCCTGGGATCCCTTGCGTGAAAAGAATAGGTCCTGAGAGCTCCTAGAGTAGAGGGGCAGGGACCTTTGGGGACTCCTAAGGGAGATGGTCCATCCTAAAGGAAATCAGTCCTGAATATTCATTGGAAGGACTGATGCTGAGACTGAAACCCCAATACTGTGGCCACCTGATGTGAAGAACTGACTCATTTGCAAAGACCTTGATGCTGGGAAAGACTGAAGGTGGGAGAAGGTGGGAGACAACAGAGGATGAGATGGTTGGATGGCGTCACTGACTCAATGGACATGAGTTTGAGCAAGCTCTGGGAGTTGGTGATGGACAGGGAGGCCTGGTGTGCTGCAGTCCATGAGGTCGCAAAGAGTTGGACACGACTAAGTGACTGAACTGAAGGGAGACAGAGTTTAGATGGTTACCTGGGAAGATGAGCAAGATTCTGGGGGTACTTGAAGATCGAAGTGGGAATTCAAAGTTCCTCAGGAAAGGGACCAAGGTTGTGAGTAAAGGGCCAAACCAGGAGAGGCTGAGCTAGCAGGATGGTTGGACTGAACCTACATCATTTACCGTCTTCTTTTTCTCCCCCTGCCCCATCCCAGAGGGACCAGCAAGAAATAATCCAGAAGTTCCGGACTGGTACCCTGAACCTCCTGGTGGCCACGAGTGTGGCAGAGGAGGGGTTGGACATCCCCCAGTGCAATGTGGTGGTGCGCTATGGGCTCCTGACCAATGAGATCTCCATGGTCCAGGTGCTCAAAGCAGCCCTCCCCAAACCAGCCCTCAAAGGATGCTGTGTGTGGGACCCCAGCCCCACTTAGGTCCCTCTGTTTTCTCTTTCCCCAGGCAAGGGGCCGGGCCCGGGCCAGCCAAAGCGTATACTCGTTTGTGGCAGCCCAAGGCAGTCGGGAGCTGCAGCGGGAGATAACGAATGAGGCGCTGGAGATGCTGATGGAACGGGCAGTGGCTGCTGTGCAGGCGATGGACCAGGCCGAGTACCAGGCCAAGGTTTGTGGGCAGCCTGAGCACCCTGAGGGGAAGGAGACCGAGGACGCTCTGCCTGGAAGGTCTCTGACCACTCACACATACACTCCCTGGGTCCCCCTTCCTCTGAGGGCTAACCTGGCCCACCTGGGAAAGGTAGAGGCTGGAGGCTGGGGGTAGGGCTACTAGGGAAGACAGTGGCTGTTCTCCATAATGCCTTCGGAGAAGGGCTTATCCAGGGCTTTGAATTTACCCTTATCACCAAATACTCTGTCTATCTGTGAGAGCCGCCTTACAGCCCTTCTGGAACCAGTGTAGTGGAGCGTGGGAGTGTAGTTGCCCAGTTGTGTCCGATTCTTGTGACCCCATCGACTGTAGTCCGCCAGACTTCTCTGTGCATGATGTTCTCCAGGCAAGAACACTGGAGTGGGTAGCCTTTCCCTTCTCCAGGGGATCTTCCTGACCCAGGGATTGAACCCAGGTCTCCTGCATTGCAGGCAGATTCTTTATCGTCTGAGTCACCAGAGGGACTCCTTCTGGAACCAGAAAGGGGGAAACATAGACACATCCAGGACTGAAATGAGTTCCCTGAGGTAGGATCACCAGTGCCCAGGCTTGTTCAGGATGGTCCCTGCTTACTTCTGTTGTCCCTGCATAATTATTCATGATGCCCCATGTTAGATTCCCTGGTGGCTCAGCTGCTAAGAATCTGCCTGCAGTGCAGGAGACCCTGGTTCAGTCCCTGGGATGGGAAGATCCCCTGGAGGAGGGCATGGCAACCCACTCCAGTATTCTTGCCTGGAGAATGCCCATGGACAGAGGAGCCTGGTGGGCTACAGTCCATGAGGTCACAAAGAGTTGGACATGACTGAGCGATTAAGCACATGTTAGATTAAGTGAAGACGCTTTGTACAAAATCCTCCTAAGTAAGGGTAAATATTCAGCAAGAAAGCTTGCTTCCCTCCCATAGTTGTCCCCACCCCCATATTTTTGACCGAAGAGCTGCTTCTAACAGCTCCAGGAATGGTTGAAGAAGTCCTTTCTGGCTGCTAATGATCTGAGGTCTTTGGAAACCCTTTGCCCCCTGAAAGCATTCCTGGGGTCAGGTCTCTCCGGTCTCAGCCATGCCCAGTGTCCACTCCCATCTCAGATCCAGGATCTGCAGCAGGCAGCGTTGGTCAAGCGGGCAGTCCAGGCAGCCCAGCGAGAGAGTCGGCAGCGCAAGTTCCTGGCGGAGCAGGTGCAACTCCTCTGCATCAACTGCATGGTGTCTGTGGGCCATGGGAGTGACCTACGGAAGGTGGAGGGTACCCACCACGTCAATGTGAACCCCAACTTCTCGTGAGAACTGTGGAAGGGGATGTTGGGATGGGAAGAGGGAAGAGAGGAAGGGGCATAATGGGGGATGAAGAATCCCTTGCATCCAGACAGTGCTTTGAGAGTTTGGGAGGTTAAAGAGCATTTTAACAACTACCAAGTGTCCATTTTCACAATAGTCTGATTAGATAGGTCTTATCATTACCCCATTTTACAGGTGAGGAAACAGAGGCCCAGAGAAGCTAAGTGACTTGCCCAAGTCCCCACAGCCACTGTATGGTTGAGCAAGAGCTGGAATTCAGGATGCCAAATGCTGAGAGGCCACAAATTGGCCCCCTGGTCCTACCTACTTTGAAGACCTGAAGGGGCTAATTGTCCCCGAGCCATCCCCTTGTCTTCTACCATAGAGGGTGGCCTTCCCCTCTCCTCCATCCATTCATTATTTATTAGGCACCTGCTGTGTGCCAGGCCACAGATCTTCACAGTTTCTTGAGGTAGCATTTCCACTATATCTTGTCTTGAAAAAGGCACTGGATTAGAGTATGTGTGGAGGTTAGGGCGATGCAGTGGGGTAATTGTTATTGACATGAATGGAAGAGATGGTGAGAAAGAGATTCTGGAGGAACACAGACCGGCCCATGGAGAACCTTGAAGGTCAGACCTGAAAGTTTAGCTTTTGTCCTGTAGGCCGTGAGGAGTCTGGGAGGGATTTTTGAGCAAGGTCATGTCAGGGTCAGATGTACATTTTTAGAGGATCACTCTGGAGGTCAGACATGACTGAAGCGACTTAGCAGCAGCAGCAGCTGGAGGTTGGTGGCAGGATGACATGGGGTTGAGAAGAAGGATGGAATGGGATGGAAGGATGGGGCGGGGAGAGCTGTTGGGAGACTGTTAAAATCATCCAGGTGCTGAGGCCTGAACTTGGGCAGAAGAGGATGCCGGGGAGGCAGCATAGGTAGAGCATAAGGAAAATGGGGTTTCCCGGCCCTGGGAAGTCTCTGCGCCTCTTGACAGGCAGAAAGGCCCAAGGCCCAGGCGGAGGCTTCACAGGCAGGAGGGCGTGAGACCTGGGGTTGGGGTGGGAAGTAGGGTTCGTGAGGGCTGTGGCCACCCCTATTCCTTTCCAGGATCTACTACAATGTCTCAAAGCAGCCTGTGGACATCAACAGAAGCTTCAAGGACTGGAGGCCCGGGGTGCCATTAGCTGCCGGAACTGTGGGGAGGTAAGTGCTGGGGCTCTGGCCTTTCGCTCTAGCCTTGAGAAGTCCTCAGTCTGAGAGAGGTGGCCCAGTGTCTGCCATCAGGCGCCCTCACTGGGAGGGAGGAGACCACCCTGCCCCAGGACCTTCCGATCTGGGGAGCTCCTCCACTATGGTTGGGAGACCACAGTGTGATAGTAGGGAGATAGTTCTCAGGCTGAGGTGGGAGACACAGGCCCAGCATGCATGGACCCCTGCTGGAGAAAAGAAGCTGTCTGAGGATGGAGACTCAGACCTGGCCATCTCTCTCCTCTCCCCCAGGCCTGGGGTCTGCAGATAATCTACAAGTCAGTGAAGCTGCCGGTGCTCAAAGTTGGCAGTATGCTGCTGGAGACACCACAAGGGCGAGTCCGGGCCAAGAAGTGGTCCCGGGTGCCCTTCACTGTGCCTGACTTTGACTATGTGCAATATGCTGAGGGTCTGGCGGGCCTCTCTCTGGACTGACTGCCTTGTCCTGCAATGCCCAGCACAGCCTGCAGGGGGCAGAAGAATCCACAACAGCCACCATCTCCTGGGCAAAGCCTGGGTCCAGCCCCTCCCACCGGAGTCACCAATTCCTGACTCCTGGCTGACCAACCAGCCACAGAGGAACCCCGGGCTCCCAGGCTGGTTCGACTTCTACACTGAGGAAGCAGCTGGAAAGCCACAGCTCATCCCAGATCGCCTCACATGTACATGGACACCTTCATATACACTGGATGGAACTGAGGTGGGCGGTGTGGGGCGGACCTGAGGCAGGAGAATGGCCCTCCTGACTAGGCACCGTCATGGCTTCCCTTCAACATTCCTTCCCTGCCAAGGCCACTTCTATTTTTGGGGATTCTCCATAAATTAAGTGGAAAACGGGTGTAGAAAATGTGTGATATTTGAAAAGCAGATGTGTGAGGTATAATTGATATTGCTGTACATATTTATAGTGTATGATTTGTTAAGTTTAACATGTATGCTCTTCCACAGTCAAGATAATGAACATCGCCGTCACCCTCAAAACTTCCTTGTTCTCGTTGTAATCTCTTCCCCTTCCTCGTCCGCTGATGTGCTTTGTGCTATATTTCTAATGTTAAAAGCTTTTTTTTTTTTTTTAACACTCCTCTTTATGGTTCTCATTCATGTAACCTTTATTTGGACAGAGCATCAAAAGTCTAAATTTGAGAGCCATCAAGAATGTGAGGCTTTCTCACCTCTTCCACCTCATAATAGGCTCAAACCCCAGTGACCCCTCTCCATCTTCTCCTGACCCCTAGGTCATCTCCTGGGCTGGGGACAGGCCGAGATCCAGGATTTTGAGGGGTAGGGCTCAGGCAGGCATGGGGTGGGTGGGAGAAGTTGTAAAGGCCTAAATTTTCTGTTCTCATTTTAACAAGAAAGAGAAAGGCAAGATCTAGGTTGATTCTTCAGGGAAAGGGCTATTTCTGTAGTAAGAGGCCCAGCAGGCAGGAGTCACCTTCAAGAGGAAGGGAGGGGGTTAGGGCAGAGATTTGAGAGCAGGATGGCAGTCCTTCCTGCCATCCCACTTCCTCCTCTCATGCTGCACCTCTGCTCCTGCCTAAGGATAGATGGGAAATAATGCACACTCCCTTCTTCCGGCATCTTTCTTCAGTCTGCCTATTGTCTGATTGAGGGCTGACGTTCCAGCACCAGTCTTTTGGCCTCCACTCCCCCAGAGAGTGTACCCTTCTTAACTAGGGCCTCTCCTCCTGCTGATCTCCAGCGTTACTTGGCCCTGGCTCCAGGAGCCACCCTTCTCTCTCCTGTCCCATCTGTGCCTCCCAGGACTGCTGCTTCTGCCCCTCTGCTCCCCACTTCACCTTCAGTCATGATCTCCCCTGTCAGCAACGTGCCTTTTACAGGTTAATAAAATTAGCGACTGGGGGCAGAGCGAGGCGGAGGGGGGGGGGCGGCCAGGGGTGCTAAGCTCAATGGCCTTGAATGTGGCTGGACGCACGGAGTCCGGACGCCTGTCATTCCAGGGCTAAACAGTGACAGCTGAGGGACCTGAGCTGGCATTGAGGGCAGGGGGTTGGGGGAGGCGGAGATGCTATGTTGCTGGGAGAGAGATGGACAGAGGATAAAGATGACCTGGGCACCTCAAGGTCCCCTCGGTGGCCTGGGCCCCTACACAGCTGACCCCTGGTTGGGGGCCTTGACTTTAGAGGCAGTGGGAGAGCTTTGCAACCACTTTGCCAGGCTGGGAGAGCTTTCCTGAGCTCAAATGGAAGGGGGAACGCAGATAAGGAGCGGTTCCCAGGCTTCCTTCTTCGTGTGAGGGGGTCTTCACAGGGAGCCACTGCCTCCAGGGCACCTGGGTAAGGTTGCCTGAAGAAGGGCGTTTCATGAGGTCCTCAGGACCCAGACACCCTAAGCCCTCAGGAAAGCCAGAGCTCCTGAGCGTCGCTAGTGGCCCGGATGCTCCCCGCCCCCACACCCCACCCCCATTTTCTGCCCACCTGAATAAACCAGTCGGTCCCACCCCGCGGAGGCTCAGGGAGGGGCGCGGCCGCCGCTCCCCAGGCCCCGCCCCCCGCCCGGGCCCCGCCCCCTCCCCGGCCGACTCGAAGCCGCTGCGCTCCAGAGCGCGGTGGAGAGCAGGTGGCCGCAGCCGGCTCATCTCTGCCCCGCAGGTGGGAGTCCGCGACGCGGGCCGGTTCACGCTGAGGACCTCAGGGCAGTGCAGGAGAACAAGGCAGCCTCTTCCACCTGTTATGTCCCCTCGACTCAAAACTGGGGGCCCTCAAGGGGCAGGGAGGAACCCCCATTGGCTCTACGCACTGATGCTGGGCATCTGGGTAGAGGGTGAGACTAACTCTGGAGAAGTTTCGAGGGTTCCGGCTGGCTTCCCTTGACACTGGGTCAGGGTGCAAGGCATGGAGGACAAAGCCGGACGGTAGGCACGCAACGTTCTGGAGGAGAGCAGGTTGAAGGTGGGGACTGCGGGGCTCTGCCTCATCCAGCGCAGCTTCCTTCACCCTCCCTTTACCGGGTGATGGGGTGACCCAAACGGCTTCTGTGGTGAGAGCTGCTGCATAGCTGAGCTGGAGCCTGGGTCTTTTGGTGTGCCCGGCGCAAACACACCTGCATCATTTATTTGCACCCTGGATACAGATATGTGAGGGAGAGGGGAATGATGGGACAAGGGGCTGCTCTAGATGACCTGGGGAACCCCAAGAGCCTGGGGACTGACTAGATGTTTTCTGTGTCCAAGTCCCAGAGTCAGATGGTGGAGGTGATCACAGAAGTGGGCCTCATGGTAGACCTGGGTGCATTTGCACCTTCTGTGTCGAGATTTGGGCTGTAGGCAGGTCCTAACTCCTAAGACCACAAGGAAGTCATCCTAGAAAAGGAGGTCCTGAGCTGCCAGCTCAGATGTGGTGCTTAGCACTCTGAGCCACAAAGAACTTCCAACCCCACCCCTACCCCCAGGGGTAGGGGTCAGACTTTGGGTGTTGGTGCTGTGTCAGGGTAGAGCAGAGAACCCTGGATTGTAGAATGGGAAGAAGGTCAGGATGTTACCGTCTGGGATACAGCCAAGACTCCTCGGATCTTTTAGAGGTCATCGCAAGCCAACAGACAGACCAAGACCCAACTCCAGGTGGGGCGGGGGGGCTTCCTGTGTCTGAGTAGTTTCCCCATTGCGTTGTCTCCTCTCACCACATACAACATCATTGTCGGAAGTTCTTCCTCATATCTGACCTTCATCCCTTCTGCTTCTGTGCCAGTTTTTTGCTTCTGGGAGGCAACGGAGGCTATAGTGGAAAGAGTGGGGGCTCTGGGATCACTTAGACTTGGGCCCTATCACCTCTATCTACAGAGTGACCTTGGGTGAATTAGTTCACCTCTGAGTTCGCTTCCCCATCTGTAAAATGGGGATAATAATAGAACCCACCTCATAGGGTGGCTGCAAAGATTACATGAGAACATACACGCAGAGCTCTTAGCACAGTGCCTGGCGCCTGGTGAGGGCTCAACAAGTATGTGTCCCCTCGCCTGTAGGACAGCAAAGCCGATCTGCCGGGGGTAGGGGTGGGGTTGGAAGTTCTTTTTTAAACTTGGCCAGAGAGAGCAGTGTCCTTCACGCCCCCCCCCCCCCCACCCCCACCTAGCCCCTGTTGGTCTCTGGATCTCAACTAGATCTGTCTGAGCTGCCCAGGGTCCTGCACCACTGTCTCCTGAGGGCTGTGTCCCAGGGGAACAAACTGACTTAGAGATCCAACCCCCTAAAAAGGCCTGTTGTCATCACCTCTCTGCCCTCCCCATGTCCAGAAATCCACAAGTTGGGATCAAGCGGCGCTCAATTTTTTTCAGGAAGATAAATAATACAAGTAACTGAAAGTCCTGCTTGGGGATTGTCCAAGCTGCCCTCCAATGAAAAGACAGCTCCAGTCCCTGCCTGGCCTGAGCTCTGGAGGCTGCCAGAGAAGGCTGGGTCTAATAAGCACCCTTAAACCTGGGCAAGGGCAGGGCTGCCCGTATCTTGGCTTCATGCTTTCAAGGGCTCTGCTCTGGCCCTCATCTTGCCATCCCTCTCTCTGTGGGATGAAGAGTAGTCAGCAGGGCTAAGGGGATGGGCCTGAGCATCCCCTTCGAGACCACGTGCCCCATACCTGTGGTGCCAGAGGTCTCTGCCCAGAAGGTTGCCAGCTTGCTCCCGGCCCATGCAAGCCTCTTCCTTGAGCTTGTCCTCCTCAGGGCGGGTGATGCCACTAGTGTGCACCCCTGGACCTGAGAGAGGGACACCTGAAGATGGCCAAAGGGCAGCTGTCTGCAGCGTGAGAAGGTGGAACCAGGCTGTGTGTTGAGGCTGGGCATCTACCTCTGTGCATGTGAGTCTCTTGCAGTGCAGAAAGCAGCCGGCTGTAGGAAGCGGGGCTGCTGGCTGGGGCCAGAGTAGGAATGGAGCTCTTTCTCTTTACACAGAGTTCTGCAGAACTCCCAGGAGTCACAGGAATCTAAATTGGAAGCTGGTCTTCCAGGTAATTATGAAAGTGTATTTGTCAAGGTGGGAGTTTAGAATGTATTTTATTTTATTTTAGACCACACCTCATGGCTTCGGGATCTTAGTTCCCCAGCCAGGGATTGAAACAATGAGAGTGCTGAGTCCTAACCACTGGACCACCAAGGAATTCCCAGAATATATCTTAATTAGCAGCTTACTAGCTTGTTTTATAATTTTTAAACATTTCAGCATGGAGAGGTGGGCCTCTCTTTGTCCCCCTGCTCCAGGCCTTGCAAATGTTAGGGGTAGAGCCCGCAGCATCAGCAACCAAAACTGTTACTTGGTGAATTCCCTTTCTGCTCTCCCTGTCCTAATAGCACCCCTCTGAAACTGGGCTTAGGACACACCCACCTGGACCATGAAGGAGTTTCAAGGTGAAATGACGACTGTCAGCTGTCACTGACAAGCGGTGCCCCCATGGGTCTGCTGGCCTCATTCTCCATGCCAAAATTGGGACATTAAAAAAAAGTCTCCTGTGATGCTTAAGAGGGAAGGGATGAGGGGGATAGAGATTGCTCATCTCCTAACTGTGAAGCTGATGTGAGCACTCACTGGCCCCAAGGAGCAAGGAGGGAGTTCAGTGGGGACTGCAGCAGGTGGGACGGCAGTTAGACTGCAGGAAGATGGGGGCTGGACCCCACCATCTCTCTGGCTGCCTGTCTGAGGGGGCGCTGGACTCGCAACCAGGAAGAGGGCCGTGTTTCTGGAATGCGGGTCCTCCTGTAAGTTTGGGTGGGGAAGAGTGTGGGGGCCAGCTGGTCAGGCAGTGGGAGTATTCCCCAGCGGGCAGGAATGGCACACTGGTCTCGGCCATAGCCGAGTGCCCTGTGGCACCTGAACACACCGTCTGTTCAGAAGAAGAAGCACAGCCTTTTGAGTCATGTCTGACTCAACTCTCAGATTCTGATTGGGCTGCTTGAGGATCAAGCCTGCCGTGTTGGCCTCATTAGGGCTGTGAGGTGCTTGATTGAACTGGACACACACTCACACTCAGACACACACCCAGGCAAGCATGCTCACCTTCAGCAGCCCACAGACGTCACTGTGCATGGTAGTGCACCCCTCATCACCATCCCGAGTGCAATCCGGGCTATGGACCCCCCCTATGGACCCACTCTGACATGTGAGCTCTGTCAACCCCTTGCCTTCACCAGAGTTCACATTCTCTCTCCCCTATTGGTGACTTTTCATTTCACCTTGGGTGACCCACCAGCTCCAGTGGCCAGGGCTTGGCTTACTTGAGGGTGGCTGGGGGCCAGATGCCTGCAGAGGTTTAGCGCTGGGGACAGGAGGCAGCCGGGCAGCCCTCCTAGGACTCCCGGCAAACCCCACCGGGCTCAACAGTCAGCCCCTCTGCTCCCCGAGGCTGGAAGGGAGTGTCTCTGGGTGCCTGTGCAGTTCTGGGAGCTTCTCAGCCTGTAAGCGTGTCTGTCCGTTGTCCTGTGTGCTCTCGGGGCGGCCCTCCCCCTGCTTTTATGTCGGTCACTTTCTGCCTGTCTCTGAGTCTCTTTTTCTGTGTGTCTTTATTCCTCTTCCCTTTCTCTGTGTCTCTGTCTCTATCTCTCTTGGTCTCCTTCTGTCTTTTTCTGTGTGTCTCTGCCCTTCCATCTGTCTCTCTGCCATGCACACACATCTCACTCTCCTTGTCCCTCAGCTCTGTGTCCCTGATGGTGGGGGGCGTCTCACTAGTTCATCTTTCAGTACCTGTTGGTCTTTGCCTCTCCCCATCTCTGCCTCTAAGTCTGGGTCTGTGTCTCTCCAACCTCTGTTACTCTCACGAAGCGTCCCAGGGGAATGGGGCAGCCAAATGTCTCTGACTGCAGAATGAGGTGACAAAGCTTTCCTGAGCGCTGCCATCACCTCTGGCCCCTCCAACCGCCAGGAGAGAGGACTATCGGGTTCCAGGAAGGACCCTGAGGCTGGCCCGCCTGCCCTGGCTCCTCTGCTAAGAACTTGAGAATTGGGGGCTTTGGTTCCTGACTGAAATACTCAGTGTTTTCTTCTGCCACAAGGCCCAGAGTCACAGGCCTGGCAGTGGAGCTGGGGGTTCAGAGTGTTGAGGGGGAGAGCCCTTCTCTGTGACCTTGAGCCAAGGGAAAGAGGTGTTCCTCAGGAGGCTTCCTAGGAGCCTTCCTCAGAGGGAGGCTGATTTGATGCTTTTCTTTTTCCTCAAAGCAGCCAAGCTCAATGCACCCACTCCAGGCTCCAGCTTCCAGATCCAAACCACCGCTGTGCTCCCCGCCCTGTTCCAGGCATTTCCGCCAACTGCCCAAGGGCCTCGGGGCCTTGTTCAAACAGCCTCCTTGCCCTGTCCCCCTGCCTCCTCACTTCAAGGGGCCTCTCCTCCCTGCCACGGCCTCTGGTACAGGAGCAGCTGTGTTGGCTGTTTGTTTATCTGACTAAAGCTTCCTTGGGTGGGGTGCAGACCAGTTCCATAGGTGCTTTTTCCCTCTGCAGATGCCCAGACCAGAGACCAGGCCGACCCTGCAGTGCCCTCACTGACCTCCCCCAGGCCCCCGTCAGCCTCTCCTACTTCCCTAGGCCCCACGCATCTCCACCCTCCTGATCTCAGATCTGTCGATCCCTACATCTGATGCCAACACCCCCTCCCACTGGCCAGACAGGAGACGAAGCTATGACACTGCCCTGTACCCCCATCCCTCATCTAGGGCACGGGAAATACCCTGAGAAAGTGTTGGGAATTGGAACCCATGAGTTCTCTGGGTGTTCCCAAAGAGAAACACGTGGGGTGTGGTCTTCAGAAAGTGGGAGAAGTCTGCCCGTGTGCCTACCCACCCTCGTTGGCCGAGCTTGGAGCCAGCGGTAGAATGAGACTTTAGGAAAAGATTCATTCTCTAATGGGTTTGGGGACCCCTCCCAGGATTCATCCCAGAATTATCTCCCTGAGACCCCAAGGGTCTTTCCATCCCTGGACTTTGCATGACAATGTACTATGTACAGAACCGCTTCATCCTGCTGGATGAAACCTGGAGAGGTCATAAAATCCCAAATCCAGGCAGTCTGGACTCGACCCCAGTCTCCTCATTCCCCACAGCTAGGCCTCCTCCCAGGATGGAGCCAGAGCTACTCTGTGGGCAACAAGGAGCCCAGGCTGCCTCGACTGTCCCTGCATCTCGCCCTCACCCACCGCCTCCCTCCACCTCCACAGTCTGGTCCCCACCCATGTCTCCAGCAGGGAAGGGAGTGTAGGGGCCCGAGTCTTGTGACCTCATTCTGAGATCTGCTGTCCTAGTTAGCAGCTTACTGAGGGGAGAGGGACACCAGAACCTTTCAGAGATGCTTGCATACCATCTGGGTGCTAATTGGGAATGGGAACGTCCCTAGTTGAGGCCAGGGACAGCTATTCCGGGGCCACAGGATGGGGTGTGGGGGTGGAGAGGCCAGAGGGGGGGATCAGGAAATTTCCTCAAATAGCCTGGCCAGCAGCCACATGTGGGAGCTAGGCCTGGGGAGGCGACACAGTCCAGCTGGGCAGGGGGAGCAGGCAGCTGGCCAGTTGACACATGGTCTTGAACCTCTAGCTGGGCAAAGGGCAGAAATGAAGAAGGACTGGTACCGTCTCCTTTTTTTCTGCTAAAATGGACTTCTCTGGAACTTGCAGTTGAAGACTATGTCCCTGCCCTGTCTCTTTAACTCTCCCACGGGCCTTTGTAAGCCCCTAACCCATCCCCCAGCCCCTCAGTCAGGTGACACTGATTTATTCATTCATTCAACAAATATTTATTGGGACTTCCCTGGTGGTCTAGTGGTTAAGACTCTGCACTTCCATTGCAGGGGGGCACAGATTTGATCCCTGGTTGGGGAACTGAGATCCCGCAAGCCACATCGCACAGCCAGAAAAACAAACAAAAAACCTCACAAATATTTATTGAGCACCTACCATGGGTTGTATTTTCTAGGTCCTGCCCTGGGAATTCAAAGAGGAATAAGACGAGGGGTGGGGAGCAGGGATAAGAGAGCATACAGGGAGGCAGGCAGGGCATCGATCTTAAAGATGGGGAGGAGGGAAGGCCTCTCGGGGTATTTCAGCATCAGCTACAGGAGGGAGAGGTAGGAGCCAGGAGGAAAACAGAGCTGCAGGTCTTGAGATCCTCTGGGGTGAGGGAGAGCTTACTATGCTCCGGTAAGAGAGCCACTGTGGCTGTAGCAAAGTATCATAGCAAGGCAGGGAGGGGCACAAAAACAGATCTGAGGGGCATGGGATATTTTGACCTGGACATTTTGACCCCAAGGATGTTTTGAATGCAAACATTTGAAACCAAAACATACCAACACTGAAGACTTATTCAGAAAGTGCTTTCCTGTTTGAACTCTGTTCATCCAATTTAATTCCTTCATCAGATTTTTCCATTTTTCCCCCTCTATGGTACAAACAAATTTCCTTTTTCTTTCATTCTATTTTAACTTTATTGAAATTATTTTCACTGGCATCAATTCTGTATAGATTTTGCAGCCGAGAATTGATTCGCTGATCAATTTCACAACGATTAAAGGCCCCCGACCCTGCTCGCCACCGTGTGAGCGACTGGGTAACTCCTCCAGTTTTGGAAGATTCGAGTAAACAGAGATTTGTGTTCAAGATTGGACTCTTGTGTCCACTTTTGCCAACAACAAGTTTTCTTGTATCTGGTTCTAGCTATTACCAGTGTTACTTGTACCAGCCAAAGTCTTAGGTGGAGAGTTGAGTTCATATCTCAGTTAATCTGTGGGCAGGATCATGGATTGCAGAGAAGGGTTTTGGGGGAGGTGGATAGGAGCCAGATCTCCTAAAGTAAGAAAAGCCCTTGGAGGTTATAGACAGGAGAGTGACATGTTCAGATTTGCCTTTTAAAAATTTCCTCTAGGGAATTCCCTGGTGGCCCAGTGGTTAGGACTGGGCTCTTTCACTGCTGAGGCCCAGGTGCAATCTCTGGTCAGGGAACTAAGATCTTGCAAGATGCATGGTGCTACCAATCAATCAATCAAATTAAAAAGCTCCTCTGGCCACGTGGAGAACAGACTGCGAGGGTAGCGGAGGCAGGGAGGCTGAGGAGGAGGCTGTTGTGCCAATCCAGGTGGTAAAGAGAAGTGAACAGCTTGAAGACAGGTTAGGGAGATAGAAAGACAGGATAATCCCATCTTGCTTCTTGGATCCCGGCACAACCCTCCCCACTCTCTCAGAATGTCCTCCATGTCATTTCCCACACCTCAGCTCCTGCTCTCGCTTCCTCTGAGGTCCCAGATACCCCAGGGTTCGGCCACTTGAAGTTTGCACAGGGTGGAGACCAAGAACTGGGGTGTTTTCCTTGGGGCTGTCTCCCAGTCTGTCTCCTGGCTGAATGTGGTGAGGGAGGGTCAGGGATGCCCTGCTGAGGTTGGGGTTCGGGGATGGAATAGCCCTCAGATCCACCCACCCAGAGCACGTGGCTGGAGCAGCCAGGGAAACCACAGACTTGGCCATGAAACAGACCCAGACACAAGGCACTTGTCTGATCCACAGCTCTGAGCTCTGGGTGTGACCCTGGGCAGGGGGTACAAAGGGGCCTCTGTCAGTGCGGGGCACAGAGCCCACCTGGGCCAGGCCAGGCGCTGGAGGAGTGAGGAGGTGGGCTTTCAGGTGTTTGAAGAGAGAAAGCTTGAAGTAACTGACCTGAGGTTTGGGTGTCATCTGGGGCAAGTCACTTCCTGTCCTTGACCTGCCTGCTCACCTGTGAAATAGAATCTGAATCCCAGCCTCCCAGAACTAGCTGCATTGTCAGGACTGACTTTGTTGATGAAAACTTCACCTTCCTGGAATCATGTATTTTTAAACATTATTTAACAAGCACACATACTGATCACCGGGTACCTGTTTCCAAAAACACTGTAAAAACGTTGACTCATTTAATCCCTGTAAAAACCCTCTGGGAAAGATCCAATTTATCCTTGAATCTCCGTGCATTGTGAGAAGATCCATCCTTGGGTCGGGAAGATCTCCTGTAGAAGGGCATGGCTACCCACTCTAGTATTCTTGCTGCAGAATTGTCCATGGAGAATTCCATGGACAGAGGAGCCTGGCGGGCTACAGTCCATGGGGTTGAAAAGAGTTGGACATGACTAAGTGACTAATCCTGGTGGCTCAGAGGTTAAAGCGTCTACCTCCAATGCGGGAGACCCGGGTTCGATCCCTAGGTCGGGAAGGTCCCCTGGAGAAGGAAATGGCAATCCACTCCAGTATTCTTGCCTGGAGAATCCCATGGACGGAGAAGCCTAGTAGGTTACAGTCCATGGGGTCACAAAGAGTCGGACACGACTGAGCGACTTCACCTTCACCTTCTTCAAGCAACTAACAGTACAGATGGGGAAATTGTGGCACAGAGGTGGCCAAGGCCACACAGTTGGGAAGTGGCAGGAGTAGGACTTGAACCCAGTGGGGGCTATAGATATACTATGCTGTTTCCCTACAGGAAGGGGTGAGCATCCCTTAGGCCAGGGAGCCCAAGCACAGGGTGGGGGTCCTGATTCTTCATCAGGGATGGAGAGGGATTCAGGAACACCTCTGCCTTGAGGAGCATAACCATGCAGTCTCTCCCCTCCCAGGGCCTGGCCCCTAGGGCAGGGCTATGAGTGACCGGAGACCCAGGACAGGAGAAGAGGGTGGAACAGGGAGTTACAGGAGCAGGTCACACCTTTGGCCCAGTTGTGGGAGCAGCTGTGACCAGCAGAGGCTGGGGTACGTTTGGTATGCCTTCAGCTAGGACTAGTCATACCTGTGGGGTCCCAGACTTGGAGCCACGTGGTTGGAGGAAGGCCAGGGTCTGGCTGGACATAAAGCGTGGACATGTAACAGAATGGAGTCGGGGGCTTCTGCCAAGGGGCTGAGGATGCTGGAGAAACACAGCCCAAGTCCACAGCATCAGGACTTTCGGTCTTCCTGGAAAGCCTTTGAGCATGCGCAGAACCTGAGTTAAAAAGGAGGCGAGGCTTACCAGGCTGAGGTCAAACAGGCTAGTAGCTTACATCCTAAGCAGCAGGTGGTCCAGTGTGGGCGTGGCTCAGGATTGGACGTGGAGAGCTGTGAGTGCCAAGCTCTGAGCTGGTACTTGCTCTTCCAGATGCATCCCCAGGCCTGTCTGCTCTTCGAAATCACCTGGATGCTTGTTAAAAGGCAGACACCGAGCCTCACTCCAGATTCTGAATCCCTGGGATGAGAGCCCAGCCCAGGATGCCTGACAAGCTCCCTGGTGATGCTCACGTAGCCAGGCACGTGGGAAAACCGCCAGGTGATGGGTTCTCGCCCTTGGCTGGGCATCAGAATCACCTGGGCAGAACCGAAAATTCCTGGTGCCCAGGCTGCAACCTGGACAAATTCCATCAGAATCTCTGGGGAGGGAGTCCCATCATTTTCAAAGCTGCCCAGGTGATTCCAGTGAGTGGCCATAGTTGAGTATCTTCGAGCAGCCCTGACCCTTACCTCAGGCAGCTCTGGGCTGAACTGTGCCATCCTCAGAGAGTCCTTTCCTGGCCACTTGTTCTCCCTGACCTTGTGCATTTATCCACTTATTGACCTGACCATCCTCCTAGATTGCCAAGCTCCATGAGGGCCCCTTAAGACTTTTGTTCATTGCTGCATCCCCTAGGCATAGAATGGAGGGCCTAGCATATGGAAGATGTTCAACAGGTATTTATTGAGTGAATTTATCGAGTCCTTTCTCTGTGCCGGGCCCAAAGGGAGATACTCTCCATATATCATCTCAATTTTCCCAACAAATCCACAAGGTAGATACTTTTGCACCCATTTTACAGATCAGAGAGGTGAAGCGGCTTGCCCAAGTTCTGACGGCTCCAGAACCCAGGCTTTGTCCTGGGCCCTGAACTGCCTCCCAGCCAAAGGCTTTGGGCAGCCCCTGCTGTGGGAAGCAGCCCGACAGCCTGGAGGCTGAACGGAGGGCCTGGGGGACCTGGGGTATGTTGACTCAGCCCATTCCCAGGGCGTTTCTTGGAAGCTCTCTGCTGGTTTTGAAAGGCTTCCTTCATGGGCTGCAATGGCTTATGCTTCCACCCACCCGACTGATTTGAGAGGAGGACTCCTTGATGCGGTCGGCAGCTGCTCCCTGGCCAGCAAGATGGACCATGGCCATCCCACCATCTCCCTCAGCCAGTGCGCTCGGAGGCTCTCCCCTCCCTCCTGCCCCAGGTGACCCCAGATTCTCAGGGTCATTCTCAGTGCTCCTTGCCTTCATTCTTCTAAGGTCAGCATGTGTTAGGTTCAGTTACTTATACTGAGGAAGAGGGGAAGACCTCCAAGTCCAGGAAGGTAGGAGAATTCTGCTGGACAAACTAACCAAAGAAAAGCATCAGGAAGTGAAGGGTGGGTTGGGGAAACTCAAAGATCTAAATTTCCTTAGGGTTGATCCTGGCTGGTAGTCAGGGCCTCTCCTGGCCTCTTCTGAATGCAGCTCTTCAAGTAGGAAGGAGGGTAGCCAAGATCCCATTGAGGACCCCTGGGCCCTCAGCCATTCCTTCTCTTCCATGGGGCAGTATGAGCAAGTCCCCGCAGTAAGCTGACTGCCTTCTAGCCTGCCTTCTAGCCTCCCCCTTCTGGGGAGGGGGCCACTCCTGCTGTGGCCCCCTAGTCCCCAGCCTCTTCTCCTGCTCCAGCCTCTCCTACACGACCCAGGCAGCTTTGCCCAGCTGGGTGAAGAGGTTGAAATAATTTCCGTTGCGTTGGCAACGAAGACAAGTTGGATATAACTCTGGACTAGGGAAGACTGGGGACGGGCTGGCAGTCTTGAGTGGCCGTGATGGCCAGGAGGGGAGGGGTCTAGTCTGGATATGCAGACAGGCACTATGTGTTGGAAGAGGAGATTATTTGTGAGGTTTCAGGGGTTCCACCCAGGCCCGTTTGTCTTTCCTCTCTTTTTGCCCCATTAGTTTCCATTGCATAGCTGGGGGAAGTTCTTTCTGCAGTCTTATCACTGTCCCTCCTGCTTTAACTAACAATGTCATCCCCTCACATTATAATGGCTCTTTACAGCTTGCAAGGTGTTTTCTATTTGTTATCTTATTTAATCTTCTCAGCTGTCAGCCTTGGGTTACAGGAGTTATTATTAGTTACTGTTAGCCCCATTTCATAGATCAGGAAACTGAGATGTGGGGGAAATGGCCATGTTCCCAGTCACAGATGAGTAAGTGGCAGAGTTATATGTAAGTGCTTGTTTGCCTGATTACTCTGGTTTTCATGAAGCCCCCCCTCCCCAAATTACTCTCACAGACACACACATACCCTTTACCGCCAGCTCCTCACTCTTCCATGTCACCACAATTCAGAAGCAGCCCAGGCCTGAAAAGGTCATGGTGTCCATCCCCCTGCCTCTAGGCCGGTGCAGTGGAGCCTCCATGGGGCCCATATCTGGAGCTCATCTGGCCATGGTCCAGGAGAGGGTGATGGTGGCAAAGGCGAGGAGTCAAGGGTGTCAGCTGCTGCAGCTTCTTTTGAGCAAAGACTTTTAAAGGTTAATGTGATAATCTCATCCTGATTACTGCAAACTGAGGACCTCATGCTCATCCAAGAATCTATTACTAGTCATACAGGAGGGGTGGGGAGACTGTGTGGGGCCCACCCCACCTCCCCACTGCCATCCTCACGCATGTTGAGGGGGGCTGAGCCTTTCAGTTTTACATTTTGTTTTTAGTGGAAAGAGGTATTTCTAGATTGTGGTAAGGATGCTTGGGTCTCCCTACTTCAAGACCTGGACCAAGGGATCCCAATCCTTCCCTTTTACGTCTAAGTTACTGTTCTAGGAGGGGCTGCTGGTGAGTCTGGATGCAAGGCCAGAGATCACAGAAAATCAGGGACCTGGGAGGTCATCACACACCCCCACCCCATCTTCCCTGCTAGGCAACCAAGGCCTGTTGCTGTTGTCCCACATCACGCCTGCCCAGAAGTAAACCAATTAGCACCGTGTCTGGTTCTGTGTTCCCAGCGCCTGTCTCATTATTTGGGGATTTATGTCTCGGTCACCGTGAAGGACGACTGTCCCGGTTTCCACTGGGGGAGCCCGGCCAGCCATAGAGCCCAGCGGGCGGCAGGAGGTGGTGCTGTCCTGCTTGGGGGCAGGACGGGGATTTAATTTCAGGGGATTTGCAAGCAGTGGGGAGCCGCCCTGGGCACATGGTGGCTTTGGGCTATTTTAGGAGGCAAAAGGCTGGCCCTGTGGGGGAGGGCTCTCAGCCTTTAGCGATTCTGCCCTTTCAGTGGGAGTGAAGAGGACCTGGGATGGAGGAGGCAAGCCCACCTGAGGTTGGGGCTTCTCCCCACTTCCTGAAACTCAGGGCCCCAGAATGAGTCTGTACTTCCAACCCCAGGTCGGGCAGTGAGCAAAACACGAGCTGCTGACTAGGTAGGGGTCTTTGGCTCCTCTCCTGAGCACCTCTGTTGTAGGCTTTCTAACTGGGGTCCTTGGTGTTATTAGAAGGAACAATTAATATAACCATCTCACACCTTTGTGATAGGAATTATATTTCCTGAGCACTTAGGGAAGGCCCCATGGCACAGGGGAAAGGGCACAGGCTCGGCTCCCGTTCTGCATGGGTCACTTCCAAGCTGGTAATGTGGGTTATTTAAGTCCTTTCACCTCTCTGAGCCCCAGTGCCCTGTCTCTAAAGCAAGGACCGTAACGCCTCACTAATGACGCCTGTGTTATTAACTGGGCACAAATTATGTTGGGCACACTGCAGGGATGATCTCTCATCACCCTCTGCCGTGTTAGGATGTGTTAATTGTCCTGTTTTACAAATAAGGAAACTGAAGCTCAGAGAGGGAAAGTAACTGTCCTCGGGCCACACAGCCAGAGCAAGGAACCTGATCCATTTTCTGTGCCCACAGTGAGGTTGGTTCATTCCTTAAATCCAGCAATATGTGTTTGTTATCTTTGATATGCTGGTACTGTTCTAGGGCTGGGGATTCACCACGGACAAAACAGAGAAAACAGAGGGACTTTCCTGGTGGTCCAGTGGCTAAGACCCTGTGCTCCCAGTGCAGGGGCCGGGGTTCGATTCCTGGGCAGGGAACTAGATCCCATGCGCCACAGCTAAAAGTCCTCACATGCCACAACGAAGATCAAAGATTCCATGTGCCACCTCATCCCACTAAGCAGCCAAATAATAAATATTTTTTAGAAATACAGAGGAAGAGGAGATAGTGGGATGAGACTGAGCAGCAGGGAGAACTGAGTCGGCCAGTTACAGACACAGTGGCTTTATTTAGACTGAGAATTATTTTCTGATGGCATTGTCGGGGGAAGGTGACAACTAGGGAATGGAACCCCTCCTTGGAAGATGCTAGGTGGGAAAGGGAGCACCAGCATCCCAGCAACCCCAGCTGTCAGGACTAGGAAAAGGGTTTCTGTGTTGTCTTCCTCCTCACCCCATATTTACAGGAAAAAAGTCTGGGTGTGTTGGGATAAGGCACCATGAGATAGAGGGAAGAAGGCCTAGTGTTTAGAGTCAACCAGATAGGGTGGTAAACTAACCTCTCAGAACCTCCCTTTCCTTATCTTTAAAAAAACTGTTTATTTATTTTTGGCTATCCTGGATCTTTGTTCCTGTGCACGAGGGTTTTTCTCTAGTTGTGACAAGCAGGGGCTACTCTTTGTTGCAATGCATGGCCTTCTTATTGCTTACGGAGCACAGACTAAGTGGGCGGGCCTCAGTAGCTTTGGCACATGGACTTAGTTGCTCCTCAGCATGTGGGATCTTCCTGGACTGGGGATCGAACCCGTGTTTCCTGCATTGGCAGGCGGATTCTTTACCACTAGGCTGCTAGGGAACCCCCCTTTGTTATCTTTAAAGTGGGGAGAGGAATGCTGACTTTTCAGGGCTATTTGGGAGGAGAAAATGGATCAATAAAGAAGTGGGAAGGGGCTTGAAAACAGAAGGCTCACAGCTAGGGTCTGTGTTGTGTGTGTGTGTGCAGGGTCAGAGTTTGGGGGCGTGTTATCCTGGTGTATCTAGGTGAAGCCACGTCTTTGTGGTGGCACTCAGCTGGCACCTGTGCTCCTGTTGAATGATTTCAACAGGCCAGGCACAACAAGAGAGCCAGCAAGCCTAACTACAAGGTCCGGTGCTCACAGTGCTAGAGATCGTTCTCTGGGTGACTAGATGGGGAGGCTGAGCTCACCAGCAATGACATGAAAATAAATGAGGGGGGTTTCATGGAGCCTTGGCTCTCTATAGAGCTGACTCAGAAGTGCAGAAAAGTTAACAGTGGACAGCATTAATAGAGGACAGGGTAGAGGGTTAGGGAGGTGATTCTCTCCCTGGCTCTGTCTTAAGGAAGTCATTGAAGGCCTAAATATGTTTAAGAGGGATATGAGTGGGATCATAAAACCTCTGGAGACAAGTTTTTATTGAATTGAGTGGGTTCAAGTCATTTGGTCACCGTGCAGGGTACTGAGCAGAAAGAAATGAACAAAGGCCCAGAACTAGCCCCCTCAGCACAGTGGCGTAGCCTGGGCAGGGTCTGGGGGACACAGTTCAATACAGCATGATAAGTGCAGTGTTAGGGTCCCATACAAGATGCCCTAGGAGCATGTAGGAGGGGCTTCCTGGAGGAGGTGGCCATGTCAGGGGAAGAACAGCTGAGGGAAATGGGTCTCTTTCACTGAGCAGAGATCCCTGAAGAAGAGGCTGCCAGCCATGTTCAGCGGGCTGTGGAAGGTGGGAAGGGCTTTTTCTGCATTACCAGGGAGCAGATCTGGGCTTCCCTGGTGGCTCAGCAGGTTAAGAATCCACTTGCAACGAGGGAGACCTGGGTTCAATCCCTGAGCTGGGAAGAAGGGAACAACTACCTGCTCCAGTATTCTGGCCTGGAGAATTCCATGGACTGTATAGTCCATGGGGTCGCAAAGAGTCGGACATGACTGAGCGACTTTCACTGAAGCAGATCTCGAACCCGTGCTCAGGCATTACAGGAAAGCAACTCTCAGCTCCCGTACCGATGGGCTTTCTGTCCTTGAGACCCTCCACCAATGGGACGGGCCATCTCGAGAGGCAGTGAGTGCCCCATCCTCAGCACATTCAAGCAAAGGCCAGAGGCTAACTCATCAGGGACAAGTTACAAAAGGGACAGGATGACCTCTAAGATCCCTCCCAGGTCTGAGCAACTGCATGCAATTTGCCATGGACAGACATCGGATGTGGACCATGACAGAGGAGACATGGTCGGATCAAATTAGAGGGTGGGTGTGTTGGGGGTGCGCTTGCTAGGTACTGCCATGTGACTGTCAGGCTCCACGCTGCGCTTACTGGTTTTTGAGTAACCCCGTCACTGAGATATGTCACATACCATACAATTTGCCCATTCAAAGTGGACACTTTAATGTGGCTTGACTCTTGGAGTGGAAATGAATTCATGGGTTCATTCTACAACTCTTTATAGAGCATTTATAGAGCTTAGTGCTGGTGCTTCCGATACCTGGAAAATAAAAACCCTTTCCCCACGGGGGAGACAGGTAAGTGTCTAGGCAAAAGCATTGCATCTTGGGAGATGTGTTAAGAGGGAAAATAACCAGGGCCTGGGATAAAGATAATAATAACTGGGCTGGGGAAAGCAGGTCCTGGGGAGGTGATAGTGGAGTTGAGGCCTGAGTGACAAGGAAAAGGCCTTGTGAGGATCAGGGGAGAGTTCCAGGCAGAGGGAACAGCAAAGACCTCAAGACAGGAGTGAGTTGGTAGACGTGAGAACCAGGAAGCAGTGCCAGGAGCTAGCAAGTGAGACATCACCAGAGCTCCCCGTGGTGAGACCTCCTCTCTGGAAGGCCTGTTTCACACGAAGGCTGGCTGGAGCGTGAGGTGGGAAGGCGGCACTGGTCCATATTCTTTAATACAAGAGCCATTCCTATCGCCTTTCCTTGAGACTCTCCAGTAATGGAATGATGGCAAGTGCTGCTAGGAAGTTGTACCATCAGCCCCTGCCTCCTGTCCTCTGCTTGGCTTCATTCTCCTGTCTCATGCCCCAGTGTGGGCCAGAGCCAGTGCACTGATTCCCTGGGAAGAATCAGAAATGATCCCTAGCCACATACACCAATGATGTTTTCCCAGCCGGCCCACTGATTTAATCCCCTGACCTGTGGACAACCTGAAGTCTCCCATTTGCTCCTGACTTCATGTGTGACTTTGAGCCGGTTACTTAACATCCTCAATCTTTCATCTCCTGGTCTGTAAAATGGGGATCAAACCAGTCTGGGGCAAGTTGTTACGAGGATTGAATGCCATCCCTCTTGGCACTCAGGAGGTACTCCATGAATGTCAGCTTCCTTTTTCTCCCTGAGCTTCCCCACTGCAAAGAGGGGCTGGTTTACAAAAGGCTAGGGAAGGCTTCCCCAGGTGGTGCTAGTGGCAAAGAACCCGCTTGCCAAAGCAGGAGACACCGGTTTGATCCCTGGGTCAGGAAGAGCCCCCTGGAGGTCATGGCAACCCACTCCAGTATTCTTGCCTGGAAAATGCCATGGAGAGAGGAGCCTGGTGGGCTACAATCCATAGGGTGGCAAAGAGTCTGACAGGACTGAAGCGACTTAGCATGCACAGGCAGGGAAGGTCACAGCAGGCCACTGCGGGGTGGCCAGTTTGGGGTCCCCTCCTCCCAACTCTGGGACCCTTAGGAAGGTGAGGGGCACTCAGGACTGGCCAGCCAAGGGTAGGGAGGCTACTCACCGATGGGTCCAGCCCTGCCGCCAGAAGAGCCTCCGCGTCTCCCCTGTCTGCTGCTGGGGAGCCCCAGCGCCAGGCCACTTTCCCGACCCGCTCGCCTGCGCTCCGCTCCGGGCGGCGCGGCTCCTGGCACCTGCTCCCCGTGGGCCGCCCAGGGGCGGGCTCCGGGAACGCGGCGGCTGCCCCGGACTCGCGGGCCCGGGACTCATCCGCCGCGCACCTCCGGGAGCCAGGAGCCGCCGAGAATCCGGACCGCCCGGAGCGGCCGCGGACGACTGAATGCTGCCCCGCTCGGGTCGGAAGTGCCCTTCAGGTAGGCGCGGGCGTGGGCCGTGGGACCGCACTCCCGGCTCCCCATCCCGGACCGACGCGCCGCTGGGACCGAGCGCCCAAGGGGGCCCGCGCGGGGTGGGGGTGTAGGTGGCTCTGTAGGGCTGGTGGCAGCAGCGAGGACCCTACCCTGCCTTGTGTTTTGGGAAGGTGGGCGACAAGAATCACGGCTTAACCAGAAACGGAGGCTGGGAGGGGGGACAAGGGTGATGGCCAGAACTTTTAGCTCCCAGGAAGTAGGGAAAGGGAGGCTGGCAACCACAGGCCAGGGACAGTGAGACTCATCCCGAGAAGGGACAATTCTCCGCAGACAGGGGGATCGACCACAGAACCTACCTTTTGTCTAAGTTCTTTAGAGACTCCAAAAATCGACTCCCACCCCATCAGCCCCTGAGATAGAACAGAAAGTAAGGGGTGGGGAATGGGAGACCTATTGTCTTTTGGGGGTGGGTGGGTGCAGAGAGTACACTCATCCCCCCAACTCCGACACCCCCATCTCCATTATTCACGGTCACTGGAGGCCGCCTTGCCTGCCCCTCCTCCTTCAAGCAGAAAGCCTCCTCTTCTGTCAGGGTCAGAGGTAGAGGCTGGCCCTCCTGGCCTTTGTGGGAAGCAGGATTCCGCCTCACCCCCCGCCCCCCTACATAGCAAACAGTCCCCGGACCTCTCAGCCCTCCTCCCTCTGGCTCTCTTTCTCTCTCTCTCTCTCTGACTAATTCTCTCAGCCCCATCTTGGAAGTGCTGACCCTGGGGCCATCACGATGGGGAGACTGGTTTGGGGGAGCTAGTGTTCAGGCTTTTGGGGAGTTGGGCCAGAAGAGTAAGCAGTGGATGAGGCTGAACTGTGCCAGGGTCCTGGGCAGGGGGGCTTCGTGCGGGTGAGGGGGCTCTCCTGTACAATCAGGTCCTAGGCCTTGCCTGGAAGCAGAGGTCAGAAGAGGGGACACTGAGGCTAACCGCCACCCCCCCACCTTAGAGGCAGCTGTTCTGTGTTACCACTGTGGGCCCTTCGAGGAGGGATGCAGCTGAGATAACAAGAAAGACTTCCTTCCGGAGGGTGGCCAGAGGATCTTTCAGGAGGATCTTTCAGGAGGATCTTTCAGAGGATCAGTGTCCAAGAGAGGCAGCCCTTATCTCTAGGGTGTTCAGAGGAAGGAGGCCCTCTGGGACTCCCAGCCAATAGAGGGTGAGGATAGCCTGAGGGGATGGTGACCTCACCTCTGGACCATTGCTCTCGGTCACCTCTCATGCCCTCTTTCTTGCTTCCTTGGAGCCAGAGTGTTGACTTTCAGCACCACTTAGCCAGCTCACTCCTGAAAACCCCAGCACTCAGCCGTCCCCAAGGAAAAGTGACAGGCTTCATCTCTCATCACTTCGGGTGGGACAACGGACATGACTGCCTTGGTTTGTCCAGTGAATCCCTCCCACCCCCACCCACAGCAGCCCAGCCTCAGGGCCTCCTGCCTGGCAAAGTGGGGATGTGTGAGCTGGGGGTGGGCATGGCTGCCCCCAGTCGGGCCATCCCACTCCTCTAGGTGGGAGTCTCTGACTCCTTTGGGGAGTCTTGGGTATGACCGTGTGGGTGACCCCAGCTCTCTGGGCCATCCCCTGGGGGTGCTGCTCTGTGGGGGCCGCACAGTGAACACCCTGCAAGGTGTCAGCCTTGGGAGAGCGAAGTGCTTGGTGGTGGCTCCTTGGGGGCCTGTGGGGGCAGCCAGGCCCAGGAGGGCTCACATTCCACAGGACAAGAACAGACGAGGCCTCTCTTCTTCCAGACACAACCCCATACTCCTGCCCATGACCCTGTGAGTGATGGGATGGGGGCCGCCAGGCTGTGCACCCCTTCCCCCTGCATCATAGGATGAGGCCTGTCGTTTCGATTGTGAGCCTCAGTTTCCTCATCTGTAGAGCCTCACAGGGTTGCTCTGAGGGTTAACAGAGTTGATGTCTGTCCAGTGCCCGGAAGGCAACGGGCACTCGCCACAGGGCAGTTCTTTCTCTGTCCCCACCCCGCCTTCCTCTGGCCGCTGAAACAGACAAATACAGCTTGGCGTCCCCCACAACCCTAGCCTTAGAGGCAGCTGCTCCCTGTGGCCACTAGAGTACCGCCTGCAAGGGACCTAAGAGATTAGCCCAGCCCAACCCCCCTCTCCTTAAAGACAGGGAACTGAAGCCCAGAGGGGCAGGACTGGCCCAACTTTGGCCAGCCAGCCAGGCTCCCTTCTCAGAGGCAGGGCTGGGGACCTGGCTCGGGAGGCGAAGGGTAGATATTGGCAGACCTGGGGGAAAATACCAAAGTGTAATTGGGCTCATTAAGGATTAGGTGAGGGAGCCCTTCATGCCCTGCCAAAGGCTGGGGACAGGCCTGGAACCCTCCTCTCCTGTTAACCCTTTGCAAAGACAGGTCTTCCCCAAGAACCCTCTTCCCCAGGATGCAACAACTTCCCACTCTGCACGCACGGCCTCTGAAGAATTTCTTTCTCTCTAGCCATCTTTGGGTAGTGGAGTGCCCAAGGATGCCACTGACACCTGGGGAAGTCCACTGACACCCAGCAAGAAGGGGTGGAAACGGGCTCTGGAGCCATATCTGAGTGCTCCCTTCCCCCAAACCCCTTCCACCTCCACGAGGACAGACACACAGTGTGTGCTAAGTCGTGTCTGACTCTTTGAGACCCAATGGGCCATAGCCCTCCAGGGTCCAGGCAAGAATATTGGAGTGGATAGCCATTCCCTTCTCCAGGGAATCTTCCTGACCCAGGGATTGAACCTGGCAGGCAGGTTCTTTACCACTAGCGCCACTGGGAAGGCAGCCCCCTTGGTCTCTCCATCAACTCTCCTGTGCTGGCATGAGCCTGCCTTCAAGTGGGTGGCTCCCTCCCTGGTCCAACACCCCCGCCACCCCACCGCCCCCTGCTGCAGGAAGGTGAGAACAGAGGGAACTTTATCCTCTTCCTGTGTAAATTACAGACAGACACCTGGGTGCACCTATGCTCTTTTTCTCTGCTTTTACCAGGTCTTTTCCTGAATTAAGTCCAGTTCTCCCCCTGTCTTCATACCCTCTCTTCCTAGCCTCTCTGGCTCTGGCCTCCCCCCTCCCTGCCCAGGGTGTTGGCATCTCCCTGCCTGGCATCTGGGACAGTAAGAGCTGGGCAGCCCTGAGCCTCCCCCAGGAGCCCTTCTTTGCATTTGTAGTGCCCCCTCCCCACCCAGCAGTTCAAACCAGGGCATAACAGGCTTTAAAGTGAGAAAGAAAGTGAAGTCGCTCAGTCGTGTGTGTCTGACTGACTCTTTGCAACCCCATGGACTGTAGCCTACCAGGCTCCTCCGTCCATGGAATTTTCCAGGCAAGAGTACTGGAGTGGGTTGCCATATCCTTCTTTAGGGGATCTTCCCTACCCAGGAATCGAACCCAGGCCCCCTGCATTGGGAGTTCAGAATCTTAGCCGCTGGACAACCAAGGAAGTCCTCTGAAGCTGCTCTTACACTGCCTGTCTATATACTTTGAAGCAAGTCCTCTCCCCTGCTCTGGGACTCAACTTCCTCTTCTGTTAAAGAGAGCGTGTCCTGTCCAAATGTGGGTCCAGTGAGAGTGAGTCATGCTGGTTCTGAATAGAAGCCAGCACAGGGTGTGCTGACCTCTTAATGCTCACAGCAGGGGTTAGACCGACATGTGTGTGCGATAAAACTGCCCACCCCTCCACATTTCTGGCTAGGAGCCGTGGCTGAGCTGGAGCGGTGGAGCTCCCAAGAGGACAGCTGGGAAGCTTGTGTTAGGCAGGGCAGGCTCCAGCAGGCCCAGCAACCTGGCTAGTGGGTACACAATTAGCCCCGGAATCCAGGCGGGCCCTGTGAGCCCAGAGGCTGTATATCATGGGGGTTTAATCAGGCCCGTGGCAGATATCTGTCTGCTGTCTTGGACCATGTCGGGCCTGCCTGTCATAAACTGCACTGAGATTTCAAAATACCACTGTCCCCCTGCTGCTGGGACAGCCTGCTCTCCTGGGCAAGGCCAGAAAATCTTACTCTCCTTCCCCCTGGCTGATTGGACAACTCCCACCCCCATACTCGTACCTGGTACTTTTCTCCTGGTCCACTTCCCTTCTGAGAGCAGGGGAAGACTTGTAACGGCAGGAGAATAGCTGTGATGACCTCCATCTAGAGGTGAGAGGATGTAGAATCTTACAAGGTGATGGAGTGACTTTCCCGTGTGCCCTCTGTGGGTAGAGCTGTCCCCTGGACTCCAGACATGATGCCCAAGCGTTTGTTATGGCTCAGAGGGGCAACCTAGTTGCCTCAGAAGTGTGGAGGAGTGGAGTCTACCCTCCTGGGTCGGAGTTCTACCTCTTATCTTCCCGCTCGACGCTAGCTGCGCTATCTGGAGGCTATCTCTGGTACTGCAGTCCAACCAAACCTGCTGTAGAAGCAGCTCCCCCACTGCCTTGATTTTCACAAGGTGTCCTCCCGTGCCTGTGTGCGGTGCTGTGCTCAGTCACGGCCGACTCTTTGCGACCCCATGGACTGTAGATCACCGGGCTCCTCTGTCCACGGGCTTCTCTAGGCAAGAATACTTGCCTGGAATGGGAATGGATTGTCATTTCCTCCTCCAGGGAATCTTCCCGACCCACGATTGAACCTGTGCCTCTTTGTCTCCTGCATTGGCAGACGGGTTCTTTACTACTTGTGCCTCTTGGGAACTCTGTGTGCGTGACTGTGTCCATATTTCCTCCTTTTATAAGAACACCAGGCCCACCCTAACTCCATCTTAACCTAGCTAATAGCATTTGCAATGACCTCATTTCCAAATAAGGTTGCATTTCATATTCTTCATATTCTGAACTGCTGGAGATTAGGATTTCAACATATGACTTTGAGGTGGGGACAGATGTTCAGTGACAGCCTCATTCCATGAGCTGGGCACAATGACACTCACACCATGACTCAGCTACACTGTGACGTGCATACAGAGTGACACAGATTTGCCCCAACAGATAACAAGGTAACTGAGACATTCACAGTGACCCAGGTACACCGTGATAGACACATAGGGTGACAGATGAAGGGACTGCATTCACAAGCTGCAAAACAGACACATCCCAGATTTAAAAGAATCGATGTTTATAGGACCCTGAGGGGTATTTTACAGAGAGCAGCTCGTCTAATCCTCACAATGTGCGTGACTTGGGAACTGCTCATCACCCCATTTTACAGATATACAAATGAGAGGACTGAGGCTCCAGTCACACAGCCAGGAAGTGACAGAGCTGAGATTCGAAACCAGGTAGGAGTCATTTCAGAGCTAGTGCTCTTAATTGCTGGGCCTCTCTGGTCCATTCACTCAGTCCCCACACACGTAATGATGACACATGCCCACAGAAGTGACAAGCAGTTTACTGAGAGCAGGGGTGGGGTCCAGGGACTACAGGCACAGTTCTTGGCTGTGAACCTGAGAAATGAATTTGCTTTGTTCAGATGTGGGCTCCACCACGAGGCGTGTGGCCTTATGGGAATGTTACGGCCATCACTTGACTTCACTGGGTCTAATCTGCAAAATGAACACAAATCTAAAGACACAGGGAATGCCTTTTAAGAGGATATATTCGTTTGCTCAGGGCTTCCCAGGTGGCGCTAGTTGTAAAGAACCCTCCTGCCAATGCAGGAGACGTAAGAGACACAGGTTCAGTCCCTGGGTAGGGAAGATCCCCTGGAGGAGGGCATGGCAACCCACTCCAGTATTCTCACCTGGAGCGTCCCATGGACAGAGGAGCCTGGCGGGCTACGGTTCATGGGGTTACAAAGAGTAGGACCCAACTTAGCAACTTAGCACAGCACAGCAGCACATTAGTTTGCTCAGGCTGCCACAACAAAGAACCACAGACTGAATGGCTTAAACACCTTTTCTCCCAATTCTGGAGGATAGAAGTTTGGGTTCAAGGTGTAGGGTTGGTTTCCTCTGAGGCCTTGTTCCTTTGCTTGCAGACTGCCATCTTTTTCCTGGGTCTTCCCATGGTCTTCTCTCTGTAACTGTGTCCAAATTTCCTTTTTTTTTTTTTGGCTGCCCCATGAAGCTCTTGGAATCTTAGTTTCCCGATCAAGTATCGAACCCACGCCCTTGGCCGTGAGAGTGCAGAGTCCTAACCACTGGACCAGTAGGGAATTTTTGAAATTTCCTCTTCTTAGAAGAGCACCAGTCATATTGAATTAGGGACCACCCTAATGACCTCATCTGAACTCGATTACCTCTTTAAAGGGCCTCTCTCCAAATTCAGTCACATTCTGAGGTACCAGGAGTTAGGACTTCAAGTCATGAAATTTGTGGGGAGAGAGGACGGGGTCACTGGGTACAATTCTGCCCATATAAGAGAAATGGGCTCAGTCATCCTCACTCAGGCCCAGCCCCAGTCTGGGAGAGACACAGTTCCTGACCTCAGGAATCCTCTGTCCTGGTGGGGAAGACACAGGCCCTGCCCTCAGGAAGCCCCCAGCTAAAGCAGAGGCAGGAAACATGCACACAGATTCTGGAAGGAAGTGAAAATCAACCCAGTTCAGTCTGAGGAAGGTCACAGGGCAGAACAGAGCCCATTAGAGGCAAAGTCTGGTGGGAAAGATTCAGAAACGGCAGTCAGAAAAGAGAAGGGGAGGGGCCTGCAGGGGTGGTGTGCATGCTCTGCAGGGCCCAGGGGTGTGTGTGTGTGTGTGTGTGTGTGAAGGGGCTGTGTTCAGCAACCCAGGCAGCAGAGCCCAGATTTCCACTGAAAACACCAACTGTTGCCATAGCCCGAGTGGCCAACACAGCAGGGGGTATTGGGAGCCACGTGGAGGGGGGTGGGGATGGCTTCACATGCTGTCACTGTGTCACCGTGTGTGAATGTCACTGGCGCTGGGCACGGGGAGGCTGGGTTTCTGTAGTCCCTCCTCTGGCCCAGCGGCTTCTGTGTCTCCAGCAGGTACCACAGGCCTGCCTGTCCCAGGATTGTCTGCATCTGGGCTGAGGCCCAGTCTCCCTCTGAGTGCTTTACTCTGAGTCCCTAAGCGTCAGGCTCCCAGTGTGTGGCCATTTCTTTTGTTTTAAATCTTTAAAAATATATTCTTTTAGATGATTTATCTGACTACAACAGGTCTTAGCTGCAGCACGAGGGATCTAGTTCTCTGACCAGGATTGAACCCAGGCCCCCACATTGGGAGTGTGGAATCTTAGCCACTCGATCACCAAGGATGTCCCAGTGTGAAGCTGTTTCTGATACTCTTCCAGATATTCCTGCCTTTCACTGCTGCTTTGTCTGAAGCCCCAATCCTGCTCCCTTTGGCCATTCTTGGGCTGGGGCTTTCAGAAGGAAGGCCCCGGGAGGTCCAGCTGGGACAAAGGACACAGTCATCTCTGGGTTCCGAAGCCCTCTCGCTCCTTCTGTGTGTTCACCGCACTCACCTTTGTTTACCTGCCTCCCTCTCTGCCCAGGTATGAAGCGGCCACTGAGCCCATCTCCCGCGGGTGAGAAGGAGCCCCCCATATCTGAAGCTGCTGAGTGCCCCCTCGGCCCCCAGAAGCACCTAAGACCAAGCGGGAAAGAAAACGGCCCTCGTACACCCTCTGTGACGTGTGTAACATCCAGCTGAACTCAGCGGCCCAGGCCCAGGTGCACTGTGGGGGCGGGCCCACCAGAGGCGCCTGCGGCAGCTCAGCCTTGAAAAGACAACCCCCGGGGCAGGTCAGTTGGGAGGGGCGCTGGCTCCAGACTTGGTTCTGGGCCCCTGTGAGGGGCTCTGGGTCTCTGGTCTTTCTTTGTGGAGCCCTTTGATCTAAGGGACCCTCAGTGGGATCTTAGGGTCTCAGGCTTCCCAAAGGCCGTCCAGTTTTTGTTTTGCATCTGGACAGCTGTCTCCGGGGTCTCTCAGGGCCTGGGGTCTGAGGCCTCCCCTGGATCTGGGGCGCTTCCTGGGGGATCTTTTAGGACCACGTCCCCTAAGTAGCATTTCTCCAGCCTGGAGCCCCCTGGAAGGTTGTTTTCCAGTTAAGGGATTCACTGGAGTGTCCTGGTTTTCTGCTCTGGTCTCTGCAGGCCACGGGCAGTGAGGTACACAACACGCCAGCTTAGGGCTGAAAAGTGGTCAGGAGAATGGGGGTGTGAGGGTGCGGGGGCAGGGAAGGCCCCCTCCCTCTGGCTGCCAGGCTCCTGGCCAGGATTTCGGCATCTCCCTGACTGGGGTGCCGCTGCAGAGGTTTGGCTGAGAGAGGGCCACTGGCTACGAGGCAGATTTCTGGGCAAAGTGGGTGAATGGATTTGTGAGGATGAGTCCAGCTGACAGGCGCATGGGAGTCATGGGAGAGATGGGCAGCAGTCAGCTGCTGGCGGCAGGGGAAGCAGGTTCAGAAGCAGGCCCAGCATGGGAGGTGGGAAGGGCTGGAACTTCTGCCTGGTTCCTGGAGGCAGCCGTAAGAAGCGTGCCCTGCACACACACCCAGCAGCCCGGGGGTGCTCTTGAGGGCTGCCTGCTGTCCGAGTGCGTGTTCATGGGGTGACCTGTGTTCCTAGTACTGTGCTGGGGCCTGGAGATGAACAAGTCCCAGTTCTATACCCACCCCCCGCTTGCTCCCACTATGACTGAAATCTTTCAGGCTGAGATAGGAAAAGACCAGATGAGTGCTGTGGGTGGCACGTGGGACATGCCCCCATGGGAACAAAGGAGAAAGGGTGATTCTACCTGGGGGTACCACAAAGGCCTCTTGAAGGAGGGGGCTGCACTGAGCTTTGGAATAGGGGTGAGGGGAGGAGGGATGTCTCGGACAGAGGACACTACAGGAGCAGAGATGTGAATGCTCTAGTGGGCGGGACTGTCTCTCTCATCTGAGCATTCCCCCTTTGGGGCTGGGCCTCGGGACATGACTCTGAATAAGAGCATATTCGACTGTATGTGTGTGTTCAAAGTCATTCATTAATTCATCAGATACTTAGCTGCTGTTTGAGGTATTCATATTTTTTCTTTTATTAGTATTTTTATTATTGAATTATATTTGATTTGCAGTGTTGTGTTAGTTTCAGGTATACAGCACACTCAGTTTTATATATATATATATATATATATATATATTTCTTTTCCCCTATGGATTATTGGGAAAATAGCAAAATATTGAGTGTAGTTCCCTGTATTATACAGTAGGTCCTTTTTGTATTTCTATTCATTGATCTTTATTGAGATATTACTGACATATAACAAATGTCAATAAGTTTAAAGTGTACAGTGTGATGATTTGATACATATATGTATTATAAAATGATTACCATAATAAGGTTAGTTCATATTGCCAGCCCCTCACACAATTATGATTTTGTGTGTGTGCACTGATAACAGTTAAGATCTACTCTCTTAACAACTTTCAAGTATATAAGGCAGTATTGCCAATCAGGGGTTTCCTGGTGGCTCAGACGGTAAAGAATCCACCTGCTATGTGGGAGACCCGGGTTCGATCCCTGGAGAAGGGAATGGCTACACAACAGTCTATGGGGTTGCAAAGAGTTGGACACGACTAAGCGACTTCACTTTTCACACACTCTAGTATTCTTGCCTGGAGAATCCCCATGGACAGAGGAGCCTGGAGGGCTACAGTCCATGGGGTCGCAAAGAGTTGGACATGACTGAGCAGGCACACACTTGCAACAACTGGGGTACATGAGAAGGAAGGGGGTGGGATGAAGGAAACACATTCTGGAGTCTTTTCTGCAGGACTTGGTGACTGATGAGATGTGGGGCCAAGGAAACAGGAGGTGCCAAGATGGCGCTAGCCTAGAGGGTGCTATGATGGGCAGTTCCATGATCAGGAAGGAGGCTCTGAGAGAGAAATGGGGCTGGAGGGTAGGGGGTGGCTGGGGAAGGCCATTCCTGTGGCCAGAGGACTCTGTCCCACCCCTGCTCCCCTCTAACTCGGGCTCTGCAGGCCCTCCTCCCGGGGAAGTGGTTCTCCTTCCTCTCTCAGTATCCCAGGGTGGAGGGAGCATGCGAGGTGTGAGAGAAAGGACCACAGCACCTAGATGCTGGTGGCCACAGACAGGCTGCCCAGAGGGAGGTAGTCCCCCTTCACTCGGCTTCCCTTTTCTCACAGCCCTAGTATGAGCCAGGTGTGGAGTCACCAGGAGGACTGAGGCCTGGTACTCCCCTCGAGATTGCTAAACAGGACCTGGTAAGTCACCTGTCTGTGCATCCCTGAGCCCTTGGGCCCTGTGCTGGTCCCGGGCAGGATGCCAGGATTCTGCGCTAAGCAGTGCTAGCCACTCAGTCCACGTGGCAGACCTTCCCACCACCATGCTAAGAGGAGCGAGCATCACTGTGGGAGCATGGCGGGAGGGTGGTGATGGCTGTGACTAGAGCAGGGATGAAGCCAGAACCCTCACATTTCTGGGAACTCTGGAATCCTGGGGCTCCAGTGGGGGACCGGTGCTCCATTGACCTGGTTATCTTCGAACCTACTTCAGGCCATGACGCCCCAGCATCCACCCACCTCTCCCATGGACTCTCCTGTCTCCTTGGCCTCCTGAGAGCTGGGGGTGGGAGAGGCAGCCCACAGCAAGAGGATGCTAGCTACTTCCCCCAGGGGTGAGGCGTAGGGACCTCCATCCTGCCGAAGGCCTTTCCCAGCCAGAGCAGAGAGACCTGAGGAAGGGACTGGGCCATAGCAGAGAGACCTGAGGCCACAGCTGACTGGGGCTGGGACTTCCCAGGTGGCGCTGCTGGTAAAGAACCTGCCTGCCAATGCGTGAGACTTAAGAGATGTGGGTTTGAGCCCTGGGTCAGGAAGAGTCCCCTGGAGGAGGGCATGGCAACCAACTCCAGTAATCTTGCCTGGAGAATCCCATGGATAGAGGAGCCGGGTGAGCTATGGTTCATAGCATCACAAAGAGTCAGCCACAACTGAAGCAACTTAGCATGCACTAGAAGCAGAGAGTCACGCCTACTGGGAGGAGGCTTGAGGCGAAGTGTGAGGAGCCCTTAACACACCGCTCTGTCCTCGGACGCCTGAGATCTCAGGCCTGTGGCAGCCAGGAGGGCCGCCCTGCCTGTTCCCTGGGAGGGTGCTGAGGGGTGGGGGTGGGACGGCCCAGTCAGGCCCCTTGGAGGCTCCTGTTCTAGAAGGCCTCCTGGAGCTGTCACTCTGATTAGGGGTCTATGGGGCTGGAGCCTTGCTCCGTGACAGGCCGTCACAGGCAGTGAGGCGGGATCGTTTCTGGAGGATCCTGTCCCCGAGGCTTCTATGGGAGGGAGACATGGGGGGCCGTTCTCTCTCTGAGCTTCATCCCTAACACCTGGGTCAGAGTCCTCCTTACTCAGCCTTACCCAGCTTCCACCCGGACTGAGCCTGGAGCACCCAGGAAGGGGCACTGGCTGGGAAGACAGCAGGAACACCACCCTTCCCCCAGCCCCTACTCCAGGTCATTGCCCTACTTGCTTCCTCCCCATTGATCTCCCACACAGTGTGCTCTTTCATCCTTCAGGAGTGCATCTTGAGCCACCTATCAGCCGCCCTGCCCCTCCTCCTGTGAGAGGGGTAGGCACCAGGAACCCCGGCTCCAATATGGCTGAACTCAATGACCCTACTGACCATCACACACACACGCGCACGCGCGCCCCTAAACAACTGTAGGTAGTTTTTGAACATCCACAGAGATAAAGGTTTGCTGGCTCAACCCTCCACCTCCAACCTCTAGTGTGGATGTGGGGCCAGCCCCAGGCTTGGGGACAGATACCTGGACCTCGATCTGGGGGACCAAGAGCTGTGATGTACACCCAGCACCAAGTTGAGCATGTGCTTAAGAGATGAACTGTTTGCAAAGCACTTCCACGTGCAGTGCAGCACAGCATTCCTTTCTTACCCAGACATCCCAGAGTGTGGATGACTGGCATTCAGCCTTCATGTTAGAAACTGAAATATCTTAGAGCTCAGAGAGGGTAAGCAACGGACCTAAGGCCACACAGCCAGGTTCAAGTCCCAGCATCTCTGACTCTAAATCCCATCTCTTGTGCCCTCCCCACCTTGTGACTGTTAAGAGAGACGGAGCCTTAGTGTTTCAGGAATGGGGAGGGGAGATGACCCAGAGCAGATATACAGGCTCCCAGGACAGGCTGATCAAGCACGCAGGGCCCATGCCTTGGTGTCCTCAACTGAAAAATGGGGAGATGCCAGCCATCTCCTGCTCTGCCTAGGCTAGCTAGGGACAGGGGGGGGAGCCTCCTAAATTCAGTTGGTTCCTCCCCCATCTCTTGGCAGGACTGACCCAGCTGGCCTATCCCCTGCCCCCCATCATTGCAACATGACACCAGAGGGGAGAGAAGGGGATTTCAGAAATGTCTTAAGCTCTGGCTTAAGGGTAGTGAAGGGTAGACCCTAAGGAGGACAGGAAAGCAGAGATGGAGGCAGACTGTGTTGGATTTCAGGGCAAAGATGGCTGCAGTTGAATCAGACGTCCCTGTGCCTTTGGGAATGAGAAGGCATCAGAGTGGCAGGTGGAGGCTGTTCCCGGCCCTGTGCCCTCAGACTTAGCTCCTGTTGTAATCAGTCCCTCCATCTCCTCTCCTAGTCTTTGCCTGCAGAAACCTCTGGCTGCATTCTGAGCCCCAGAGATCAAAGACCTTGAGCTTGGGTCATGCCTGAGTCACTGGTTTGATGAGCTATTCACCCCCTACTCCCTGCAGATGGATTAATTTCATTCCCATCAGGAGGTCCCCAAAGCCCTCCAGCCTGTCCCCCCCATGGCTTCAGCATCTCCCTTGGTTGCCAGTTCCTCTTCAGTGGCCCCTCCCAACTCATCCTGAGGCCTCTGCATGCATGTGTCCCCTTGGCTCCCCAAGGCCTTCCAGGTGGTTCAGTGGAAAGAACTCACCTGCCAAAGCAGAAGATGCAAGAGATGTGGGTTTGGTCCCTGGGTCAGGAAGATCCCCTGGAGGAGGGAATGGCAACCCATTCCAGTATTCTTGCCTGGAGAATTCCGTGGACAGAGGAGGCTGGCGGGCTATGGTCCATAGGGTCTCAAAGAGTTGGACTCGACTAAGCACGCACACAGCACCCCCAAGGCCAGTGAGAAGTTCTTGCAGTCTAACCAGCAGTGCCTCCTGCTGCTGTCCTCCTCAATGCTAGGTGATGTAAGTGCCCTCACTGACCCTGGACAGCCTCCCCGCCCCCGCCAAAGGTGTGAACCTGACCATCAGCACCTCCCCTAGGACCACCAGGAAAGGCAAGGCTGTCTGGGTGGAGAATTAGGGGCTTAGCTCAGATCCCTGGCCCCACAGAAGACAAAGGTTCTGTCTGTGTCTCTAGATGGGTTAATTAGCTCTGGGCTAGAGTTTCCTTCCTCTGAGTACACCCACCAAGCCCTCCCCCAGAGCCTTTTCCTAACAAACCTGTTTTCAGGGGCTGCTGCCACCAGCCCCTCCCCAGATCTTCTTTGCAGCTGGAGAACTGGCTGCTCCAGAGATTATGGGTTATTGTCTGGTGGAGACAGGATGCTGAGGGGGTGGGGGGCTAGCACTGGGACCCCGGGCTTGGAATGCGAGGCTGGATTCAACTGTATGGGTTTTGGCTGTCTCCCCTGCCGCATTCCACCCCACCCTCCCGGCACCAGGTGCCCAGGTGAATTGGGAACGGGCAGGTTTCAGGAAGAGGAGGGGAGGAAGGAGCAAAATGAGGAGAGAAAAGATGAGTGGGGAGGGAAGGGTATGGGTAAGCTCAGGGGTGACAGACCTTCTAGGTGATCAGATAAATGTGCCCCTCCCCCTCTTCCTGGCATTGCCAGGTAGCAGATCTGGCCAGCAGTCTCCAGGTCCTGAACTGTAAGCCACCTGGGCTCCCTTCCCACATCACCATGGCCAATACTCTGGGACACTCTGTACTTCAGTTTCCCTGTAGCATGCTGTGCTTAGTTGCTCAGTTGTATCCAACTCTTTGCGGCCTGACCCCGTGGACTGTAGCCCACCAGGCTCTTCTGTCTATGAGATTCTCCTGGCAAGAATACTGGAGTGGATTGCCGTGCCCTCTTCCAGGGGATATTCCTGACCCATGGACTGAACCTGGGTCTCCCACTTTGCAGGCGGATTCTTTACCATCTGAGCCAATAAGGAGGTAAATAAAAGATAATGGGGGCAGAGGATGAGTAAGGCTGGAGAGAAGAACAGGGGCTCCTGCGGCAGCAGCTGAGTTCAGCGGGAAGAACTACCTGGCAGGCAGAGAAGGGGCTAGCAGCACCTCTTTTCCTGGGGCCTGGGTTAAACTCTTCTTCGGTATGAGAGGCACTAGGCCCCCTGATACCCTCCCCCCTGTCCCCATACCTGCGGGGAAGGAAGAGCCCCATTCTTTCCATCAGTGGTTGTGATGTGGGGACACCAGGGAACAGGCAGCTTCTTCCTGTGCACAAAACCACGGCTCTCCAGCAGAAGCAAGAGTCCCTCCCTCTCGCCCTCCCCTGTCCCTCGCATCCCCCACCCCTTCCCTCTGTCACTCTGGCTGGGTTTCATTTGCTCCTCACTCAGAGCTCAGCGGTGCCTCCAAAGGCAGAGAATGCTCTTGGGTAAGTGCTGAGGACGCTTGAGCTGGGGGATGGGGAGGGGGCTTCTAGCCAAGGGTAGGCCTCTCCCCTCTCCTCTGCCCTATTCTTTTCCTCCTGTTGTTGGCCTCTGAACAAAGTTGTCTGTTTAGAGGCTGCAGTAACCAGCTGGCTCTTGATACCTTTCCCAGGTACAAGTATGGACAGGGGGAGCCCCCACTCCAGCTGGGAGCAAAGCTGGGGTTGGGTGGCAGGAATGGTTGGGGGTCCGGAGGTCTGGCCTGCAGGAATAAGGCAGTTGCACCTTGGGGCAGGTGTGTGTCATCCTGGGAGCCTGCTACAGAGGTTCCTTGTATCAAATCATACTTTCCATGCCTCTAAGGGGCTGCCTGGAGGAGCAGGCGAGGAGGGGACTAAGAGGGGATTGTGAATGGAGCAGAGAAAGAGAGACAGAGAGCGAACCAGGCAGATGGGGGCAGCATCCACTGAGGCCCCCCAGCATGCTGAGGTCAACATCAGTGCCCCTCCCACATACTTTATCTGTGGTCTCCTGGCTCACCTCCCCATACAAGGGGTTTCTTGGTCGTTTCCAAGGGCAACAACCGTTACCTTTTAAGGATTTGGGAGATCCCCTGCTACAGGGGCCAGGGCTGGAGGCCGTGGGGGCTAGTTCCCCTGCTCGGGCTCTGAGGTCTTCTTTCAACGCAGAAAGGGAGGAGCCTGGAACACCTGGAACACCGATGCCTCCATTGTGCTGGCCAGCCCAGAAGTGGGATGGGGGCGCTGGAGAAGGAGGGGAAGGATCCTAATCCTAGCAGGAAGTGGGGTCCTTGGTTTAACCTCTCATTCCCTGCATTCGGCTCTCTCTCCCTCTTGGGCTCCCCTTCTTCACAGTTTTGGTTTTATTTGTGATAGTAACGACAGCTTTACTCCTTGAGGGGGTGTGTATGTGTGCGTGTGTGTGCGCATGCCTCGGGGTCCCCATCACCTGCCCTGGTGACTCGAGGTACGGATGGGAGGGGACTCTGGGTTTGGCTGCCTGAACTTGAGTATGTCAGATGTATTTAATCTTGTTAGGGGTGTGTGTGTTTCTGCACGTGACTCTTCCTGAACACACACCTCACTTTGTGATGCCATGTGCCACTGCATGTCTGTTGTTTTTATTGTCTGTGTGTGTATCTGTAGGGGTCTGTGTGTCCTCATGTGTCTGTCCCTCTGGGTGTATATGATCTGCGTGTGTCTTTGTTGCTCATGGCCGTCTGTGTGTACGTGCATGTTTGTGCGTGGCCTCTGTGCCCGCCCCTTGGCCAGCAGGCCTCTCTGCCTGCTGCGGGTACGACCTCCATGTGTGTACGCATCAGTGTGCGTAGGCCGTCTAACCATGGGGAAATGTGTGCGTGTTCCTTGGCGTCTGTCCCTGTCACTCTCTGTGTGGATGCCTGTGGGCCTCAGCGTGTGTGCCCCTGTGCTCTTTCGTGTGATTCTTTCCCAGTGATGGCAAAGCAGCAGGACGGAGTTTCCCCAGATTCTCGCTCCCTTGGGTGGTAGGCAGGGTGATGTTATTTCATGAGACATCTGCTCTGCTCCCCTGCCCCAGTCTCGGTTGGACCCCTCTGGGTGGTCTTTTCTCCATCACTCAGTCTGATTTGTTCCAGTTTGATCAGAGCAACAGTCCACCCTCTTGAGGCAGCATCCAGTGAGTCCTGGGTCCCGGCTGTAGACCCCCTGGCCATGGAGGCGGGGAGGAGGGGCTGCTTTGAGACATTTAGCCAGGGTGACTGTTCTGTTGCAAGATGCTAACTTAGGGAATACCCTAGGGGTCCAGTGTTAAGACTCTGAGCAGGTTCAGTTCCTGGTTGGGGAACTAAGATCCCACAAACAGGGCTGTGGGGCAAAAATAATAATAAAATTAAAATGTTTACTCTTAAAAGATGCTAACCAGGACCCTCCAGCACACACCTGGCCATTTTGGGGGTGCAGAATTCTAGACCTGTCAGGCTGTGGGGGGCCATCCTGGAACAGGGGTGTCTCCCTTTGTCTGAGTATACCCACAAGCCAAACGGCAACACATGTGTGTGTGTGTTCCATGATATATGCGTCATCCCGGTGGCCCTGGGTGCCAGGGTGCACAGTGAATGTCAGAGGCAGATAGTGGGTGGCAGAGAGCAGCATGGTGTGAAGGGGGATTGGGGGGAGCTCCCAGCCTGAGATGCCCTGACCTCAACGTGTGCCCTAGGCCTTGAGTGGGAGAGGAGTGTACCCAGTTGCATGGGGGCTGGAAGGTATTTCCGGGTGACTTTGTGCTGACTGGGTCACCAAGTGCCCTGGCACCTCCTCTGCAAATGGCCTCCACCCCCAGCACCGCATTTGGTCCTCAGACCCATTACTGTCCTGCCCGTTCCTCCTTACCAGCTGTAACTCCCACTTCACAGGTGAGGAAAATGAGGCTAAATGCTGGGCTGCCAAGGCCCCAGAGTTGAGCTCTGAAGCTCCCCTGCAGGGCTCCAGGTCTGGGAGGAAGGGGGTGCCACAACCTCACATTCCTCCTGCATGGAACCCACACAGTGGAGAGGGTCTCCTGGACACCTGAAAGTTCTAGGAAGAGGTCCCTCCTCCCACCCACCCCATTTCTGTCATCCCTCTTACAAGTAACTCATTGGAGCATTAGATTAAAACATTGATTTCCTGGGAATTCCCTGATGGTAAAGAATCTGCCTGCAATGCAGGAGACTCGGCTTCAGTTCCTGGATCAAGAAGAAGGGAATGGCCAGTATTCTTGCCTGGAAAATTCCATGGACAGAGGAGCCTGGTGGGCTACAGTCCATGGGGTTGCAAAATGAGTCAAACACTACTGAGCGACTAACACTTTCACTTCCATTTTCCCTGGCTAGGACTCTTCCCTTTCACTGCTGAGGGACTGGGTTCAATCCCTGGTTGGGGAACTAAGATCCCCCACGATCTGTCCCAGCTCACCCACCTCCTGAGATTTCCCTAGGAGACTAGATCAAAATCCACAGCTTCACTGTAGAGCTTCCACACCTCTGTTCTGAGTGAGTGAGTGAAAGTTTCTCAGTTGTGTCCAACTCTTTGAGATCCCATGGACTATACAGACCATGGTATTCTCCAGGCCAGAATACTGGAGGGGTAGCCTTTCCCCTTCTCCAAAGGATCAGCCCAACCCAGGGATAGAACCCAGATCTCCTGCATTGCAGGCAGATTCTTCACCAACTGAGCTACCAGGGAAGCCCTTATCTTGACCTTTGAGAACCTGCACTGAGCTTTGAACGTCTTGATGGTTTCCTCAGGGCTCTGCCATTTCCGCTGCTGGAATGCCCTTCCTCTGGTAAAACCTCACTGACCCTTTTGTGAAACTTCATTGCTGCTCCAGGCTGGTAACCTTTCAGTTGACAGCCTGCTCCCCTGTGATCCCAAAGCATTTTGTTCATCACTCTGAGAGCCCTTGCCAGAGTATAGCCTCCCTAGCGCTCCACCTGTTTGGCTCTCACCCGTGAGCTCCTCTAGGCGCCCACGGATACTTGTAATGAATGAATGCCTCCTGTCCCTCCCACTGGCGGGGAGCATTCTTCCTGCGGTCTAACCCGAGTCGCTCCTGCTGCAGCGCGCGCGGCGCGAAGGGTAAGAGAGTGACACCTGGCCAGGTGCGCGCCGCGAGTCCCCTCCCACCTCCGCCCCCCCGCCCCCTCGCCGCCGCCGCCCTGCTGGCGACCCCGGCCCCCCAGCCGCTGGCGCCTCTTCGCCCCGGTTACCGCTAGTGGCTGCTGTCGCTCAGTGGAGCCCAAGGAGGCCGCGGCCAGAGCGTCCACCGAGCAAGATGGTGGCTCCCGAGTCTCCGTGAGTCCGGGCGGGAGGGGGCGCCCCCTCCCGGAGCCTCTGGGCAGGGGGCGGCGACGGGGCTGGGGGCCCTGCGGGCGAGTTGGCGCGGGGCGGGCGGCACCCATCGGAGGGCTCCTCCACCGCGCGCCCGCCCGGCCCGGGGAGGCTGGGCAAGGGTGTGCAGGGAGCCCCGACCTCACCTGGCTGCCTGCGGGGTAGGAGAGGGGACACCCGCCCCTACCCTGCCTGAAGCGGGACCTCTTTCTAGTGGGATCCCGAAAGGAAGGGACCCAAAGAAGCCTAAGCAGGGGACTGGGGACCCCCATCCTAGAGCCAGATGAACACTCGGTTTGAGGCTTTCGTACAAGGATGGAGGTGGGGACCGCTGGCCAACACGTCATCACCTCATGGACCCCCATCCAGCTGGCCAGGGTGTGGAGAGGTGTGAGGCCACCTGGGTCTGCAACAGGTACACCCTCCTCCTCGTTAGCCTTGGTCACATAGTCAGTCTTATTTACATCCGGCCCCACCCAGCCCGGTTCCCTCAGGAGCCAGGCAAAGAGTCCCACTGAGGTGGGGGAATGTCAATGGCTTTTGCCAGGATCTCCTGGAATAGCGCTGTTCAATAGAACTTTCTGGGATGTGTATATGTTCTCTGTCTGGGCCATCTAATAAGATAGGCACTAGCCACACGTGGTTATCGAGAGGTTGAAATATGACTAGTGTGACTGAGGAACTGAACTTTTAGATTTAAAATTCGGATTAATTTTAAACCACCACATGTGGCTGGTGGCTACCTTATTGGACAGTGCAGTTTCAGAATTTTCATCTTCCCAGTTCTCCTTTCTCCCTACTCTTTGGTCCTTGTCTCAAGAACATCCTAGGTCTCACGGTAGTTTTATCCCTCTGCAGAATGGGATAGTTTCTAGGTATAGGAAAGGCCCTGACAAACTTCCAGAAGGATGTTACCTTGGCTTTGTACCTCCTCCTCATTCCGAGATCCTTTGGGTTGTGGACTGGACAAGGCCACAGAAGCAGCCCGGGATCTAGGAGAAAAGGATGTCAAGGTAGCTATTTTAGCTACCCAACAGGTGCCCAGGGGCCCACTCCATCACTCTCTCTGCTGTCTGAGAGCTCCTGCTTCCTTATCTGTTTACTTCTCAAATTTGCTGGAGCACCTGCTGGGTGCCAGGCATGGTTCCCTGCTCTGAAGTCCAGACAGGAACAAGTTAATTACCTTTCCTGCCCTCAGGGAATTTGTGGGAGGGAATGAGTGGGTGGACAGCAAGAGTGCAAGCCATAGAAATTACAACGAAATAAGCAGATTTATAAACTTTGGGGAGCGTGTTGGAAAGAACAGGGGCTAGTGACAGAGAATAAGGGGACTTGCTGGGAGAGGATTATTAGTGAAGCCTCCCCTGAAGAGCAGCCATGATGCTAAGACAGAGGGGAAGTAGAACAGACGAAGTGTTGGGAGGGGGGAGAGTGGGAACATTCTGGAAAAAAGCACAGCATGTGCAGAGGTCCTGGGGACGGGACTCTGGCACTCTGAGTAAAGACCAGTGTATCTGGAAGGGGAGGGAGGCACAAGTGTTCCCTAGGGACGTCAGCGGTGCCTGAACATTTGGCACACCTAGAAAGGGATTCTGGTGCTGGCCTCAGAGCAATGGGCAGTAAAGCGAGTTGTTTGTTTGGCTTTTGGTTTTTCCTTTGGGATAAGGGATCTTAGTTCCTGGACCAGGGATCAAACCTGCATTCCCTGCATTTGAAGCACAGAGTCTTAACTACTGGGGTTTCCCAGATGGCGCTAGTGGTAAAGCACCTGCCTGCCAATGCAAGAGACATAAGAGATGTGGGTTCGATCCCTAGGTCAGAAAGATCCCTTGGAGGAGCGCATGGCAACCCACTCCAGTTTTTTTTTTTTTTTGCCAGGAGAATCCCTTGGACAGAGGAGCCTGGCAGGCTATAGTCGATAGGGCTGCAAAGAGTTGGACACAACTGAAGCGACTTAGCACGCATGCACGTCTTAACCCCTGGACCACAGGGAAGTCCCAGTAGTGAGAGGATTTTAAGTGGTATATTTTTAAGAGCCCCCTCTGGTACTGAGAGTTTCTGACCCAAGAGCAGGGTAAGAGTGGAGACCCAGAGTGCCATCAGGAATCAACTGACATAGTCCAAGCAAGAGAGGATGGTGGCCAGGACAAGGATGGTGGCAGTGGCACGGAGAGGAGGGAGGAGTTAGAGGTAGATCGGGAGGTGGACTCAATAGGACCTGTGGCTGGATCAGGTCCTAATGCGGAAGAGAGTGGGGGTTGGACAGGCAGGTTTCTAGCCAGAGCACCTGGGTGGGAGAATGGGCCGTTTTCTGAGTGAGGGAGCCTGGGAGAGGAGCAGATGTTGTAGGGACAGATGCAGGAGAGATCTGTCTAGAAAAGCCAGGAAGGCACTTGGATAGAGAGGTGTGGTGCCCAGAGGAGTGTCCTTCAGAAATGGTTCTGACTCTTTGGATGGTTTGAGATTGGGAAAAAGAGGATGAGATGACATCAAAGGAGTGGTTGATGAAAGCAATGAAATCCAGGGGATGTGGGATCCTGGAAGGTCAGAGAAAAGTGTTTCAGGAGATTGTGATGATCAGTACCAATTGCCCCCTACAATCCAGGGGAAGAGGACCAGCAAGGTTCACCCACTTCAGGCAACATGGAATGTTTCTCCTTATACTGAATGGGTTCCCCCTGGAATTCTACCCATCTACCCTTATTGTCAGAGAAGGCAATGGCATCCCACTCCAGTACTGTTGCCTGGAAAATCCCATGGACGGAGGAGCCTGGTGGGCTACAGTCCATGGGGTCGCTAAAAGTTGGACACGACTGAGCGACTTCACTTTCACTTTTCACTTTCATGCATTGGAGAAGGAAATGGCAACCCACTCTAGTGTTCTTGCCTGGAGAATCCCAGGGACGGGGGGAGCCTGGTGGGCTGCCATCTATGGGGTCGCACAGAGTTGGACACGACTGAAGCAACTTAGCAGCAGCAGCAACCCTTATTGTACCCACCCACTAAGTGCCAGGTTCTACACAGAGTTCTGGGAATAATATCAGATGGGCAAGACAGTCACTGCTTTCTCAGAGTTTAGAATCAGTTAAACCAATGGTCTCAGAAACAAGTTGTTTCATACACTCAAAATAAATCCTTTCATTCTTTCAAGCAATCAACTTTTGCTGAGAGCCATCTGCATGCACAAGAACCTAGAGGTATAAAAATAATATATGAATAAATGTGATTCTGGCCTTTCAGGAACCAAGTGCAGAGTTACATAGAGGATCCCTGTGCTCACTGTGTTGTGTTACAAAGACTGGTACACGGGGAATTACGGGTGATGAGAGGACAGGTGGAGCTTCCCCGGTGGCTCAGTGGTAAAGAATCCATCTCCTAATGCAGGAGATGCGAGTCTGATCCCTGGGTCAGAAATATCCACTGGAGAAGGAAATGGCAACTCACTCCAGTATTCTTGCCTGGAGAATCCCATGGACAGAGGAGCCTGGCGGGTTACAGTCCATAGCATCGCAAAAGAATCAGACACGACTTAGCAGCTAAACAACAAAGAGGACATGTACCAACCCAGGTTGGGGGGTGGATCAGGTGGCAGAAGGGATGCCTGAGCTGCTCTCTGGGAATGAATGGGAAACAGCCAGGGAAAAAGGGGAGTTCTAGGCACAGGGGGTGGAGGCAGGAGCAAACATAACAGTAATGTGTGTGGGTCACAGTAAGCCTTTGGATCTGGCTGAGCAGACAGAAGTGAGGAAGGTTCTGGAGGTGTCTAGAGGTTAGGGGGACCTCTCTGGCTCGTGGTGAGGTATGTAGATTTAGGCAGTGGGACACCACTGAAGACGTGGACACAAGGGAGTAACATAGTGAGATCTGTGTGTGGCCTTGCTCTCTGGCTGTTTCATGAGGTATGAGTGGGGAACCACTGCAGAGGTGGAGGATGCTGCATAATCCAGAGGAGACGGTGCAGGCCAGGGTCTCAGTGTGGTCTGTGGCGTCACGAGGACTCGGGTTCTATTGCACTAATCAAAAAGTTCATTCGGGTTTTCCTGTAAGATGTTATGGGAAAGTGAAAGTCATTCATTCGTGTCCGACTCTTTGTGACCCCTTGGACCATAGTCCATGGAATTCTCCAGGCCAGACTACTGGGGTGGCTAGCCTTTCCCTTCTCCAGGGGATCTTCCCAACCTGGGGATTGAACCCAGGTCTCCTGCAGTGCAGGCGGATTCTTTACCAGCTGAGCCACAAGGAAAGTCCACGAATACTTGAGTGGGTAGCCTATCCCTCCTCCAGTGGATCTTCCTGACCTAGGAATCGAACCGGGGTCTCCTGTATTGCAGGTGGTTCTTTACCAACTGAGCTATCAGGGAAGCCCAAGATGTTATGGAGGAAAACTCCAAATGAACTTTGGGGCCAACCCAATAATTCCACCTCAGCCACTTACTGCTTGGCAAACCTTGGGCAAGTCCCTGTAAGTCCCTGAGCTTCAGTTTCCTCCTGTCCAAAGTGAGGATTATACTTGCAAGAGTAATCTTGGTCTCCCAATGGTGCCATCACAACCCTTAGCACAGGGCCTGACTCAGTTCACATTCAGTAAATGGTAGCGACTGCTGTTGTCATCAGTAAGCCCAGAGAGGAGGGGCAGGTGTGAGAGAATTAGGAAGCAGAGGTGGCAAGTCTTGGCCATCATTTGGCGTGGCCTTCTGGGACTGAACTGCTCGTTCTCATCTAGCACCGGGGGTGGTGATAGAGTGAGGGAGGCAACCAGCTGACTGCCTTCAGTCTGGGACCCAGCCCTCACCTCACGTCTGGGCTACCCTTCCTAGAACCGCACTGCTGGTGTGTGTGTGAGTGTATCCATGTGTGTCTTTAGCGAATGAAGCTCCAGAGAAAACCAATCCTGTTTCTCAGTCCTGTGGCTCTAGGAGCGCAGCTAGCTGCTAACTTCCTTCTGAAGACACCAGTTATCCTTTGGGCAAGGTGTCAGGATTCAGTCATGAGTTCTTCATGAGCCCTGAGAAACACTGTTGGTCTCCAGGACTCAGTCCCCACGCTTATAAAATTGTGTAGGTGGTGCCAATCTTTGCAGCTCTGAGTTCTGACATGCTTCAGCAGTCAAAGCAATTGATGCCTTGTCCTGGATGGAGGGAGACCCTCTCCAGGGAGCTGGGACCCCCATACCTCGACCCACTTTGGATAACACTCTATGGCCAACTCCCGGTAGCTCTCCCCCCCCCGGGTCCAAACCACCCCTTGGTCGGGGAGTGCTCTGCAGGCAGTGTAACCCCCAGTGGACTCCTGACACCTCTCCTTTGTTTCTTTCACCTCCAGTCTCCCACCAGCAGAGCGCAAGTAAACTTTCCTGGCTAAGTTAGATGAATGGTCCCCTTTAGCCCGGCGGGCTGCCCCGCTCCTGCCTCCCTACAAACTCCCCCTGTCAAGGGAGGTGCTTCGGTGTGCAGGGAGGCTGGGGGGCAAGAGCATTTGGGCAGGGGTTGGGGGTGCCCTGCCCCCCCGAGGAGGAATGGTACCCCCAGGGAAGAAACCAGCTGGAGAGGCCTCCAACTCCAACAAGAAGTGCAAGCGTTACTTCAACGAGCACTGGAAAGAGGAGTTCACCTGGTTGGACTTTGACTACGAACGGAAGCTGATGTTCTGCCTCGAGTGCCGCCAGGCCCTGGTGCGGAACAAGCATGGCAAAGCGGAGAATGCCTTCACCGTGGGCACCGACAACTTCCAGCGCCATGCCCTGCTGCGCCACGTGACCTCGGGGCCCATCGCCAGGCTCTGGCTGCCAACCGGGGCCAGCCCTCTTTTGAGGGCCAGGCTGAGGGCGGAGGGGCCTGCCCAGGCCTGGCCACCGCCCCCGGCTCCAGGGGCGTCAAGGTGGAAGCAGACCCGGCTAAAGTGGCCGTGCTGACCACAGTGTACTGCATGGCCAAGGAGGAAGTGCCTGACGACCGCTGCTCTGCCCTGCTCGAGCTGCAGAGATTCAACCTGTGCCAGGCGCTGCTGGGCATGGAGCACGGCGATTACTACAGCCCCAGGAGAGTGAGGGACATGCAGGTGGGTGGCAGCCAGGGGTGTGGGGGAGGGATTGAGGAAGGAGGACATTGAGCCATCTGGGCATGGTACCAGCATGCCAGGTCCTCGGGGAAGAGGCCAAAGCAGTTCATTCACACCTTCACCAATCAGAGCCTGCACTGAGGGCATACTAGGTGCCAGGCCCCGGGCCAGCTGCGGGCGCCTAACAGTGAAGAGGCCGGACCAGGCTCTGTCCTCGGGGGCTCAGGTGTGCTTGGCTCACTACCTAGGCCAGAGGTTGCAAACTGGTGGCCTGGGGGCTTGATTGGCTCACAGGCATGTTTTGGTAGTTTTCACAGTGTTTTCAAAAGACTTAAATTAGTTTCCAAGTTAAAAAAAAAATTCCATATAAAAATGTGGACTTCTGACTTCTGCTGAAAAACTAGGTCCTGTGCAGTCAGGGCATGAAGTTCTGCAGTTGGAGAGCAGGGCATGGGCTTCCCCCATTCCCTTTGGTTTATCCCTGGTCCTCTTGAAACTCAGTATCACCCACATGGCCGCTGGGGACATGCGCACTCATGTAGCTCTGTCCTAGGTACTGGCTTTATGAGTCCTGGGGGCTGGTGTGGGGGTGAAGAGGTTGGATCTCATCCTGCCGGAGATGAGAGACAAACAGCACACAGCTGGGGCCCTGTTTAACCTGTGGGCAGTCAACCTATCAGTTAATCCTGGAGCAGCAGAGCAGAGGAGACCCCCAAGAATAAGGCTGACTGGGGCAATGCTGTAGAAAACCAAACAGACGCTTTAGAATCTTTATGATTCCTAGAGCACATTCACATTTATAAACATAACAACAAAAGATTACATGGATGGGGGTTTTGGAGGTCCTGTGATTAAGACTCCAAGCTTTCACTGCTGAGGGCCCGGGGTTCAATTCCTGGTTGGGGAACTAGATCACAGAAGCAGTGTGGCGTGAGTTAAAAAAAAAATTGGTAAGTCACAACAACCTTTTAAGGAGATTGGGGGCAGGTATTAGCCTCAAGGCAACTGAGAGATGAACAGAGAGGTCAAATGATTTGCCCAAGGTCACACAGCCAGTAAGTGACAAAGCTAGGATTAGTCCACAAGACTGTCCAGCTGCAGCCTGTGCTCTTTCACCCCATCCCGTCTGCCTTCCCTTCTCAGGACAAGCCTAACCCTGCCCTCCCTCTTTTTCTCTCCCTGGCTGTCCCAGGTGGCCATCGCCAGTGTCTTGCACACAGAGGCCCGTCAGCGCCTGAAGGCATCCCCCGTATGTGGGCCTGGTGTTGGACGAGACCAGGGACTGGCCTGAGTCCCACCGTCTGGCCTTGTTTGTCACTTCGGTGTCCCCCTGCGATGGCCAGCCTGCCACCACCTTTCTGGGCAGTGTGGAGCTACAGGAAGGCGAGGCCACCGCTGGCCAAGTCCTGGACATCCTGCAGGCTTTCGGCGTGTCTGCATCCAAGCTGGCCTGGCTCAGCTCAAGCCTCCCCCAGTGACCTCCTGGGGAGGGTGCGTCCACAGCTCCAGGCCGCCTGCCCACTGCTCACAGAGTTACACTGCCTCCCTGGCCGGACAGACCCCAAGCCCCCTGCCTACCTAGGTGAATATGAAAGTGTACTGGATGCCCTATTCCGCCTGCACGGCGGCCCCAGTTCTCACGTGGTCCCTGAACTCAGGGCGGCACTGGACCTTGCAGCTATTGACTTGGCAGGACCACGGCCAGTGCCCTGGGCCTCCCTGCTGCCTGTGGTGGAAGCTGTGGCTGAGGCTTGGCCTTGCCTGGTGCTCACACTGGAGGCCTCTGCCCCAGCCTCGCCTACCACAAGGGCGCTGGCCCTCGCCCTGCGCCAGTTCACCTTCGTGGCCTTCACCCACCTCCTGCTGGATGTTCTGCCCTCCGTGCAAAAGCTGGCCCTTGTCCTGCAGCCAGAAGAGCCGGATTTGGCCTTGCTGCAGCCTCTTGTGATGGCAGCTACAGCCTCCCTCCACGCACAGTGCAGTTCAGGTGGGGCGCGCCTCCAGGGCTTCCTCCAGGAACTGGCATCCTCTAGCCCCGATCTGGGCTGTGGCCGCTGCACCTACCGCGGCGTGGAGCTGGTGGGCTACTCTGAGGCTGCGGTCCAGGGCTTGGAGCGGCTGCGGGGGGGCCTTCCTGGACTCCATGCGGAGGGGGCTGCGAGACTCTTACCCTGGGCCCTCGCTGGACGCCGTGGCCGCCTTCGCGGCCATCTTCGACCCCCCGCCGCTACCCGCAGGCCCCCGAGGGAGCTGGGCGCGCACGGCGAGGGGGCACTCCGCATCCCTGCTGCGCGCCTTCGCCCCCGCTGTGGTGCGCCAGAGGGCGCTGGGCGACTTCGCGCTCTTCAAGCGCGTGGTGTGCAGCTTGGGGCGGCTGGGCCCGCGGGCCCTGTGCACCAAACTGGCGTGCGCGCGCTCAGAACTGCACGAGCTCTTCCCCGACTTCGCCGCCCTGGCCGCACTGGCCTTGGCGCTGCCTGCGGGCGCCGGCCTCCTGGACAAGGTCGGCCGCAGCCGGGAGCTGCGGTGGTGGGGGCCGGACGGGGCAGGGGAAGGACGGGGCTGCCCCGCGGTTAAGATCGCGGTAGATGGGCCGCCGCTGCACGAGTTTGACTTTGCGCTGGCGGTGGAGTTCCTAGAGAGCGGGTGGGGCGAGGGCCTCCTGGGCTCGCAGCTCACCTGAGAGCGGCCTACTCTCCTCTGTCCAGCCAGTCTGGGGCCCTGGACTCGCTAAGGGCCAAGCCAGACTTGACCTAGCAAGCTTACCTCCTAACTGTGGCCTCCCACCCACATTCCCTGGGCTTCCTTGGCTCCAAGCTGAGTACTAACCCGGCTCAGTGGGATGTGGAAGAGGGGCTGGGTTGGGGTTGCAAGTGGGGGCTTGGGCCCGTGGGCAGAGGTGCTAGGGTCTCAGGCACCCTAAATATCGCTCCTGACCTTTCCAGTTCTCTGGGGAGTAGTTCACCCTCTTCCTTCGGAACTCTGCTCAAGTTTTCTCGCTAGAAAAGCTGAGGGGTCTTGGTTGGAAGGAGGAAGACAGCCTCCACAGCTGAGGGGTTGAAGGCCGGGAAACTGGCTCCTTGACTGTTAGCCCTGCTCCTAGCAACATGTCTCCTCTTCAGATATGACTGGGGGAAAAAATGACTGTCTTTATTTTTGACACAGCAGAGCACCCTCTCTGTGAAAAAGCTCAAGGGAAGTAAGAGGTGCCCTCTCCACCAACAGGTTGCCTGAGACTTTTCTGTACTTGGCTGTACGTAGACATCCACTCCAGTATTCTTGCCTGGAAAATCCCATGGACAGAGGAGCCTGGGAGTCAACAGTCCAGAGGGTGGCAAAGAGTCGGACTAGACTGAAGAGACTTAGCGCACACACATATTTATCAATGTGAAATAAATCTATCCTAGCCTCCCTCGTGTTAACACACAAAATGAAAAGGACTTCTTTTGGTTTTGCAACAACAGGGTTTTAAAAAGTCCCAAATGGGCTGAATTTATTTCTAATTTTTTTTCTTCCTCAAAGTCTGGTTGTTCTCCAAGTTCCTAACTTTCCCCAGCCCTTGCCTCAGATCTCTCTCTCTCTCTTTTTTTTTTTTTGGCAGTGCTGAGATTTTAGTTCCCTGACCAGGGACTGAACCCAGGCCCCTGCCTCAGACCTTTAAGACCAAAGACTGTATAAACCACAGTGCTGGACTGGTTGACCCCAAGGACCAGCCTCAGGCCTGACCCAGGGGTGTTGGAGGGCTTTTGTCTCCAGTGGAGAGCAGTTGGGGCCTCACTGGAGTTGGGGAACACATCCCTTCAGATTCTAGGGGTTTCCTATCCCCTCTGTCAGTCCTTGCTGTGAATGTTGTGGGGGACCTGGAGGGGAGTAGTTAGTGAGAGGGGCGGGGGCTGGCCTTTCCAAGTCTCCTAGGTTTGGGTTTAATTTGCAATAAAGTGGAAACTCAGTGCATCACGCAGTCTCCATGGTGGTGTGTGTGTCAGAGGCCCGCCCCGACTCCCCTCTGGGGTTCACTGGGGCCATAATGCTGCCCCTGTGGGGGAGGTGGTCATCCTTCTGGGCTGGGAGCCTGGAACTGTGGACCCTCTGCTTCCCCTTCCCCAGTGGTGCAGGGGAAAGGCGCAGAAATGGGCTGTAATCACCCTGGGTTTAGCCAGTGCTGCCTTGTGGAGATGGGAGTTTCCGCCTGGCTCAACAGCCAAGAAGCCCATCAACCTCTTGTTCTGGCTGTGGAGGGAGGAGCGAGCCCTGTGACTCCCTGTTTCAGACCCTGCCCTTCTTCCTCCTGCAGCAGGCCCGGCCTCCGGAGCCCCCAGCCCGCTGCTGGCCTCCCTGGCCCTGCCCGCCAGGCCTCTGCAGCCCCCGCTGGACTTCAAGCACTTGCTCACCTTCCACTTCAATGGCGCCACCCCGCTCAGTCTCTTCCCCAACTTCAGCACGGTACGGGCTGGGCGGGCGGGTTGGGGGAGTGCAACCCAGCATGGGGGTGGGTGGGGAAGGTGGGCTCCCAGGGGCCGGCTCTTAGAAGCTGGGTTCAACCAGCAGCAACATCCCTCTGAGTGACCAGGTGCTCCCAAAATGGGGCCCAGCTCCTGCTTAGGCCAGAATATCCGGAATGCTGCTGTCCTCTCCCCCAGCAACTGGTGCTGAGCCCGGAGGGCCTGTGAGCTCCAGGCTTCATCGAGTTTTCATAAAGGGGCATCTGTGGATGATCTGTGTATGTCTGTGTGCCTTTCTGTTTTAGTTTGTCTCTGTAGGACTTTGTGTGTATTTATGGGTGTGAGTTTGTGCACGTGTGCTTTATGCCTATGTAGTTGTCTTTATGTAGCGTATATGCCTGGATATCTGAGTTTTTTGTGTCGACTGTGTATGTGTTTGGTGTGTGTCTGGCCTCTGCGTGTATGTTTTCATATGGTGTGGGTGATTGTAAGTTTGTGGATGTGTGCCATTGGTGTGCAGGTGAGTGTGTATCTTTCTGCTTGTTTCTGTGATTTGTAACTATCGCTAAGTTTATGTGCTGTGTGTCTGCCTACTAGTCTGTGTACTAGTATTTCCATGTATGTGTGTAAATCTGAAATTTACTTCACTATATGAGCTATAAGGTATATGACCCTTTTAAAAATTCTTTTGAAAAATCAAATGTAATCATCGATGAGCCTCACCCCATCCTGACAATATGGTGGGAAACTCTATCTAATCACCCTTGGGAGCCCCTTCCCTCCCACCCTCCAGGGTTGTACAAAGATCCTAAGGAGCCCAAGACAACTGGGGGAGGGGGTCCTCTGGTTTTTAGTCCCCACTGTCACTTGCTGACATGCTCATTGTTCAGGCACATGGTCCCTACGAGTCAATCTGCTGTTGTTCTCATCACTGGAGGCCCTGCAGGCCATTCTCCCCTGAAATCCTGTCCCATCCCGCCACTCACCCACCTCAGCCCCTGGCCCTGGGTGCTGTGAGGGTTAGAACCTCTTTCTGGTCTCAGGGAAGTTTCTGAAACCATGCTCTTCTCTCAAAGCCTGTGTTCTTCTCTCTCAGGAAGGTTTGGAAAGTTCTTCTTGACGAGTAAGCCCCCAACGACTTCTGCTTTTGACACAACAATCCAGCCCTTGAGAAAAGGGAACATAAAGACTTGGTTTGATAGAAGAAACAGAAATTATTTAAAATAAGGAAAAGAAAAAAATACAAATTCATATTCCAGGAACTGACCCTACTATTCAGGGAACCCTCTGGCTTCCATCTGCTAACCCTGCTCCCTGCCCCCAGCCTGGTCCCCCACTGCCCCTGGGCTGTGGCTGTCACTCTCAGGCCCTGTGACAGTGGCAGAGCTGATATGATAAGCTTTATCTCCGCCAGCCCACAGGCCCAGCACAAGGCTGGGTTATGGGGGCGGAAATTCCAAATTCCCTTCTCCGCTTCTCCCTGCCCTCAACTCTGCACACATAGATGTGATTCTCATGAATGAGGAAAAAAAGAGACCAGAGGGGCAGCAAGGGAAACCAGTGTGGTCACCAGGCCATGGTTGTGTTTCTCAAGATCACAAAAGTCACGTGGCCATCCCCCTGCCTCCAGGCACAAGCCTAGGCCGTCTAAGAAAGTCAGCCAGGGAAGAGGCTTTTCTTTTCAGTGTTTAATATCCACAGACATAGGAAATTTCTTCCTATGGGCTGACCACTACCCTCCTCCATAGACTTTAGTTTTAGGCAATTGGCACTGCCCTTCCACCTTACTTAGCTGACCCCACAGTCACTATGCCCTCCCACCCCCTCCACAGATGGACCCGGTCCAGAAAGCTGTCATCAGCCACACATTTGGGGTCCCCTCTCCCCTGAAGAAGAAGCTCTTCATTTCCTGTAACATCTGTCACCTGAGATTCAACTCAGCGGTGAGAGGGAGTTGTGGAAACAGGCTTGGGGGGTCGCTGGGCAGGGAGCGGGCTGGACCCTTGGCTTCCAGGTCTTTCCTGCCTGGAGGAATAGGGGTGGCAAAGGGACTGTGGTCTGTACTTTCTGTCCTTCGTTGAGGAAGAGCTGCTCCTGGCCCTTTATCCATCCCATCCTTTCCTCTCTCCAGAATCCTGTTGCCCCTTCCCAGCCCATCCCCCTGGGATTCTGTTTTCTTCCACCTATGCCTCGCTCCTGTGTTCTGGAACCTTCTAATGAGAGCAGGCTGCCCTTCCCTACTCTGGGTCCCAGGGGCCACCATCGGTTCTGGTTCAGGGCTGAGTTCTTAACACACCTGAGAGTCTACAGAATCTGTTTGTCCATCCTCTTAGTTAGTTCTCATGATATATCTGTGAGATGGTTCAAGGGCCCATCCTCAGCCTTTTTTCAGATGAGGAAACTGAGCTTCAGAGGGGTTAAGTGACTTGCCTGAGGTCATACAGCTGGTGATTAGCAGAGCTGGGATTTGAATCCAGGCCTGGCTTGACCCCACAGTCCACATACTTCCTAGCAGGGCCTGCCCCTAGAGAGTAGGGAAGCCTCATTCTGGCCTTCAAGGGAACGTTTGCTTTCTGTCCAGGCAACTTCTGCAGTTTGGGGAGATGCTGTTGGCAGACCTGCTCTTGTGAAAGCGGCTAAGGAGGGGCCACAGGGCCTTCTTTCCTACTTTGGGGAGCAACAAGCAGAAATCCTTAGTGGACAGGCCAGGTTTGGGGGTTCCTTCCAGGCTTTCAGGTTACATGAGTCATGCAAGTGATGGACAGAGAGACTCATTCTGATAAAGAAATCATATATTTTTCATGACAGGCTGAACACAGTGCCTGGCAAATAGCAAATGCTCAGGAACTATTTGTTAAAAAACACGTACAGAAGGATGAATGATCTGGAGTGTATGTTCCCTAAAGCATGGGGACTGCTCTGTTTTCCCAGTTGTGCGTTTGTAAACCTAGTAACTAATATTCACTGAGCACTTATTCTCTGTACTAGGCCCTTGTCATTCATCCCTAGGTCGGGAAGATCCCCTGGAGAAAGGAATGGCCACCCACTCCAATATTCTTGCCTGGATAATCCCACGGACAGAGAAGCCTGGCAGGGTATAGTCCATAGGGTCGCAAAGAGTCAGACACAACTGAGCGACTAACACTTCCGCTTTCACTTGTCATTCACATTTTCATTCTCACAACCCTGTGAAATCAATATTATCATCCCAAAGCTTAAGAGTCAGGAAACTGAGACTCAGAAAGATGAAGTGACTTGCCCAAAGACGCACAGCTAAAAAGGCGCTGAGGCAGAATTGGAAGGCGGTGGCGGTTTGCCTGGGAGTTCACGTATGAGAATGCATTCTGTAACCTTCGGGTCCACACACATGCTATGATGACAGACAATGGCAAGGGTTTGCCCCCCGTGTGGCCGGAGCCCTGCCTCCCTCTGACCTGCCCCCCTACGCACCAGCTCATGGATGGGGAAGGTAGATGGAGCAAATGAATAGTGACTGCAGGCTCTCCCTCCCCAGAACCAGGCCGAAGCTCATTACAAAGGCCACAAACATGCCAGAAAACTCAAGGCTGTTGAAGCTGCCAAGAGCAAACAGAGGCCGCAAACCCTGACCCAGGATGAGACGCTGGTGTCCCCCACCCCGACTCCAGCCGGTCTGGCCCCTGAAGAGCTGCGCAGCAAAGGTCAGTCCTGAACTTCTGTCCCGCCCCCATCCCACTCCAAATCGGGTTTCTGACAAGGGGTTGAGTGCTCTCTGCGTGTTATTATTCCCGCTTGTGTTGGAGTATCCCATCTGTTCAGGAGAGGCACACATCGCATGGAAGAGCATCTCGGATTTTCCAGCCCGAATCTGCTGAGGTGAAGAAACATGCCACAAGCACCCAGAAGCACCGCCCCCCAACTCCTCAGGCCCTCTCCCAGTCACTACCTTGTTAGCTTCCCAGGCCTGGGATAACAAATGACCACAAACTGGGTGGCTGAAAGTAACAGAACTGTATTTTCTGTTTCTGGAGGTCAGACCTTTGGAACAACGTGTCAGCAAGGTTGGTTCCTTCCCAGGGTGCAGAGAGAGAGTCTGTTTCATCCCCCTCTTTAGCTTCGTGGTTGCCAAGGTTGCCAGCAATCCTTGGCCACGTTCTGACCTTCTGTCTCCACCCTCACATCACCTTCTCCCTTGTGCCTGTGTGTTCACATGATCTTAGAAGGACACCAGTCACCGACCTAGGGCCCACTCTAGTCCAGTTTGATCTCATCTTAACTAATTACATCAGCAAAGACTCTGCTTTCCAGATAAGATCACATTCAGAGATTCCAGATGGATGTGAGTTTGGGGGTGATGCTATTCAACCACCTATAACCCTCCCCCAGGATAACCATGAGCCTGACTTTTCTCACCAGAGATTAGTCTCACCTGGTTTTGGTTAATGACATACAGATGGTTCCCACCTTCACAATGATTTGGATTTTGATCTTTTGACTTCCCAGGGCTTCCCTGGTGGCTCAGCGGTAAAGAATCCACCTGCAATGCAGGACACAGGGGTTTGATCCCTGAGTCGGGAAGATCCCCTCGAGAAGGGAATGGCAACCCACTTCAGTATTCTTGTCTGGAGAATCCCATGGATAGAGGAGACTGTTGGGCTACAGTCCATGGGGTCGCAAAGATCTGGGCATTACTGAAGTGACTTAGCACACAGCACGCATGGTATTAAAGTGATATGCATTCAGTTAGAAACTGGACTTCCAATTTCAAATTCTGATCTTTTCTGGGCTAGAGATATACAGTACATACTTTTAAAATATTTTAATTGGAGTATAATTGCTTTACTGTGTTGTTTTCAGTTCAGTTCTGTTGCTCAGTCATGTCCGACTCTTTGCAACCCCATGAACTGTAGTAAACCAGGCTTCCCTGTCCATTACCAACTCCCGGAGCTTGCTCAAACTCATGTCCATCAGGTCAGTGATGCCATCTAACCATCTGATCCTCTGTCATCCCCTTCTCCTCCTGCCTTCAATCTTTCCCAGTATCAGGATCTTTTCCAGTGAATCAGTTCTTCGCATCAGGTGGCCAAAGTATTGGAGCTTCAGCTTTAGCAGCAATCCTTCCAGTGAACATTCAGGACTGATTTCCTTTAGGATTGACTGATTCGATCTCCTTGTAGTCCAAGGGACTCTCAAGTCTTCTCAAACACCACAGTTCAAAACCGTCAATTCTTTAGCATTCAGCCTTCTTTATGTTCCAACTCTCACATCCATACATGACTACTGGAAAAACCATAGCTTTGACTAGATGGACCTTTGTTGGCAAAGTAAAGTCTCTGCTTTTTACTATGCTATCTAGATTGGCCATAGCTTTTCTTCCAAGGAGTAAGCATCTTTTGATTTCATGGCTGCAGTCGCCATCTGCAGTGATTTTGGAGCCCAAGAAGATAACAATGTTGTATTAGCTTCTGCTGTACAAGGAAGTGAGTCAGCTCTCTGTGTACATATATCTGCACCCTCTGGGCCCTCCTCTCATACCCTCCTCCTTCCACCCCTCCAGGTCACCACAGAGCACAGAACTGAGTTCCTTGTGCTGTACAGCAGCTTCCCACTAGCTGTCTGTTTTACACATGGTAGTGTATGTATCGGAGAAGGCAATGGCACTCCACTCCAGTACTCTTGCCTGGAAAATCCCATGGACGGAGGAGCCTGGTAGTCTGCAGTCCATGGGGTTGCTAAGAGTCGGACACGACTGAGCGACTTCACTTTTTCACTTTTCACTTTCATGCATTGGAGAGGGAAATGGCAACCCAGTCCAGTGTTCTTGCCTGGAGAATCCCAGGGATGGGGGATGGAGTCGCACGGAGTTGGACACGACTGAAGCGACTTAGCAGCAGCAGCAGTGTGTGTATGTCAGTCCTAATCTCCCAACTTGTTCCACCCTCCACTTCCCCTATGTGCATGTGTCCATTCTCTACCTCTGTGTCTCTATTCCTGCCCTGCAAATAGGTTCATGTGTACATTTTCCTAGATTCCACATACATGCATTAGTATATGATATTTGTTTTTCTCTTTCTGACTAACTTCACTCCGTATGACAGAGGTACGTACTCTTTTGTGATGTTGGAAAGCAGCAGCCACATGACCAGGAGGATAAACAACTGACACACAACCATTTTGTGCCCATGCAAGCAATGTGGTTTTCACTGTCAACACAATATTCCATAAATGACATGAGATAGTCAACACTTTATTATAAAATATGCTTTGTGTTAGATGATTGTGCTCAACTGTAAGCTAAGGTAGGTGTTCTGAGCACATTTAAGGTAGGCTGGGCCAAACTTTTATGTTCGGTAGGTTCAGTTCAGTCGCTCAGTCATGTCTGACTCTTTGCGACCCCATGAATCACAGCACGCCAGGCCTTCCTGTCCATCACCAACTCCTGGAGTTCACTCAGACTCATGGCCATCGAGTCGGTGATGCCATCCAGCCATCTCATCCTTTGTTGTCCCCTTCTCCTCCTGCCCCCAATCCCTCCCAGCATTAGAGTCTTTTCCAATGAGTCAACTCTTCGCATGAGGTGGCCAAAGTACTGGAGTTTCAGCTTTAGCATCATTCTTTCCAGGACTGGTCTCCTTTAGGATGGACTGGTTGGATCTCCTTGCAGTCCAAGGAATTCTCAAGAGTCTTCTCCAACACCACAGTTCAAAAGCATCAATTCTTCGGTGCTCAGCTTTCTTCACATTCCAACTCTCACATCCATACATGACTACTGGAAAAACCATAGCCTTGATTAGATGGACCTTTGTTGGCAAAGTAACGTCTCTGCTTTTTAACATGCTATCTAGGTTGGTCATAACTCCTTCCAAGGAGTCAGCGTCTTTTAATTTCATGGCTGCAATCACCATCTGCAGTGATTTTGGAGCCCCCAAAATAAAGTCTGACACTGTTTCCACTGTTTCCCCATCTATTTCCCATGAAGTGATGGGACCAGATGCCATGACCTTAGTTTTCTGAATGTTGAGCTTTACACCAACTTTTTCACTCTCCTCTTTCACTTTCAGCAAGAGGCTTTTTAGTTCCTCTTCACTTTCTGCCTTAAGGGTGGTGTCATCTGCATATCTGAGGTGATTGATCTTTCTCCCAGCAATCTTGATTCCAGCTTGTGCTTCTTCCAGCCCAGCGTTTCTCATGATGTACTCTGCATATAAGTTAAATAAGCAGGGTGACAATATACAGCCTTGACATACTCCTTTTCCTATTTGGAACCAGTCTGTTGTTCCATGTCCAGTTCTAACTGTTGCTTCCTGACCTGCATATAGATTTCTTAAGAGGCAGGTCAGGTGGTCTGGTATTCCCATCTCTTTTAGAATTTCCCACAGTTTATTGTGATCCACACAATCAAAGGCTTTGGCATACTCAATAAATTAGAAATAGGTGTTTTTCTGGAACTCTCTTGCTTTTTTGATGATCCAGAGGATGTTGGCAATTTGATCTCTGGTTCCTCTGCCTTTTAGGTTAGATGTATTAAATGCATTTTTAAATTATGATGGGTTTATTGGGAGGTAACCCCATTATAGGTTGAGGAAGATCTGGAGTATGTAGGTTTTGTATCTGGCCTCTTCCACTTTGTAGTGTGTAGCTGTGTTTTGTCCTTTTTCATTTCCATGTAGTATTCCATGACCACCAACTCTTTTCACTGTTGATGAATATTTGGATAGTTTCCAGTTTCTGCTGCTAGGAATAGTGCTCTATGAATATTACAGTACATCTTTTTGGTGACTTCCACTTATTTAACAGTTAGCTAATAACTGTAGATTATCAGGACTGGATGGTCTTTCTGAGACCACTGGGCCCAACTTTATGATTTCATGTAGGAAAGCTGAGGCCCAAAGAGGCCCAAGTCTGCCCAGTGATTTGGTGAGGAGTCTAGAATTCAGTGCTGGTCATCCCTACACCAGGGGCCCTCCACTCAGCCATGCTACCCCCAGAATGTCTGTGCTTAAAATCATGGTCTTGAGGGACCTCCCTGGCAGTCTAGTTGTTAGGACTTCAAGCTTCCACTGTAGGAGGTATGGGTTTGAACCCTGCTTGGGGAACTAAGATCCAACATGCCTCATGGAGCCAAAAGTGAGAAAAAATAATTTTTTTTTTAAGTTATGGTCTCGAGAATCATCTTGGAGCTTGCCCTCTTACCCAAGGCCTTCCATTTCTCCAGCAGTTCCTGCGGCCCCTCCTCCTGGTCCCGAAACCCAGTCACCCCGGGAGTCCAGAACCCACGCCCAGGGAACCAGTCCCCTCAGACCTCTTGGATGCTGCCTCCTCTTCCTCCTCTTCATCTTGCCCACCCTGCTCCCCAGAGCCTGGGCTAGAGGCCCCAGAGCCTGAACCGGCAGCAGCTGCTATGGGAAGCGGTGTGAGTGGGGAAGGCAGGAGCGAGAAGGGGCGCCTACTGCCCCACATGTAAGGTGACCGTGAATTCTGCCTCCCAGCTTCAGGCTCACAACACAGGTCAGTGCGCCCAGCCAGCTTGAGTCCGGGAGGAGATGCCCCTCACCAGATGCGGGCAGGCTGTCAGCCCCTGTGATCGAGGGCTGGGTGACAGAGGTGCTGTGCCCAGCTGTGAGTGGGCAGGCATTTGGGGTCCTCCAGCTAATGCTTGGGGACAGAGGATTGGGAAGAGACGTCTGAGGCAACAAGATCTGAAGGGTCTCACAGAAGATGGGAGACACCCTCTCCATCTCTCCTTAGGTCAGACCTGGGGGACAGGGTTGGGATGAGAGTCAAAGGGAGGCTGACCGTTTACTCTGCAAGGAAGCTTCCTGGAGGCATGAAACGAAAGCAGCTGGGAGGATCTTTGGGGCTTTCCAGATGGCACTAAAGAAACCCCTGCCAATGCAGGAGACATAAGAGATGTGGGTTTAATCCCTGAGATGCCGGGAGATCCCCTGGAGGAGGACGTGGCAACCCACTCTAGTATTCTTGCCTGGAGAATCCCATGGACAGAAGAGCCTGGTGGGCTCCAGTCCATGGGGTTGCAAAGAGTTGAACACGACTGAAGCGACTTAGCATGCATGGGAGGACCTTTCAGAGGGAAAGAGAAACTTCATATGGTTGTCGGTGTGGAGCAGCCTGGAGGCTTCAGGGGATAGCCAGGCTGACCTGGCTTGGAGGGGGTCTCCGTAGCCCTGCCGCCCCTCGCTCGTGCTGACAAGCTGTCTCCTTTCCTTCCGCCAGGAGCCAAGCACCGGTGGATGGTGGAAGGTCAGCGGGGTGCTCCCCGCAGGGGCCGGGCCGCACAGTGCCCCGGGGAGGAGCTGGACACAAGGCCAAGAGAGTGACAGGGGGCCGGGGGGCCGGCAGGGGCCCAGTCCCCCATTCCACTGTGCTCTCTGTCAGCTCCAGGTCAACTCAGAGACCCAACTCAAGCAGGTGGGGCAAGTGAGGCTGGGATTGGGGGTGGAGCAGAGGTGAGGGAGTGGAGCAGAGGTGAGGGATTGGGCCGCATGCCAGGCGGCAGGAGAGAGCCTTCAGGGAGAAGGTGGGTGGAGGAGAGCAGGGTGCAGGTGGAGAAAGAGGTGTGACGCTCAAGGGATGGTGAGCTCCTGGAAGGCAAAGGCCAATTCTTGCCTCCCCTTCCCAGGGCTGCTCTAGGGCCAAGGGGACTAGGTGTGTGAACTGTGGGTAGCAGAAGGGTGAGCTAGCCAAGCATGAGAGGGTAGTTTTGGGGTCCCTGGGTTCTTCATCTTGTTCCCAGTCTGTCTGTCTGTCTACTAGCACCTGAGCAGCAGGAGGCACAAAGACCGCCTGGCCGGGAAGCCCCCCAAACCCTCCAGCCAGCACAGCAAGCTGCAGAAACACGCAGCACTGGCTGTGAGTCTCCTCAAGGTATCGGTTCAGGTCCGGAGGGGGAGAAGGTTGGCCGCAAGGGAGGGCAGCCTGGGAGGTGGGAGGTGGGGCAGGAAGGAAGCCTCCCCACCCCATCTCATGGCGGCCTGGGCAGGGAAAGGACTGGGGTTGGGTTTTTGCTTGTCTTGGGATCTGCCCAGAAAAATTTCCGGGGAGGTGGGCCCAGGAAAGTCATCTCAGGGACAAGCGCAAGGGGGTGGGCGAGCATCTCCTGGTGACTGTGTCCACCCCCCACTCCCCATAGCCTCCCCCTTGGCCCATCCCAAGATTCTCCTCCCTCTGGACAGGACGACAGGTGGTGGAGAAAGCCCTGTGGAATGAACGTGTGGGGGTGGGAAGGGAGGAGGATTTAGGTTTGGAATCCTGAAAGTCACGTTTTTCCTGCAGCAAAAGGTCTAGGGATGGGGCCAAGGGAGGGGAGGGGATTTTCCTGGGGTCAGAGATTGTGTCCACCCCTCTTTTCTTTGCAGTCTAAACTGGCCTTGCAGAAGCAACTCACCAAGACTCTGGCAGCCCGCTTCTTGCCCAGCCCGCTCCCTACCGCGGCGGCAGCCATCTGTGCCCTGCCAGGGCCCCTGGCCCTCCGGCCTGCCCCTACAGCGGCCACCACCCTCTTCCCAGCTCCAATCCTGGGTCCAGCTCTGTTTCGCACCCCATCGGGAGCCGTTCGCCCTGCCACGGGACCCATCGTTTTGCCCCCTATTAGCCCTCCCGGGAGCCCAGGGCTGACTTCCCAGCAGTTGCCCTCCCAGCAGTTGCCCCTGCCTGCCACCGGCCCTGACCCCTCTCCCTGAGATGCCTCAGTTCCCTCCATCCCGCAGGAGAATGCCTTTTACAGCCTCGGGGTCCTGCCCAATCTAGGAAGAGCTGGGCTAACGCTAAGAGCTGCTGCCCAGCCCTCAGTCTGCACTGGGGACTCAACTAATGCCACCTTGGCCCACGGACCATCCATCTGCACCCTCCCTGCCTCTGATGTCTAGGGCTAGTCCTGGGCTCCCCTCCATTTCCCATCCTGACTTACGGGGAGCAAACCGAAAAATCCAAAGATCTATGCAATAATCCTAGCCCCAGCCCCATGGTGCTCTCATTCCCCCCAACTCAAGACCTAAAGCCATGTGGCCAGAGGCCCAAGGAATCTGACTTTCTCCTAGCCTGAGGACAAGACTGTGACCTCTATTCCCATGCCCTGCAGGGGGTGGGGTGGGGGTGGTCTTTCCTATTCACTGGATTCCCCAGAGAATCACTGGCAATGATGGAGGGGGTCTCCAGTGGGAGTGGGTTCAAGGCCGCCTGGACAAGGGTGTGGTGAACTGTGGAGAGAGGCGGCACCAAGTGGGGCAAAGCCAGGGGGTGTCTGGGGCTGCAAGCTTCTAGGGTTTTCGCTTACTGACAGGATGGGGTGAGGTGATGGTGATGTTCTGGCTGGGCCGTCTGTAATAGAGGAAATGACCAGTCCCACACACGTTCTCCCCTCTTAGCCTTTCATTGATTCTTCCTGAACCCCATCTCTCGACGGGGGAGGAGTGACATGGGGTCTCCCTCAGACTATGGGGCCCCTGACACCAAACCCACCCCCAGGGCTCCCCTCCAGTTCCTCACTTCAAACTGGCCCCCAGCACTCAATTCAGCTCTCCCCCAGACCAGCAGCCCAAGCCCCCTCTCGCTATGAACCGGAGTGTTGGGATCCACTCTCGAGACCCATTTTTGTGCTGTCAAGATGACTGCCACCACCCCCTCCCACCCCAGCACTGCCACCCACCACCCCACGATATGGGACTTCGCCAGTATCCGCCTGTTATCTTTTTTTTTTTAAAAGCTATTTCCAATGGGGGAACAAGAAAAAAGGGGGAGGGGAGGGAAACTTTTGATAACAGTTGTGGTTTTATTGTGTCCAACACATCAATAAATGAATTTAAGCTCAAGCCTGTATACGCCCTAAAACTGGACTTGCCCAGCTGGGCCGCCTGCCCCTGCTCGCCCCTCCCGTCCCGGGGAGAAGGGGCGTGTATTGGAGGTCATCTGGCTGTAGTGTTTCACCTGTGCTAGGTGTGTGCATCAGAAGCAGGTGAGCACGGGAGGTTGCAGGTTACAAGCTCACCTGAACAGCGTGCTGGAAGTGTGACCACCCTTCTGAGCCCCCAACAGGCCTGGCAGCTCCTGGGAAGCTGCTCCTGCTTGGCCTTGTTCTGCTCAGGCATCTGAGGTAAGAAGGGAGCGCTATAGGAGCACCTTGCCCAGCCTCCACTGGGGCAGCAGGCATATAAACACAGGAAACTGATAAATAGAGGAGTCCAGCCATCAGCGGAAAACCACCACAGGAACGGGAAAGACCGGTTCCCAGGCCCGGCAGGTCCGCTGATTGGGCACTGGGCGGCCGCTCTGGCAACTAGAGTGAGCAGTGCCCTCCTGCCCCCTGGTGGTCGGGGGGAGCAGTGTCCCAGCCTGCGGGGCTGTAGGCATAGCACCTTGAAAAGGGAGAAGCTGAGGGGACAGTGGCAGTTGCGGGCAGTATCCAACCACAGGGCTAGAGAGCATAGAATCAGGATCATCTTACAGATGAGAAAAGCGGAGCCCCCGAGAGGGGAAGGGCCTTGCAGGCCCACAAAGCCAGCTGCTGACTCCCAGCCCAGCTGCGTCTCATTCCACCTCACCCAGTGACATGCTCCCTGAGCAGGAAGAGGAAGCTGGGGGAAGAGTTACAACAGAAAAGGACACTCCCAGGAGGCTAGCTTCTTCTAGCCAAGGAGAGGACAGGAGAGAGGTTGGGTTACTGGATGAGAAGGTGCCCGGAACACCAGCACGCACACACATTCACATCCACACACAGATACCCGGACACCCTTTCTCGCGAGTCCAGGCTGGTGCCATGAGAGAAAAGCCATGTATGTGTGTGTGACCCAAACACCAGCATGCACACGTGCACATCTACACACAGATATGTGGAAGCCCTTACTCTACAGTCCAGGCTGGTGCCATGTGTGTGTGTGTGACCCAAACACCAGCACACATACGTGCACATCTACAGACAGATACGTGGACGCCCTTACTCTAGAGCCCAGGCGAGTACCATAAATGTGTGTGTGTGTGTGTGTGACCCAAACACCAGCATGCACATGTGCACATCTACACACAGATACGTGGACGCCCTTTCTCTACAGTCCAGGCTGGTGCCGTAAGTGTGTGTGTGACCCAAACACCAGCATGCACATGTGCACACCTAACATGGACGCCCTTTCTCTACAGTCCAGGCTGGTGCCGTGTGTGTGTGTGTGTGTGTGTGTGTGTGTGGTGTGTGTGTGTGCTGGTGCCGTGTGTGTGTGTGTGTGTGTGTGTGTGTGTGTGTATAGAGGCTTCCTGAACAGGGGGTTTGTGCACATAAGAGAGAGAGAATAGACACTGGCAGGAAACCAGGAAGTGGGAGGTCCCTGTGATAGGAAGCAGACCCTAGATGCAGCACTTCTGCATAGAGCTCTGCTTCCTCTCCTGGCAGGTAAAAGAGACAGTGACCCACAGCTACCCCAGTCACCGCAGGGCAGATATGATGGGGGCTGCGGGGGTTGGCGGTGCTAACCTAGACTGTCAGCAGTTCCCAGAGCTGGGGAGGGAGCAAAAGCGACCTGAGCCTCGGACAGCCCAGCTGCTTGGCCTAGTGGTGAGCTCCCCTCCTTGACTGGGAAGCAAAGCCCACCTAAACCCCCTTTCCCCCAACCCAACTTCCAGGGCTGGGAAGGCACCACTTCAGCCATCCAAGGAGCCGCTGCCCTTGTTCTTGCGGCTTAGGGGGAAGGCAGACTTGCTCTGGGGCTGGGTCATCTTGCTGGCCAGGTAGACGAAGGGCTCCAGCAGTGAACGGCGGTCAGCCACTGACACCTCCCACAGCTTCACCTTCTCCGACTTGGCCCAGTGCTGAGCCACGTCCGGGTCTACACGCCGCTGCTCCTGCAGGTCACACTTGTTGCCAAGGACCACAATGGTGACCTGTGGAAGAGGAACACAGGAGAGGCCTGTGGCTGCAGCATGGACCTTGGGGGCCGGGATGAGGGCCAGTGACCACGTCGAGCTTGTCATGGAACTCCCAGAGCGGGTACAGATGGAAGCTAGAACTTGAACAGAGGAAGGAGAGGAAAAAGCAACCATTTCCACCTTGGGGTCCTAGGGGAGGGGAAGAAGTCTCAACAGCTGAGGTCTCATCTCTTCCTACATGAGAAACTGTGGGCGGGACCTCCATCGGGTGCCAGATGGATGGCCAGAACCCTCCAGGGGTTCTGTTACAAGCCCTGTGTCATTCATGCCTGATCACTACTGGGAGTTAGTGCTGGCTAAGTTAACTGGTGAGGAAGCACTCCCAGAATGCCTGATTGAGAACAAAAGGGCCTTCACAGCTGAGCACACAACCACTATTAAAAAAGCCTAGTGAGGACAACATGTGTTAGGTCAGCGATCTCCTAAACTTGAGTAGCCTCTCTGGCTGAGCTGTCTCAACATGTGGGCACCTCTAGTGGTGAAGATACCTGGCAGTGGTCTCCAAGCCTGCCCTCCAGTTTCAAACCTAGCTCCTGGCAAATGAGTGAAAAACAGAGCCATTCCAGGCCTCCCAAAGCCAGCCCAGGGCCCGCTGTCTCTCACCACCGGGGTTCCCCACACACCTCCTTCTTGTCCTTGGATTTGTCAATCTCCTTCTTGAGCAGCTCCACACGCTGAAAGGACTCCCGGCTGTCCGTGCTGTAGACCAGGACATAGCCGTCAGTGCAGGAGAAGCAGTGCCGGGGCAACTCAGCCCCGTCTCGGAGCCCCCCGGGTGTCGTAGAAACGCACCTGCTCCCGGACCCCCGGTCAGTCTCAATGGAGCCCACGTAGATGTCCTCCTGCGTCTCAATCATCTCAGAACCTGGGACAAAATGAGGAGGAAAAACTTGTTTCTGGGCTTCCCTGGTGGCTCAGTGGTCAAGAATCCACCTGCCAATGCAGGAGATTTGAGTTCAATCCCTGACCTGGGAAGAGCCCACGTGCCTTGGAGCAACTATGCCCCTGTGTCACAATTACTGAGTCTGTGCTCTAGAGCCTGGGAACCACAACTTCTGAAGCCCATGTGCCCTGGCGCCCGTGCTCCGTAATGAGAGAAGCCACTGCAATGACAGGCCCACGCACTGCAACTACAGAGTAGCCCTCTCTTGCCTTCGTCACAACTAGAGAAAACCCATGCAGCAACGAAGACTCAGCACAGATTACAAAAACAACAACAACCTTGTTTCTAGGGGAGAAAAGACACTGGGAACCCGTGTGGCTGAGTGTATCCTAACAAGCCAACCAGATAGGGGGAGAAAGGAATATCAGGGCTGAGGATCGGGGTCAGACTTAAAATCTGGCTGGACTGGAATGATTTGAGGAACAGAGTCAATCTTATGCTGATACCACACTAAGCACAGCGTGACTTGCAAGCTTCTCCTTCCTATCCTTCTCTGATACTGGGTTTCCTCTTTCCAGACTTCTTCTGTGTGGCAGGGTTGGGATCTTTCAGATCCTAGGAGCACCACCAGGAGCAACTTTGGGCCTCTTGGTGTTGTGATCGAATCTTCTCTTCGTACTTCCACTTGCTCCACCACAGCCCATCCCCCACAACTCACCCACTACATGGTTTCCGTATAGAAGTTGCTCCAGGATTGAAGTCTTGCCCACAGAAGCTTGGCCACACACGACCACCTTGCAGCTCTTCCCCATGCTTAGCTTTCAACCCTGAAGAATGGAAGCACACTGGCTGAGGCAGGATTAAAACACAGGGCCTGCCCTTAATGGGGGGCCCAAGTTCTGAACCGGACGCACAGCCTTGAGGAGTCGGCACTGTCCACTACCCTCAGCAGGGTGTATTGTGTCCGCTATAGGGTCTCTGACGTGTCTGCGTCTGCTACTGGACAGTGAGCTGTATCGTACTCATCTTATCCCCAGGACGTGGTCAGTAAGTGGCACAGAGCAAGTGCTCCGTAAATGCTGCCACAAAGTGGGAAGAGTAGCTGGCTTCAAGAAACCACTATCCAGGATCTTTTCTGTGCACAGAATGTACAGGACGTAGAAGACCAGTTGCTGAAGGGAGCTCTGGCTTAGCGCCCTCTCTTTAACCATGACCCCGTAAAGAAATAACCAGAGATATTATTTTGTGTGGATCTATCTTACATCACTCTTCCTGGGGAGTGAACAATTAAGAAGAACATTCTGCTTTCCAGAAAGGCTTATCTGGACAATTTGTTCCCTCTAATTCCCAGTCAAGGCTATGGCTAGGATGAAGAACATCAGACAAGAAACAAAGGAGGGAAAGAATCTAAGAAAACAATACTTTGGAAAGGAGAAAGATTTTGCTGCCCTTGGACACACCCAGATAAAGCTTAGACATAGAAATAACAAGACACTCCAAGAGATCTCAAGGCACCCCAAACACAGGTTTCCCAGAAGTACTAGACAAAGATTCCCCCAGAGAGGAGACAGAGATAACTTCCCAAAGGGCTCTCACACAGAAACTTCTCCAGAGGTAACTCCCAGTACAGATCCCCCCTTCCCATGAGCCCCTCAATTAAGGGGTACCCCAAGAGAGACTGTCACACGAGCCTCCTGCACATTCTCCCCCACCAGGGGGCTCCCAGAGAGAATCAGAATCCTGCCACCTAAAGCGTCCCCAAAGCCGTGGTCGACCCCGGCCTCCCAGTTCCGCACCTCCTAGGGCCCTCGCAGCCGCACAGCCGGGCCCCCAGGCTCCCGGGGACCAGGGGTGGGGCAGCACCACGGCAAACACTCGGATCTTCCTCTGCGTCGATCCAGGCTCCGTCTGGTCCCGCCCCCGCAGCTTCCATCCGTCAAGACCAATTCCGGCGGCGGAGAGCGGTCGCCGGCAACACAGCGCCCTCAGAGGCCGGCGGGGAAATGACGGCCTGAACCTCGGCTAGGTGGTCGCCAGGCACAGGTTATACGCTGGCGGGACGCGCCGGGTGCTGTTCTGGTGTCTCAGATGCCCAAATGTTCTTTTTCTAAAAGCTACTAGAGTAACACTTCGTTTATCCAGTCGTTTATTCATCCAATGTCTTCTGAGCGCATACTCTGTGCCACTTACAGGACTACGTGCTGAGAAAAGGCTAGCGAATTAGACCTGGTTGCGGCCCATTAGAAGGTCACCATCTAGACATCTAACCCAATTACAGTCTAGCATGTAAGATCTATTACAGAGGTGCTGTGGGAGCACAGCCAAGGGGTGTTTAACTTGAGGACAGTGGGCATAACGTTATCCATGGAACCTTCCTGGAGGAGGTCAGGTCTGTGTTGAGGTTTGAAGGGGGTGGAAGGAAAGGGTGAAGAAAATGTGGCAACATTCATGGCATTTCCTGGAACTACATGTATTGGGGTTCAGTATTGATAGTAGAAAGAAGCCAAACAATCTAAGACCTGTGTGTCTGGCCAAAGAGTTCAAATTCTATCTTAACAGCAGTGGAAAGCCATTGATAGGATTTATGCCAGTGAAGTGACATGATCAGGTTTTGCTTTTAAGCAGGTCACTCTGGTAAAGAGTGAAGACTGGAGAGAGGTGAGACTTGGGATTAGTTAGGAGTAGGGTAGTATTCCAAGATTTCCAAAAATGATAAGAATCTGAATTGGGATGTAAAGGAGGTAGATTTGAGAGACATTTGATGAGAGAATTAACAAGACTTGGTGATAAATTGGGAGGTTTTTTTTTTTATATTGGAGTATAGTCAATACTTTGGCCACCTCATGTGAAGAGTTGGCTCACTGGAAAAGACCCTGATGTTGGGAGGGATTGGGGGCAGGAGGAGAAGGGGATGACAGAGGATGAGATGGCTGGATGGCATCACCAACTCGATGGACATGAGTTTGAGTGAACTCCGGGAGTTGGTGATGGACAGGGAGGCCTGGCGTGCTTCGATTCATGGGGTCGAAGAGTCAGACACGACTGAGCAACTGAACTGAACTGAACTGATAGTCAATTAACAAATGCTGTGATAGTCTCAGGTACACAGCAAAGTGACACCGCCATACACATGCATGTATCCATTCTCTAAATTGAGAATTTAAGATTCAGAGAACACAAAGTAGGAAGGTGGTTAAGGACAGGTGGGCCTCCTGCATTAGACCGTAGACCATGAGCCATTGGCAAGCAGGGCCCAAGTCTGTGCCTTCCCAACCTAGCTTTGGAGAGAGTTGTTGAATGACGTGTCTCTTCCAACCCTGGTGGAGCCTCTCCCATCCTCCGCTACCCAGTGACAGGTGTGGTTTCAGCTCCCTCAGCACTGTGGTAGGCAGGGACTGTGCAAGCAGCTCATGGACAATGGCAGTGACTTTTACTGGAGAAGGAGGATAAACTCTTCTTAAATTCTCTTGACCCCTTCTTTGGTAACCGTTAACTTTAATATTTTAACCTCAACCTCCCCCGCCCCCTTCAGTTTAACGTCAGTTCAGTTCATTCAGTTCAGTCGCTCAGTCGTGTCCGACTCTTTGAGACCCCATGAATCGCAGCACACCAGACCTCCCTGTCCATGACCATCTCCTGGAGTTCACTCAAACTCAAGTCCATCAAGTCGGTGATGCCATCCAGCCATCTCATCCTCTGTTGTCCCTTTCTCCTCCTGCCCCCAATCCCTCCCAGGATCAGAGTCTTTTCCAGTGAGCCAACTCTTCGCATGAGGTGGCCAAAGTACTGGAGTTTCAGCTTTAGCATCATTCCTTCCAAAGAACACCCAGGGCTGATCTCCTTTAGAATGGACTGGTTGGATCTCCTTGCAGTCCAAGGGACTCTCAAACCCCAATATAAGTCAGGTCCACAAAAATTATTGGTCTGGGTGAAGGGTACGAAAATTAAACTGTGTCCTTGCCCCCTCTGAGTTCCCAATCCAGATTGCATTCGGCAAAACAAGCGTGCTGAGCAGGGAGTTTATATGAGGGTTGGGAGCACTGGGGACACTTGGAACAGGGACCTCACCCTGCGAGCTGCCTTATAAACTCCAGGGCAGGGTCTGGGGCTCTGTGTCACCCTCCCTAGGCTTAATGCTGAGATGGCACTCCCAGGCGGCTGACATGAAAGCAGCCTCATAAAAGGGTCAGCGTCATTAGGGTGATGAACCAGTTGGTACTTGGAGGTCCAGAGGGGATGAAAGGCGCGGTGCGAAGACGCCCTGCGTTCCCCAGGCTTGGTTGGGCAGGGCTTCCAGGGGCCGATGAACACTAGGAAAACTGGATTCAAAGTGTCTCTTCTTGCCTTTCGCAGGAGGAGGCTGTGGACATACTCAAAGGTCGGGAAGGTATTAGTGGGGGCTCTTCATCTCCAGGGTCCTAGGTCACCGCGTCCGTACCCAACTCAGACCCCCGGAGCATCACTGGAGACGCTCTAGGATTGGAAGTTGTTATGGCAACGAAGCTCTCGGAATACTGAGGAAAGCCGAAGCCTAGAGAGGCGACACCCTCCTATACCCTCTTCGGCCCCACGGGTAAAGTGGCGCCCCCTACGCACAGGGAACCGTCCTTGGCCCCCGCCCCGGCGCGGAGACCACCCTGGACCTCCGGGGGCGGGAGGCCGCTCTGGCCCGAAGCGGAGCCTCTCGCTGGTAGACCGGCCCGAGGGAGCCCCTCTGGGCGCAGCGCCGGTGAGCTGCTCGATGCTCCGACCGGAAGTGCTCTTCACCGCCGACCTCCCACCCGGCTCTTTGGTCCCGGCGGTAAGATGGCGGCTGCCGCTGAGTGCGATGTGGTAATGGCGGCGACCGAGCCAGAGCTGCTAGACGACGAGGAGGCGAAGAGGTAACTGGGTGGCAGGGTAGGGGAAGAGGCGAGCTTCAGCTCCATGGCTCAGGGAACCCCGTTCTTGCTGTGGTGCAACCCTTGTAGAGGCGATGCCCCGCCCTCCGAGAACCCCCCTCCGCAGTCCGAGATTGAGTCCGGATGGACCCCTGAAGGGGCGCTCTTGGAGGTTTGCCCTCCTCTCCCGCTTCCGCCTTGCTGAGGAGCTGAGGTATGGCCTTGTACCCCAAGCAGAGAGCAAGGTCGTTCTCGTCGTAGAGGCCAGGTCTCTGAGGGGATCTTGGAGGTCTTTTGAGGGATGGAGGAGGCGGCACCGCAATAATGATGCCTTCTTACACCGCCCCGACCCCCTCCTTCTCTTGTTAATTTCTGTACCTTGTGGTCTATCAGCCCTTTGCATTTCCAGAGCTTTGGCTGTCCGCACCCCTTTCCTCCGTAATCGTAGCCCAGCGAGCACTAGTTGGGCCCGAGGTGACTGTGTGTGTTTCCATGATTGACCTGGAGGCCCTTCAGGTTACCCCAGAAGTGGAAGGTGATAGAGAAAGAAGGGTGAGGGGTTTTGTCTCATGCTGTACACGTCAGACCCTCTCCCTCCACTCTTCCAAAGATCCTCATTCTTCCCAGGGCTGTTTTTTAAGTTAAGCAGTAAGGAGGAGGGCAGCTTCTTGGGCTGTTGGCGCTGCTGGGCAGCCGCAGTGGCTCGAGATTGCCAGTCCGGACCAGCCAAGGGAGCTGCTGAGTGAGTGGTTTTCGAGAACACTCTGGATTTTGGCTACAGCTAAGGCAGGTTATTGGAAGTGGGGCTGGAACACAGTTGTGGGTAGTCATACTTGTCATATGGAGCAGAATTAACAAAAAGCTTCTGGAAGTTTGGAGCCCTGTCTTTATCAACCGCGAGTTAATTGACTACAGGTCCACAGTCTCTTTCCCACGTATTTCGTATCTTTATACCAAGGCCATTCTGGCTTCAGTCTGGGTGGTTTGAGGTGGTGGTTAGTTCATGAGATCTGAAATCAGGATTCCGAGATTTTTTTCTTTTTTTCCTTGTAACTGTCTAGATTTGAAACATAAGAAGTACTCAAGGAGGCAGAATGAATAGTTAACTAGCTTAAGGATGGTTACTGCAGCCAGTTGTCTCAAGTTCCTGACTCGTTGGGAGCTGAGAACCTTGACAAAATGTAGTTTGCAGGTTAGTAGGTCCCTGGGATGGGCTATGTGTAATTTAAAATGAATTCAGTATAAATTTCTGATGGAAGTACTGTCCCTAATTTGAGTTTCATGTCAAAGACCCTATGTAAACCAAATCTTTTTCCTCAAAAAAAATTTCAGCGTTAGAGGATATTCTATCATAAGAAAAGGTAAAACAGGTGCTGCTGTAATGTGACCAGGTGATAGCACCTGCCTGCTCAGTTTGACCCCACAGACTATAGCCCACCAGGCTCCTCTGTCCATGGAATTTTCCAGGCAAGAATACTAGAGTGGGTTGCCATTTCCTCCTCTAGGCAATCTTCCCAACCCAGGGATCGAACCTGCATCTCCTGCTTGGCAGGCAGATTCTTTACCACTGCACTGCCTGGGGACCCCACATTATACACATGAAAACATCATATTTGCAAGCAGTTAACAGAATAAGGAAAGGTATTAACTTATGTTAACTGCCTTATTTCATGGAGTTCAAGATTTCATTGAGTGTAAAATACATGGTTGTTTTAGCTACCTCTAAGAAAAAAAAAGGCAATGGCACCCCACTCCAGTACTCTTGCCTGGAAAATCCCATGGACAGAGGAGCCTGGTAGGCTGCAGTCCATGGGGTCGCTAAGAGTTGGACATGACTGAGCGACTTCACTTTCACTTTTCACTTTCATGCATTGGAGATGGAAATGGCAACCCAGTCCAGTGTTCTTGCCTGGAGAATCCCAGGGACAGGGGAGCCTGGTGGGCTACAGTCTCGGGTCGCACAGAGTCGTACATGACTGAAGCGACTTAGCAGCAGCAGCAAGGAAAAAACAAACAAAAAAGCATCCTTATGAAATAGACTTGTATGTTAAACATTTAGATCTTTTAAAAACATAATAAAATATAAATGTTTATTGTGTATCACATTAAACAAGTCAAAAGAAAATATAATGAAATAAGCAAAAATATCAGTTTCACTTTCTGTCTTGTAAGACATCCTTAGGAGGGTAAATACTGGACTTTGTTAGTAAGAAAAAGCCTTGTTTATATGTACATTTCCAATGCTGAAAATGGAGTGGTGACTTAGAGGTTTTGGAGGAATATGGTTTCACATTTTTACGTATCCTGGAGTCCTCTTGTGTAGCCACAGCAGAGGGCAGGGATAGGTATGTCTCTTACAAATGCCCTTTACTATCTGACTTGGTTAGTTATTTGGCCAAGTTTGTGTTGTCTCTTGTTACAGTCGTAGTCCCAGTTCACCTGGGGACAGAAACATTGATGGGTCTCTTGGGTTGTTTTTGTAAAGTCCAGCAAGGAGTTCTTCCTTGTATTGTGGCCCAAGGGTAGCCTGCTTCTGAATTGTCATAGTCCCATAGGGGGCAGAATGAGGCACTTTCAAGATGTTCGACCTCATGGTTGTAGCATTTTAAATGGCTGCATGACTTAGTGTCTTTTCTTTTTCTTTTTTTTTATTATTAAATTTATTTATTTTTTAAATTACAATATTGTATTTGTTTTGCCATACATTGACATGAATCAGCCATAGGTGAACACAATCTCCCAATGCCGAAGCCCCCTCCCACCTCCCACCCCACATCCTCTACTTGAATCATCCTGTGCATCAGCCCCATGCATCCTGCATCCTACATTGAACATAGATTGGCGCTTCGTTTCTTTCAAGAAAATATACATGTTTCATTGCCATTCTCCTAAACCATCCCACAATTTAGATAATATTTTTCTTAACAGAATAGGGCACATTGCTAAAATTCTAGTCAGAAAATGTGAGTAGATTAAAAATGAGTTTGATAAATTAATAAAGCACAAGAAAATAAACAAACAAACAAAATAAATGGCTGCATGTTTTATTTCCTTAGCTTTAGAGTCTCTAGAGAGAAAGAAATGGACTTCAATTTTTTTGCCTGTCCTTCTGTACAAAATTCTTTTTCCCTTCATAGCTGAGAGGCTAGAATAAAAGGTGTGTTAGTTGGCAGTCCAAGATAGATCAGGCTTCTGAATATGAGGATTATTATTTCTCTTTGCCCACCAGAACAGAAAAAGCTGCTTGGGAAGCCCAGAGAACTCAATTTCTGAGGTTGTTTATTGCAGCTAATTTAAGGTCTTCTCATTTTTCTGAGAAGTTGCTGATTGTTTTACCTGATATATGAATGAATGCCTATCTTGAGTGCGGGCTCTCAGCTCACATTTCCTGGATTGGGGAGCAGTTTGGTCACTGTAGGTAGTCTTTATTATGGTAAAATCGAAGGATTTCAAGTTGCTTATCAAGGGAAGAAGCACTTGTGTCTCAGCATATCCCCTGGGGATATGACTGGGCAGTGAGGACTGGAAGAACCCTACAAGAGCCATTGGCTGAGGAGCAGGGCATATGTGCGTGCTCAGGTGTGTTGGACTCTTTGCAGCTCCATGGGCTGTAACCCACCAGGCTCCTCTGTCCGTGGGATGTTCCAGGCAAGAATATTGGAGTGGGTTGCCATTTCCTCCTGCAGGGGATCGTCAAGACCCAGTGATCCTATGTTGGCAGGCAGATTCTTCACCACTTGAGCCACCAGGGAGCAGGGCATCCTAATCTGATTCCTTGGGCTGATCATCTGTTTTCCTGATGGAGAAAAGCAAGAACAGTCATTATGAGGCCCTTTCTTAGTACCTCGGTATTGTAAACTAAACTCTTGGAATTTCGCCTTTTATTTCTCTCTGCATATCGGCCATGGGAAGCACTGAACCCTGGATCCGTATCCAGGAGTTGCTATTTGGTGCAGCTCCTTGGGGTGTTTTGGAGTTTGTGGCCTTAACTGGGTAGCTTGCCGGGATGCCTCTCCCCTTTCTTCCCCACTCTGTTTCAGATTCCTAGATTTTTGTCCCCCTAATCTTTTTCTTGATGTTCCAGGGCAGGCAGCTTGACAAAGCATGCAATGTGAATGGGAATTGTCTTTGACCTTGAGCCCCAATCAGAGAGAAACTCTGTTCTCAACATTCATTTTCGTTTTGGTGTGCTCTAAGTATGTGTGGTATACTCATGTGTGTCCCATGAAGAAATGGGACCTGGGACAAATAAGTCATGGTTAGGGAAGGGCTAAGCCTAGGAATACAGAATGCTGAATACCAGCAAATAATTGATTGAACCCTGATACTAACAAGTGGCAAAATTGTTAATTAATCATAGCAGGAGCAAAGGTAGAGTTTGGAGGAAGGATGTCTTTGTTCTCTGCTGCTTTCATTCAGGTCCACGTATTAACTGAAGCCAGGTAAATTGAGCAATTTTAATAAAATGTTGGCCCAAGTGAGTGGCAGTTGCTCCACTGTCTAGTTCATTCCCAACGACCAGAACTCTGATTGGCTTAAAGCCCAGGTTTATTGTACATTCCAACCAATCAGGGATTGGTTTAGTCATTGAAGCTAGTAGTTTTAAAGTTTTTAAAATCTGCCTACTAGGCACTTGCTTTTGCTGTCTTTCTCTAGGCCTTGAAGAGATTGGAGAACAATGGTCGGTGGCTGCCTAGGTGCCTTGTGGTCTGATGCAAAGTCCCTCTGAGAGCCCATTTCTCCCTTACTTCACTAATGTTTGGTCCCCTTTCTCCTGTGCTGAGTGATGTGGAAGTTACTTAGAGGTCGTTCAGGTATTCTTTTACACTGTCTTAATTTCAGCAGTAAGAACAGGATTCAGCGTGCAAGTTATTCCAGTAGTCTGTTCATTTTATTGGATTGACAGTTTTTTTCCCTTCCCCATGCAAGATCCAAACAGCAGTTTCTGTGTTTTAGCCCACCATGGCAGGGGTATAAGTGATTGAGACTTTTGAGAATGGTAATATGAACAGGAATATTTGTCTTTCAAAGTCTGATTCTGAGACCTAATATTCTATTGGCATGTGACTGTGTGGGGAGGCCAGATTGTCCGATAAGCATAGTGTTAACTGTCTCTTCTCATTCTAATATTAGGCTTCTGAGGAGGGTGTCTGAGACAAGCAGGACCTTGTCTTATGGTGTTGCTGTCCTGAGAATTCTTCCTCGCGTAGTTTGCTCTGGAGACCATCAACCACCTGATGAACTCAAGAACCGAGAAAACTTGGGAAGCAGAATAACAGTTGGCAATGTAGATGCCTGACTATGGTTCCCATCTCCACTCCCCCCACCCCCTTCACACATACACATACACACACACACAAAAACAACTTGGAAAGCAGCCTTTTCTTAATTGTAGTTCCTCAGTTCTAGATTTTTGGCCACATCGCACAGCTAGGATCGCAGGGATCCTGGTTCGCTGTTTGGGGATCAGACCCAGGCCCTCCATAGTGAAAGTGTGGAGTCCTAACCAGGGAATTCCCCAGTTCTTGATTTTTGATGCATGATAGTGTCCCCATGAGGGTAGTGGGAGATGTCACAGAATGGGAAACCAAGGGATAGAAAATAATGGATTCCGGGAGATATTTTGGAAACAAGTCTCTGGCTAATGCTGAAAAGCCAGTGGCTGGTGTACTTCTCAGAAACCGCCTTACGGGTGGGTCTCCTGTGCCCAGGGGTAAGTGGAGGTTAAGTAGATGCCGCAGGTTATAACATCCCTATTAAGGAACTAGCATAAGTATTCAACAAAGTTGAGTCCACTATTTCTTTGAGAATATCCTTCCGCCTTTAGTTTTGGAATTTCTGTCCAGTCTGACTGATTCCTTGCTTCCTCTTTTTCCCTGCTGAGTAGGAGACCACAGAACCTGCTCTGGAACATTGGCTGCTGTCCTTCCCTGCTTGAGCAGTAGGGAGCGCTGTTGCCTTGTGTAGTCTGTCTCTGTCTGCCCTTGGCAGCTCTTGGTCTCTTCTGGCTCTGCCCCTGTTGAGACGCCTGCGAGTGTCCAGACAGAGGACAGTTTGAACTGGTATATCTTCTTCGTCTCCATCTCCTTCTCTTTTCGGGGGAGGGTGGATGTTTTAACTGGGCTTTTAAGTAAAAGCAGAAGCTTTCTATTCTACAGAATATTGGAGAAGAGAAGCTGGGTAGCCCTCTTCACCCCGCTCCAGTACTCTTGCTTGGAAAATCCATGGACGGAGGAGCCTGGTAGGCCACAGTCCATGGGGTCGCTAAGAGTCAGACACGACTGAGCAGCTTCACTTTCACTTTTTACTTACTTGCATTGGAGAAGGAAATGGCAACCCAGTCCAGTGTTCTTGCTTGGAGAATCCCAGGGACGGGGGAGCCTGGTGGGCTGCCATCTGGGGTCACACAGAGTTGGACACGACTGAAGTGACTTAGCAGCAGCAGCCCACTCTTACCAACATGTAGCAGCTGGATAGAGACCATGTTCTGTTTTCTCTGGACCTTTATGAAGCCTTTGTTTGCAATCAGTATGCAGCACTTTGCATTTCGCAAGCATTGTTATCTGTGAAATTGTGTTGTTGTTTAGTTGCTAAGTCATGTCCAACTCTTTGTGACCCCTTGGACTGTAGCCCACCAGGCTCCTCTGTCCATGACATTTGTTCCAGGTCATATGTAACTTCCACCTATTCATGTGAAACTTAAATCATTAGGTTAGAGGACTAAATAGAAATTGAATAATATCCATTTGGTAAGTTGGAGTGAAACGCTTCTGGCTCCTTTTACTTTGCTCTCCATGAAGGCCAGAGAGAGTACACATGGCACAGCCCCTGTGGCATGCCTTTGGAACAAGAGGCTCATACTGTGGGAAGGAAGGAGGAATTCTACTCTGAAACTGGCCAAGATCCTGTAAATTCTGAAGGATGGAGGGCATTTCTAGATCAGCGGGCAACTAGTAAATCTGATTGAATAAAAGACATGGGTGCAAGAATCATAGAGTAAGGGTGACATTTTGAAAGTACTAAATACAATACAAATGCATAAAGGATATTTGATTCATTGATAGTATAAAGTATTATTGTTAAAAACCTGAGGGTAAAGAAAGGAAAGATATCTTTTTCTGTAAAGTTATTCCTGCCAGTAAAATAGTCTCCAGGTCAAAGGCCCCTAACACTCTTGCTCTAACAAGAAATCATTTTGTCCCAAGTTGTAATTTTAGCAAAGCTAGATTTTTCTTCCACTTCTGAAGTAGCAAAATACATCGGGAAAACACAAAGGGAAAAAAAAACCTCATTCAAGCTGCTATGTATGTTTTGATTTAAACTGTTATTAATGGCTATTAGAAGAGTTGAACTTTATGAAAAAATCTATTCTAGCCTAGTACTTGAAATAAGAGCACAGTGGTTCACCCACTACCCCCTCACTTTGATCATTCAGAAATCTAATCAATCAGTATTGCCTCAGCTGCAAATGTAGAATAGCGAAGTCTTTATTTTTCATGCACTGGGGTAAAGTATATCTAAAAATGGTATATTACAAATATACCTGTGAAGTAATTCCAGAGAGAACCCAGTAATGTTGAGACATTTCAAAAACAAAAAATACTTGCCAGTGAATCCTGCCTTAAGTGAGAGCTGAGTAAAGTTTCTAAATATTTCTTTCATTTCTAGAAGGTAGACTAGTTGGCCTAAGGCAAAGGTATTGTTTAAGTGTTTAATGTGGAAGTATTTAGAGAGAAAATGGAAGTTTTTATAGAGCATCTAACTTGGGACATATTATATTTCAGCTTTGGTGTTTTAATGTGTTTTTAATTTAGCTGAGTTGTAAATGTGCAAAGTTGGCTGGTGATCATAAGCCCAAGTTGTCTGATTTGATCACATGATGCTGAGCCCTGCTAAGACCTGTGTGATACCAAATGATTCCCTTGGCAGGGTTTGTTGGTATAATTAGCATCTGTGGTGAATGAGTGCTAAATTAGAGGATGGAACCGCGTGATCAGAGGACGTACAGATTTTTAGTGCACATGTAGTGTTAGAAGAGCAGGTTTTCATGCTGCAGCTTTCTGATTGATGAAGTTATTTCTGAAAAGTAAAGAAATATATTTTAAAGTAGCAAAGCAGAACAAGAGTGGAGTGTTTTCTCTTTACCTTTGTGGAGGGAAGGCAGCCTAGCCCTTTGGCACTGATCCTGCTGTGGGACACCTTCCCATCATACATCCAAAGAGAGCAGAGTTTTTGGAAAACCTTTCAGTAGCTGTTTTCACAGGAATTTGTTGCTGACTATTAAAGTGAAAGAACTGATCTGATGGAGGTAGTCATTCCCAGCATCTCTTAGTGAATCAGAGAATGACACTTATTCTGCCTGGAGTTGATTCAGGGCTTGGGTATGGAACTGGATAAATTAGTTTTAACCCCAAAACCTTGCCACTAACAGTATCTAGTGGGGAGAACTTAAGACTGGAAGATTTAGGAGACCTGTGCAGCCCCCTTGGGTGCCTTACGAGCTCTTCCTCTATTGGAAGACACGATATTGGGTCCTTATTGGAAATGTTCTGAAATTTTGAAAATGCACTAGAAATATAGCGTAGATGTTAATAGTGACATCGGGTCGGCTGTGACCAAGTCTGTATTTTGATGTGGTGTTGTATTTCAGGGTTTAGTCTGAATTTTATTTTGCAGCCATAAATAATATGTAATTTAATGTAGTCCCTTTTTAATCTGTTCCTTTTTAACCCGATCCAGGCGAACCCAATTAATCCTAATTCTTCATTTTTTAGTACTGATGTGTTTTAGTTAGGTACATATAACCTCACTTGGTTCTCAAATTAATTGACTGGCAGTTGAGTGAAGTGACAGAGGCCACTGCCAGGTTGCCCTCAGTTCCAGTGTTAACCAGCTCTCCTCCTTTTCCAGTCCTGTGCCTTTGACATCTCATCCTTTAGTCCTTTGGCTGTAAGGGCAGCTTGAACAAGCTTCAGCCCTTTCTCAGACTCCCAGGCAGGACTTGAATGGACTTGATCCTGGAATTGTTCCTGATGCAGCCTTGTTCAGTCCTTGCTGCTGCCATGCTGGATTCCAAAGATCCACTCTTTCCTTGGCTGGTCTCGCCGGGTCAGGCCCATTGGTCAAAGCTCATCGTGTATTTGGTGGGGAGGTTCACAGTGAAAGAGGGACTCCGCTTTGGTTGTTGGACCTGGAGGCAAAAAATAAGCATTCAGTTTAAAAGCACTAAGTGCCCATTGTTTAGGCAGCTGTTAATCAACCATGTTTCTATGAAAATAAGTCCTTTTCATGAGGCAGTTGTGTGGGAATAGCTAATTCTGGCCTGATGCTGTGCAGTGTGAGGTTAAAAACATGGTAACTTGTCACAACACAATTCTTCTTGTTCTTTCTGGCTGTGGGCTGACTCTACATTACTCGCTTTGTTTGCTCTAGAATGGAATCTACTCACCATTTACTAAAATGAAATGCATTTCTTGGGGGAGGCAAAGTCCAGTTCACTAGGTCATGCATCTTAAAGGGAAAGAAGCCCTGCTCTCTCTGTGACTAATTGTTAGGAGTGTCATTCGGCTCATTTAAATCCAGACTGCCTGTCTGGCGTTGGATTTTATACGCTGGGGCTATTTTGTGTCTTAGCATTACAGATTAATTTTTAAAGTTGCAGGCAGTAGGTAGAGGTGAGAGTATTAGAGAGAGCTCAGTATAGTAGATAGGGTACAGCTCAGCTTTGGGATCTGACAGGTGTGGATCAACACCCTGACCTCCAGCCAGTTTTTAACCTCTAAGCCTTAATTTCCTCCTTTGAAACATGGGAATAATGAAACTCACCTGATAAGATAATGTATGGAAAGTACCTGGCCTCAGTAATGATTACTGATTTTCCACAGAAGCCATATTTTGAATCTTGGATAGAAAGCCAGTGCTGAACTTAGACCTCCTTCTCTTTCAGGAAAGAAAGGGCACCTCTGTGTAGCTCTCCAGATTGTTCCGTCTTTGACTGACAAGCTTTCTACACTGACACAACATTTATCTGAGTGCCCAGCTGCCTTTAGTTTTCCTCAAAAATTTGTGTGGTCTTAGCCACTGGCTGCGGAGAAGGCAATGGCACCCCACTCCAGTACTCTTGCCTGGAAAATCCCATGGATGGTGGAGCCTGGTGGGCTGCAGTCCATGGGGTCACTGAGGGTCGGACACGACTGGGCAACTTCACTTTCACTTTTCACTTTCATACATTGGAGAAGGAATTGGCAACCCATTCCAGTGTTCTTGCCTGGAGAATCCCAGGGACGGGGAGCCTGGTGGGCTACAGTCTCGGGTCACACAGAGTCGGACACGACTGAAGCGACTTAGCAGCAGCAGCAGCCACTGGCTAACTGAAGAGAAGGCTAGGTCTTCTCAAGTACAGTTTGGGCCTAATGCTTCTTTTGCATTTTCTCCTCCCATTTCTTCATAGTGGTTTGACTCAACTTCTGACATCCAGTGTTGGAGAAGTCCTTTTTCAGTCTTTTGGCATGTCTGCTCTTTTTCTTTAATATTTATTTTTATTTATTTATTTGGTTGCACAGGGCCTTAGTTGTGGCATGTGGGATATAGTTCCCAACCGGGGATCAAACCCAGGGCCCCAGCACTGAGAGATCAGAGTCCTAGTCACTGGACCGCCGGGGAGTCCCTGGCAGGTCCTCTCTAAAGGATAGGCTCTCCATCATTTTTATAGTGCCTGGCTTAATTTACAGGTGTTCACCATGTAGAGAGAGTGTGCAAGGTCTTATAAGTCTTACACTTGGGGATCCTCCTTGAGAACTTTTAATAGCAGAAGGCCTCTTTACAGCATTGTGACAATTGGTATAGTAAAATTATTCAAATCCATCACAGATCAAATCTGTCAACGTTTATAGGTCATTTTCCTTTTTTTTCTTAGTTCCCCGACCAGGGATTGAACCTGGGTCCCTGCAGTGAAAGCGCCAAATCCTAACCACTGGACTGCCAAGGAAGTCTCCCATTTTGCCTCTGCTTTCTGCTAGCAGACCTTTCATGTTTGTGGGTCTTGCCAGGGCAGTGATGGAAAAAACTGGAAAGGGAGATTGCCTCAATAAAAGGTGGCTTTACCAGTTTATAGTTTAAAATACACGAGTAAATAAAATCACAAATCTCCCCAGTGGCACAGTGCACAGAATCAAGCTGTAAACTTCTTGTACCATCACCAGGGTTAAGAACTGTATTTTCATCTTCACTTCAGGCAGCCCTTGAACTGGGCTCTTAGTGTGTGTTAAGGAAAGAAAAAGGAAAAATTTTTTCGTTATTCTTCCTTATAACAGAAATGCCCAGATATTTAGTTACGTTACAGTAATTATTTTGGTAAAGAATTATTGTCATTCAGGTTGGTCATTAGGGTGATTCATCAGATTGATTTTGGGTATCTCTGATACAGGTTACAAGTTTGTTCTTTGAGACATTTGTTGGTCATATCTGATTTGATTTTAGTTTTTTGGTCAAAATTATAATTCCCCATTATATATCATTGTTTCTTTTTGAAAGTATAGTTTGTCTCATGGCACAGCTTCAAAAAATGGATCTTGGACTAGGGCAGAATTTTTGATATTACCCATTGGGAGGTTATGCAAGGTACTAGAGGGATGGTCAAGGGAGCAATAAGCATCCACACAGATGTGACAGAGAGACTTCCGGTAGGGGGTCCTTCTTAAAGTGTGACTCTGGCAGCCGATGTTGTGTATGCCTCCGTCACCCGAGTTCTCAATGTCCCCTGTCACTCAGCTCTGTCCTCCCTTTTAAACACCAATATGCTATGCTTTTCACATCTTTGTCACCTGCTTTTGCTCTGTTTGTCCTTCCTGTGACCAATGCATGGGCCCAGTTTTCGAAAGAGTAAATCATCAAAATTCCAAGGCTACGACTCATTTCACATTGAGAAATCAGTTACCCCTGAAAGGAATTACCTATAACTGATTTTGTCAGTTTGCTAAAAAGGCAGAAGTTGTGACACAGTAGAAAGGAAATAAATATAAAAATTTCGTCTCTGTGAGAGTGTCTGTAAGTTGGTGTCTGTCCTAAGGGAATGATTAAAGGTAGGGATAATGAGAAGGGAGGTCAGACAGCATGAGAGAGTTTTCTTGATTTAGTTTGAATGTATCTAAGTGGCCAAAAAATACAGCATCCGAAAAACTCAGATTCTTTAATTAGCACCTCCTTTTGGTCCATCAGCCCGTTGAACAAATCTATAAATTCCTTCAAGTATCACATTAACTTTCATCTCAATGTGCTGGGGACTCAAGACCAGAAGATTGCTCCCATGAGACTATAGAGGTCATTCCCTGGGTATAGTAACATGATTCTCTTTCTCTTTCCTTTTCAGAGAAGCAGAGTCTTTCAAGGAACAAGGAAATGCCTACTATGCCAAGAAAGATTACAATGAAGCTTATAACTATTACACAAAAGCCATAGGTGAGAAGGAATATGCTGGAAAATAATTTGCCACATGCTGTTATAAACAGCTCCTCTGTAAGAAGTAGTCTTTCTGCTTAGTGGATTGATAACTGTTAACTGTGTGAATTGGAGTTTAATGACCTGAAAGAATAACTTTCTCTGGCTCAAGCAGATGGTTCTTCATTTGGCAAATTAAAGGCAGTTCCAGAAGTTCTAGATAATGTGGCAGAAGGATATCCACCTTAATCCTCTGAGCCATTGCCAATTCATTTACAGTCTTAGAAAATGACCTTTGTAGATTTTTAAATTAATTTATGTATTTTAATTGAAGGCTAATTACAGTATTGTGGTTTTTGCCATATGTTGATATGAAATAGCCATGGGTGTACATGTGTCCCCCATCCCGAACCCCCCTCCCACCTCCCTCCCCATCCCATCCCTTTGGGTTGTCCTGGTACACTGGCTTTAAGTGCCCTGTTTCATGCATGAACTTGGACTGGTGATCTATTTCACGTGGAGGAAACCAGAATTGAGAGACCTTTGTAGATATTAACGAGTCTTAGTTGCACGCTCAGTTTGCAGTATTTTAATCTCATATCAGCATTTTTCTCACCTAACTTGCTCCGTCTGCACCTCCAACTCAACAAATGCAAATTCATTTTTGTGTCTTATTACATAAAATACAGATCATTAAGATAAATGTGCTAACCCCTCACTCCTAAAGTACACTTTAAAGCTAAGTATAAATTATTTTGAAATAATTTTTATTTGTAAATTGATTTCACCATTGTTCCTGTCCATTGCACAAGTAGTCAAAAATTTGGCTATGGCCTTTAAAGAGAGCACGCCCACATTCCTATTATAGTTTGATTGTCTTGATATAGTTCTGAGGGTGTCGGCGCCCCTGAGTTTTTGAAGCAGTGACCCACGCTAAACTTTGTTTCACATTCTTCTGCCTTTCCTGTAGATATGTGTCCTAAGAATGCTAGCTATTATGGGAACCGAGCCGCCACATTGATGATGCTTGGAAAGTTCCGGGAAGCTCTCGGGGATGCACAGCAGTCAGTGAGGCTGGATGACAGTTTCGTCCGGGTATGTGATAGGGCTGTTTCAGGGCTACTAAGTTGCTTATACTTGAGTTCCTGTAGCCCAGGCTTTCTCAGACTTGACATTATTAACATTTGGGGCCAGATAATTCTTCATTGTAGGAGGCTGTCCTATGCATTGTAGGATATTTTCAGCAGGTTCCCTGCTTTCCCAGTTGTGACAAGCAACAACATACCTAGCCCTGCTGAATGTGCCTGGAAGGCAGAGTCACCCCTGGCTGATAACTGCTGCTCTGGCTCTCTTTATCCCGTGTTGGTTTTGTGTGGGTGTTCCTGCTGTTGATGTCCCTCTGCTTGGCCAGTCATGTTCCTTTTCTTCCCCATTTGTGTTTCTCCTAGGGACATCTGCGAGAAGGCAAATGCCACCTATCTCTAGGGAATGCCATGGCAGCGTGTCGTAGTTTCCAGAGAGCCCTAGAACTGGATCACAAAAATGCTCAGGCCCAGCAGGAGGTATGGGCTTGGCCTTGTCTGTATCAGGAAACACGGTGGTGTATTTGGGAGGAATAGTGACTTGAAAATCAGAACCGAGATCCTGTCTCACTTCTGCCATCAGCCACACCTGGGTGACTATGTACAAGTCTCATAGTCTTTCAGAGCCTCAGCTTCCTTATCTGTAAAAGGGGTTTTGAATATGACTTATAGCTTTGGAAAATCTGTGAAATGTAGAGAGTTTCCGAGTTCGTGGGAGTGGGCGTGGGCAGATGCATCAAGGAACTGATTTGAGTGAGGTTAAAAAATTTGTGTGAATTCAGATCCTAATTAAATTGTTAGCAGCTAAACCATGTTTTAATTCCATTTTCTTATGTACCTGGTTTACTGTTGGATACATTTTAGTGAGAATCTCACCAAACCCCTGACATTGCCTCTTATTTTACATACATCTTGTCATGGTTCTTCTGTTTCTAACTTTTAAGTTCAAACTGAGGGTGAAGGTTGGGCCTTAACTTTTCTGTTAAGAATTCTTGGCTATATCTTCACCAGTATGACTTGTGAAAAGTCTGTGGTTCTGATTTTCTTTAAATAAATTCATCAAGGCCCTGTTGGGTTTTGTGGTTGTGGAATCTACAACTTCATTAAAACTCTCTTATATGATTTTTCTGGTATAGTTCAAGAATGCGAATGCAGTCATAGAATATGAGAAAATAGCAGAAACGGATTTTGAGAAGCGGGATTTTCGGAAGGTAAACTACAACTATGTAGAAACTCATCTACATTTCTCTCACAAAGTTCTGTGTGTGTGTGTGTGTGTGTGTGTGTGTGTGTGTGTGTGTGTGTGTGTGTGTGTGTGTGTGTGTGGGTAATTAGAGGAGTAGTAAGGTACAGAAGATCTAAAACAAATTTCCCTTTAATTTGGCATTGACCATTTCTTTCCCTCTTTTTTTCTTAAAGACTTAATTTGTTTAAGAACGTTTTAGGTTAATAGCCAAATTGAGAGAAAAGTACAGAAATTTTCCATAGCCCTTCTGCCCCACACTTGCATAGCCTCCCCCTTATCCACATTCCCCAGAGGGGAATTCCAGAGATATATTTGTTAGAACATGTTTTGGGCAGTTATGAATAAAGCTGCTCTAGACATCTGTGTGCGGGTTTTTGTGTGGCTTTAAGTTTCACCTCCTTTAGGTTAATACCAGGAAGTCCAATTACTAGATCCTATAGTAAAAATTTGTTAAATTTTACAAGAATCTATCAAACTGTCTTCAAAAGTGGTCTGTATCCTTCTGCATTCCCACCAGCAAGGAATGAGAACTCCTGTTGCTCCACATCAACAGAGTTAAAAACCTTTTTTGTTGAATTTTTTTTTCTTAATTTTATTTCACTTTGTAATAAAAAGCAGTACAGGTCTGTTACTTGAGTTCATCCCTATTTGATAGGAGGTAGTAGCCTAAAAGTGTGTTAGTAAAGGAAAAGCCAGTTGGAATTAAATACTAAGTTTGGATTACATATTTTTATTAGGATAATGAGAGCTAGCTTTAATACCTATGAACTGAACGCAGCTGTAAATAAAAAGTAGAGACCCCTTTTACATTTTTTGAATAGTGTTTATAGCCTAACGACAGGCTATAAACACTACCCTTTGACGTTAAGCATTTCCACGAAAGCACACCACTGGCCTTTATGGAGCTGTATGACAGTTCATGAAAAATGTACTTGGCAAAGGGATTGACCTGTGTGAAACACGGGAAAGGTATCCGAGTTGCAGGTATCTTTCTAGGTCTTGAGCAAGGGAACTTGGAAGCAGCTTTGACTAGTTTCAAAGGGAGATAAGTGGCCCTGAAAAGGGTTAAAAGTCACTGATAAGGATCAGTTTTCAGGATCACTTAAAAAAGTTTGTATCATCCAAGAGCTGGAGTTGTCAATTCATATGTGGGAATTTGCTCAGTACTTTCTGTAAGCAGGTCCTCAAATGCTTGATAAAAGGGTACAGTTAAGAATCATTCTTAAGTCACAGACTGTGATGGTCTTTTTATTTGGTAATATCTGATTAGCTTATAGAACCCGCATTAACTTATGAGCATCCCTCTTCTGTCCTTTGGTTTTAGTAACTGCGATGTCTTTGTAGTGTGATTCGTACTTTGTGTTTGTGTGTGTGTGTGTGTGTTTGGAAAGCAGTTCTGCCTCCTGTCACGTTTTCTGAAGTTTACATAAGCAAAAGCTTTGTGTCGAAAGGCGGTCTTTTGGGTTTCTTTTCTTTCTTGCCTATCCTGGAGCCAGAATCCCCAGTTTGTGACAGAATCCTCTGTTTGTGACATCCCCCCCACCCCCACCCCCGCCAACTGTAGTTCATGGTGATGTCACAAATGAAGAATTATGATCCTGGCAGGGGAAACAGATGAACTTGTAAGAAACAAAGATCTTCTTTGCCTGCAGCTGTCGATAGTCCTGGGGAGGTGGGGGTGGGAAGTGAAGCCCTGAGGCTCCAACTGACACTCCCCACCAGGAGCCGAACCTTCTTGGTACAGAACCTAGCAGAGGCAGCAGGGTGTGACTGCTTACATTTGACTGACTGCTCTCCCCCAATTCTTTTTCTGTTTAAGGAAGGGAAGATTAGCAACATGACCCCCCCACTCAATTCCCTCATTTCGCTATGGTCCTTAGAATTTCCCGGGTATAACCTGTGCCATTCAAGGAGTGGCGTCCCCACTTTTGACCCTGCAGAAAAGTCTTCCAGGTGCAACAGCTCATGGTGTTTACTTACTCTCCTTACTTTTAAATTTAAATATTTGAATAAATGCTATTCTTGGTTCAGAAGCTGGAAAGTATAAACAGTGATAAGTGTTTCCCCAAACTTGTCTTCCATCTGTCTATTTCTCACCCCCGGGGTAAGCACTGTTCTTGTTCTATTTTCTGCTACAGTTTTGGTCTACATAAATAAACAAATACAGATTTTGGCCGTGCTGTGTGGCTTGCAGGATCTTAGTTCCCCAACCAGGGAGTGAACCCGGCCCCTGGAAGAGAAAGCGCCAAGTCCTAACCACTGGATCACCAGGGAATTCCCAACAAATACAAATACAGATTCTTCATTTTCTTTTTTTTTTTCTCTCTCTTTTGAATGAAAGGTAATAATGCTATGCACAGTTCTATACCTTGCCCTTTTTAAATTTTTTTACTTAATAGGCCTTGGAAGTCTTTCCATATTAGTACGTAGAGCTTCTTCATTCTACGTTAGATCCACATATTGTTCTGTGAATGTCTACATTAGCTAACTAGTCTCCTGTTGATGGAATTTGAGTTATTTCTAAGTTTTCAAACTTCATCACTTCTTGATCCCAATGACCAGATTTTTAGAGGGAATAGGTATCCGTGAACTCCAGATTTCTCTGTTGGATCAGTTATTCCTAGGAGAATATGATTCAAGAAGGATCTCCCAGGAATAGCAGATAAACAACAAGTGCAAGCTCAGAGAACAAACTGAGAAAAAAGATGGGAATATATGGAGAATCTTTATTAAGCTGAAAGACTGAAAAAAATCCGAGCTGTGTATATGTGTAACTTACATTTTGGTTAGTATGGTGACATGGTAACTATAGTCTAGGACCACTGAAGGTGAACTAATATATTGGATATTCTAAAGTGGAAGAGTGGCCACCAGGGCAGTCATTGAGATGTGAGGCTTGCACCGCAGGATGGAGGAAACTGTGAGTGGTGTCAGTGGCATAGGGAACAGTGACTCTATCAGGTTCTTTTCTGCTGTTCCTTGTCTTTCTTCCTAGGCTAAACATGAATTATGCAAAGTAGCAAATAATAGTATTCTAGAAGAATGAGAGCTGTTTTTTTTTTTTTTTTTTTTTTTATTTTGGGCTTCGCTGGGTCTTTGTTACTGCCCGAGAGCTTTCTCTAGTTGCAGTGAGTGGGGGCTGTTGTCTTCATGGTGTGTGGGCTTCTCATTGAGGTGGCTTCTCCTGCTGCAGAGCATGGGCTCTGGAGAGTGTGGGAATCCAGTAGTTGCATTGCGTGGGCTCAGTCCCCCTGCAGCATGCGGATTCTTCCCAGTCCAGGGATCTAACCTGGCTCCCCTGCATTGGCAGGTAGATTCTTAACCACTGGACCATCAGGGAAGTCCAAGAATGAGAGTTTTGATCACAGTCACTGTCGATTGGATTCCCTGTGGAGGAACCTTAGCATAGTGATTAGGGTTATACGCTCTGGATCTTCGTGTCTAAGATCAAATTCTATTTTTATCACTTACTGGCTTTGATGACCTTGAACAAGTTAGTTTAATCTCTAGTTTTTTCATCAGTCAAGAAGGGTAATAGGGATTTCCCTGGTGGTGCATTGGTTAAGAATCCGCCTCCCAATGCAAGGGACACAATTTTGATCCTTGGTCAGAGAAGAGAACTAAGATCCTACATGCTGTGGGGCAACTAAACCTGGGTGCCACAGCTAGAGACAATCGTGTGCCATAGCGAAGAGCCTGTGTGCCACAATGAAGACCCGACCCAGTCAGATAAATTAATTTAAAAAATAATAGAGCCAGAAAAAGTAAAATTAAAAATAAGGGTAGTAATACAACTTTCTTGATAAAATTGTTGCGAACATTAAATGAGTTAGTGTATAAAGTAGTAAGTGTCTGCTGCTGTTGTCATCATCTGGATCAACTGCTCTCCTCATTTCAGTGGTTTAATCTGGTAGTTTAGGAATGTTTTTAAATCTCTGGCATTACTTTCCCTTAAATCTCTCTGTTACCTGTGACCAGACTAAAGTGAAGACATTTCTGGAGTTCAGGATGAAGAATCTCATTTGCTTTCTTCTTCCCCATAGGTTGTTTTTTGCATGGACCGTGCCCTAGAATATGCCCCTGCCTGCCATCGCTTCAAAATCCTCAAAGCAGAATGTTTAGCAATGCTGGGTCGTTACCCAGAAGCACAGTCTGTGGCCAGGTATGAAGCCAAGCCCATTCGGCAGTGAAATGCCAGATAGCACTGAACAGATGCTGCCCAGCAGCTCTCTACTTTAGGAGATACATGCGGTCCTATAGAGAGAATGATCAGACCTTCCTGGGACTTAAAGCCAAAGGTTAGACCGGGTCTGAAAACCTAAGGGTTTTACAGAGTTCAATAGGTACTTGACCTGTATGTGAAAGAACAGTTGTTAAGTGTTCTTTGTTTCTACTCAAGGGGTTTGCAAACTGTAAAGGACCAGTTAGTAAATACTTTAGGCTTTGCAGGCTGTGTGGTCTCTGTTAACAATTCAACTCGGTCACTACAGTGTAAAAGCAGCCGTAGATAATAGATAAACGAATAGTATTGCTGGATTTCAAGGAAACGTTATTTACAAAATCCAGCAGCAAGTGGGATTTGGTCCTGTGGGCTCTATCTGCCAAATCTGCTCTAATTAAAGATTGTGAGACACAGTGTGTAAGGGGGGAAACAGGTAATTTTGGAGGAGTTCTTGGGAATCTACCTTTGGATTCTTTCCATATTAGACACATGGTCAAGGGAAAAAAAAATGGCCAAATGATAGTAACGGTGAGGGAAATCCAGACCATAGCTGAATGTGCCCCTTTCTGGCTGTTGCAGTGACATTTTACGAATGGATTCCACCAATGCTGATGCTCTGTATGTACGAGGTCTTTGCCTTTATTATGAAGATTGTATTGAGAAGGCGGTTCAGTTTTTTGTACAGGCTCTCAGGATGGCTCCTGACCACGAGAAGGCCTGCGTTGCTTGCAGAGTAAGTTCTAGGCACCAGATCTGGGCAGGAAAGAAAGCTTCCTTTTTGCGCCTTTAAGACAGGGTGAAAGGTTTCCGCCACAGGGAATGTGACAGCACTCCTTCCCGCCTTGCCAGGATGCTTGGTTCTTTCATTAGAATTTATTTCAGGACAACTTTGTATTTGCTTGAAGGTAAATAAGATAATTTAGAGTCAGATCCTTTCAGTATCTCAGTGTTTTTCTTTTTTTCTTCCTTCAGTGAAGAAAAGATAGTCATGCTTATCCTGGGGAGTAGAGAGAGGTAAACTCTGGGTAACACAGGACTCATTGGCATTGTTTTGTAAATCTTGATTTCTCCTGTGCACTTGGTAGCAAGCACCAAGGAGCAACAAATAGCCCAGCTGGTGGGGTTGTGCAGGGCAGGGGCCCATCCTGGGATCTAAGAAACAGAAAATAGACTCTAGACTCTGCAGTGGTCTGAGCGTTTCTGGATGTGAACTGAAACTCCCTTGCTTTTCTCTGTAGAATGCCAAAGCACTTAAAGCAAAGAAAGAAGATGGAAATAAAGCATTTAAAGAAGGAAATTACAAGCTAGCATATGAACTGTACACAGAAGCCCTGGGGATAGACCCCAACAATATAAAAACAAATGCTAAACTCTACTGTAATCGGGGTACGGTTAATTCCAAGGTAAGCACTTGGTCTGTGACTTGGGGCCTATATTTTTCAGGGCCAACAAAAGGTCTTGGGAACTTTGCCCGGTGAGGGTAAACCAGATGAGAAGAGAAAAGGTTAATATTTCAGCTTGTGAGGAACGAACTTCTGAGAGGCAAGCTTTTATTTCTTCTGTGGGATTTAGGGACACTTTGGAAGGATATTCCCACCTGTTCTTGAAGATTCTTTCTTCCAGTAAAAAAATGGCTAGGGGAAAAAAAGAGAATGGCTGAAGGCATTGAGACAATTTTTAAAGCAAGTGTTGCTTCTTTTTGCCTAACCAAGTGATTCTTTCTTAGGAGGGATTCTGAGGACATGAGAATATTAGGCAGGCTTAGTTTTTTTCTCCAGTATAACCGATGGTCACCCTGTTCATTGGAAAATACCCTAAGTGCTGTCCCACACAACCATCAGGAAACAAGAACAGGCTCCTTACTCTTGCAGAGCCCTAGTGGTTTAAAAATTACAGTAATTCTTATTCTTCAGTTGGCCTCTGGAAGAATAGGAGGCAAGAACCACCCTTCCTCTTGCCATGTCTGATTGGGCACTAACCTGAAACAGTAGATGTGGTTTTTGCTTGCAGATAAGTGTGCCTGGCTTCCATCACTTAGAAAAGAACCCAATTTTGAATTTGGTGTCCTTAGGCCTCTGAGGGACTAGCTTTCTAAGAATGACTGTGACAGTGGGCCAGCATGACTAATGGATCCTCTTAGAATTTTGAACCCATGGCCACAGCTTCTGGGCTCCCTCAGTCACCGAAGATGTGAAGTATGACTACTCTCTCTCTCCTGAAGCTTAGGAAACTAGATGATGCAATAGAAGACTGCACGAATGCAGTGAAGCTCGATGAGACTTATATAAAAGCCTACTTGAGAAGAGCTCAGTGGTAAGTGCCTCTGGTGGGTGGGGGAAGAGGGCATTGCTGCTGGCCTGCCAGGGGAATTGCATTGTGGATGATGAAGCAGACCCGGGGATGTTGTGAGGTCATTTGGTCCTTCCCCCTGCCTCTAGGTGGGATTGTTCCAGCCCTAGAGCTATCTTTATAGACCTCCAGCGGAGGAGATTGCACAAGCTCCCTCAGTCTCCCATGCCTGTGTCTTACGCCCCTCACGGTCAGTAAGTTTCCTCTGATGCCTGACCCAAATTCCTTTTGTTAAAGTTTAAAATCCATTTCCTTTGGAGATTTTATTTTGTGATATACACTTTTGCTCTAACTTGACACAGTGCTTAGCACACAGTAGGTGCTCACTCAATGCTTTGTTGAATGAATGTATGGTGTTTGGAAGAGGAAGAATAAGGTGTCTCTTGTGGTAGTTTAGAGTTGTGCCTATCCTGTATGTTCTAGGTTAGGGAAGACTGTGCTTCCATAGGAAGGGATTTAATCTAGCTCCGCATCCCGGCAGTATAGAGAAGTCCCCTTTGAAATATCCTTGTCTGTCTGGGTTATTTATGAGCCAGGATGTGCCTGCCTAGATCCAGCGCTTAGATTTGCCTTCAGAGTCAGGTTGCTCTGCAGCATACTTGTTCATCTTATTTTTGAAGCCACTAGACTCTTCTCCAGACAGGAACATGAGCAAGGGCTGAGAGAGACCGCTCCCCTAAATCCATCTTACTTCAGACTATTTCTCAGACAGAGAAGAATGTTCTGTCTTTTAAAGTTCCTAGAGGAAGACCCATTTGTTACGCCCCAGTCCTCCCACAGCCGTCGTGTTCCTTGTGCAGTGTCCTAGCCAAAGGACAGGTGTTAATACTGCTACCTGGCGAGCAAGCTCATAGTCCCTCAGGCTCCCCAGCCTTACCAGTGGTGAGAGCATGGGCTGCTTGCCATCTAGTGTGCCCCAAATTATCCACACTTGTGAAAAATAGGAAAACTGCTCTCCTGTGTAGTGCTTTTTGTTTGTTTTTTTAAAGTGAATTTCTAAAGTAGATGACTAAATCTGTCAAACACACACAGAATTATATTACAGATTCTGTGAGACTATCTATCAGTCATCTCATCTTTTCATACCACTTGCAGACACACATGGAAGCTTTGGAATACAGAAGTGTAGTGTACCCTTTGACCAGCTAAAGACTTATTTTAACAGATAAAAAGTGTTGTATCCATGTTTACGGCAGTGTTACTGTTAAAGAAAAAAAGCAGACTCTCACCTAGATGTCTAGTAGGGAGGGCATGACTAGAAACATAAGACTGTATTAATCAGTGGAACACTCTGAAGTATTTGAACAGAGAATGGGAAGAGAACAGAAAATTCTGGATTTATTAGGAGGGTAATGGGAGGAAAGATTATGTTTTATTCATATGTGTGCAATAAACAGAAATTGCCTTGGTCAGATAGCTCTTTATCTTTATGGTAGAAGCAGAACTGTCCTCTGCGTAGGTCTGCTGTGAGATCCTGCCACAGAGCACAGCTTGCACTATTGGGCACAGTTGGCTGAGAACTTGGCAACAGCCCTCTGGAGCAGCTGGGACTGATGAGACGTACTAGAGATGAGCTCAGGCTGAAGCCTTCCCAGAAGCCTTGAGTGCTTCCGGGGTCTGCGTCAGCTCACCCCACTGGTGGGGAGAGGCCGGACCTTGCTGCGGCGCTCCTGTCATGGGCTGAATGGAGCTTTCCGTTTTCCCTAAAGCTCCACTTTTCTTTTCTTTTTAAAATTGTTTTCTTTAATGTTAGGATGTCCTTGAATTTTTTTAAAAAGTATGAAGTAAAACTGTAATGTAAGTTTATTTAGTACGTTATGTAAGGGTCTGGAAAGTCCATCAGGTTAGCTTTTTTGGTCACATCAGTCTTTACCCAGAGTTGTTAGTAATTTTGTGTTACTTCAGTTTATTTTATTATACTTAATCCTGAAAATGGGTTCTCTGCATTCTTAGTAGCATTTGTGCCCTGCATCTGTGGGGCATTGGTTTTGCGCCATTTTTTAAAAGTCATAGATCAAGATGTGGCCAGAAAATTGGAGATGCCTAAGGATGTTGGGCTTGTCTCTTGCCAGCCCCATCAGTAATGCTCCCTCCGCTGTGGCCTCTAGGCCTGGGAGTGCTGTGTGATGTTTGCAAAGATGAGCTTGGGTAGCAGTGGTCTAAGAAACTGAACCTCTCTCTGCAGTGGCAGGCTGCACTGCGTGGTCACTCTCCACTCCCCAGCTGATGGTGACTGTTTCTGGAATTCCTACAAGAGTCTTTTTAATCAGTAGGCCAGTCTCGGAGCGAGTGGTACCATCAGGAAAATGCCACTTTATTTCTGTGGAAGAGACATTTATAAGATCTGGCGATCAGCCTGTCAAGCTGGTTTCCTCCCATCTTGGGTCAGGGTCCTTCCTTCCTCTGTGCCACTGAAAGAGAATCAAGCCTGTGCTCACAGTCTCCTTTTCTGTCTAACTAACCTATATCTCTCAGACTGACTAGTCTTAATGGAAGCATTTGCCGGCAGCCACCACCTTGAACTTGATCCTTCTCGTGGCTGACTAATCCCACATCTCTGGATTGGAGCTGGCCCTGCATGTTTATGGCACTTTCGGTTTCAAAACTTCCATATCCATTGATTTCACTTGATAATTTTTCTGCCTTGTTTCAGTCCCAAGTGTCAAGTAGGTGCCTTCACATGGTCTCTCCTAAGGTGGTCCAGATGCCTCTTGGTGGCTCTGAGTGAAATCAGAAGGAACGTTCTCCCCTTGGTTGCTTTCTCCTCAGAGCAGTATATCACTTTGCTGGTGGGTTCAAGTGGCGTGAGACCTCTCTCTTTTTCTTGAGGAATTGGTAGCGAAGTTTTCTTGTGGCTAGCTTAAGAACTCCTATTTCATGAAACATCTCAGCCAAAAGTTTGTGTCTCTTGCTTGAGCCATGACTATTTCCTTAGATTGACACCAAAGGCCATTGCTATTTATGTCACTGTACTGCCCTGTATTTCCTTTTCAGTTACTTGGACACAGAACAATATGAAGAAGCAGTACGGGACTATGAAAAAGTATATCAGACGGAGAAGACAAAAGGTAAAGAATTTTGAGCACATGTTCCTTAGGGAACTGTGTGGTCTGACTTGTAGGTCCTAACACGGGACACGGGAGTTGTTTGATTCAAGAGTGAACCTGGAGCTCACTGGAAGAAGTGAGCAGAGATCCCAAATGTGGGACAAGGCACCTGTTTCCTGGTCCCTAGTTCTCCCCTGCCACTTTCATTTTCTGTGTGATGAGGCTGATGTGAAGAACCTAAGTATAAATAGATTTTTTTAATATCCACAAGAAATCATCATAAAAGCCCGTTGTATGGTTAACAGGGCTTCTGACTCCAGGGCATCTGGGCTGGGACTTGGTAAAGGAAGCCAAAAGCAGATTTATCCGTTGATACTAGATGTCTTCCTCCAGAACACAAACAGCTCCTTAAAAATGCACAGTTAGAACTGAAGAAGAGTAAGAGGAAAGATTACTACAAGATTCTTGGTGTAGACAAGAATGCCTCTGAGGACGAGATCAAGAAAGCCTACCGGAAGCGGGCCTTGATGCACCATCCAGGTAGAGCGGGTGGGGAGCGGGGCTCAGTGGGAGGATCAGGTCGGGCCGGCTGCTGCCATGGTCGGTCCAGCACCAAAGCCTCAGAGAGGCTCCTCAACTGGAATTAGGTGGTGCTCGGTTCTGTATACTCCAAATGTGGGAAGTACTGGATTGTAAAATGAGACATAATGTAGTCTTTCCCTTGAACTCTGTTTTCTTGAGACTGTGAGTTCTTCCTGTATTCCTCCCTTTAGATCGGCACAGTGGAGCCAGTGCCGAAGTTCAGAAGGAAGAGGAGAAAAAATTCAAGGAAGTCGGAGAAGCTTTTACTATTCTCTCTGATCCCAAGAAGAAGACTCGCTATGACAGTGGACAAGACCTTGATGAAGAGGGCATGAATATGGGTGGTAAGTTGGGAGCTGGTTGGGGCGGCCTGGGTTGAACCTGACACCTGTGAAATGTTAGCATTTTCCTGAAGACATTCTGCGGGCGGAGGAGTGGGATGGGGGGTGGGGGTGTCTTATGCCATCAGCCAGTGGTGCCCAACGGTTTGTTAAGTGCACTCTGAGGAGTAGCTGTAATGTGTGAGGTACTGTGATGGGTATGGAAAATAACAAAGCTGAATCAAACCCAGTCCAAGGGTTTGCAAACCCTGGTCCACGGGCCAAGTCTGACCCCTGGTGTGATAGACATGGAGCCCAATGAGGGCAGTCAAGTGTAGCAGGTACCAGGGGTACAGAGTGGGTGCCGAGGTCAGCACTAGCAAGGGAAAGCTTGGATATGCAGAAAAGCACAGCACTGTAGGGGAGTGACCAGGGCTTGGCTAGGAGGGTGGAGGGTGCCTGGGGCATAGCCACACAGTAGCTGGGTCAGACCTCAGCAGGCCTTTGAGGCTACAAGAAACACTGGGTTTTTCCTTTGGCTGGAAGTTTTTTTTCTCCCATTGCAAAGCGTCTGTGACTGATACTTATGTGTCTGGCACATTCCCATAAGCCCTCACAGACTTCAGTTTCCCCAGAAGACTTAGAATGAAGCGAAGCGTTTCTGAAAGCATCATTGCTCACTGTGAGCTCAGTTAGAGATAAGAGAAGCCCTGAGCTGTGCACAGTTCTCAGACCACTGCCTCTAATGCCAGCCCTTTCTCTTCCACTGAGAAAGTCTCTCAGAACTTAAAATAAGGTTGATGATGCTACATAGATAACCCTGACCTCGCCAGTTCAGGATGGGTAGATGTGTTTTACAAACCTAATTTTAACAATAATAAACATTGCTCTACCCAGCAGTTGAGCTGTAAGCAGTTAAAAGCTGTTGAAGGGTTTAAGAAAGGGAGCCATGGACCTCATTTCAGCTCTGGAGTTATATTTGTGATGGCAGTGAGAGCTGGTTTAGAAAAGGTGAAGAGGAGGGAAAACAAGATCACTAGGAGAGGATCAAGGGCATGGTCGGGAGACGGCATCGGCAGGAGTTGGCTCCTGAGCGTGTCAGGAGAGGCAGAGGACTAAGTCGACAGTCGCTTGGGCACAACTGATTCTATGGGGCTGTTCACTGAACTGGGGGAGCCAGGAAGATGAGCAGATACACAGGCAAAGAATTCACTTTTAAATACCATGTGCCTGTGGGATTGGGCGCTGGAGGTAAATCATCTGCAGCTTAGGCAGACTGGCTGGCTACGTGAGGCCTACCATGGCCTGATGAGAAGAGCGCTGCGCTGGGGGAGGCTCGAGGCAGCAGTGTTCAGTGCTGTTGCTGTCACTGACCAGGTGGTTTGGGCGGGCTACTTGCTCTTCCCCCTTAGGTTTTGTTGAGTCTTAATTGGGAATGATCTAATGTATGCCAGTCCCAATACTGTGATTGCCACTGGGCAGCTTTTTTTCTGGCATATGATGTAGACAGAGTATGGCATCACATGCGTGCATTCAGTCATGTCTCATTCTTAGATACAGCCTTGGTGGCACCTAAGGTGTAGAGTCTGGTCCTTTCAGGAGCAGCCCCAGCATCATAGGGAGACAGTGTACAGGAGCAAATGGCCTTTCCCATTGTGGAGAAGGCACAGCAAAGTGGGTTGAGGCGAGGAAAGCTTCCTTTGGGGCACACTTGGAAGTAGAACAGAACAAAGTGGGATCAAGTAGTGGGCCTGCCTCTCAACCATGACTTTGGGGAAAAGCGGGAAGTGATTGTTATCTGGGAGAGCTTTGGAGACTCATTCTCTGTTAAGTTCCTCTTCAAACATTTCAGATTTTTTCACCTTTTTGTGCTTTCTCTGCTCCTTATTTTGCTCTACAGATTTTGATGCAAACAACATCTTCAAGGCATTCTTCGGTGGTCCTGGGGGCTTCAGCTTTGAAGGTGGGTGTGCCTGAGTTCCTGGGCCACAAGCCGACACAGGGGCTCCCCAGTTAGGGAGCACTCTGAGAGTCAGAGATACCCATCAGTGGAGGCGGCAGAATTCTCTTCTAGCAGGACATCTACCCCTTCAGGTGCTGCTGAGGCGGGGGGGGGTTCCCGTGCACACCCGGCCTAGGGAGCATGAAAGTCACACCTGCTTGGGGCCAGGGAGGTGTCTGACCAGAGCTTCCCTGTGAGGGTGACGGTGTTGGACACATGCCACCTGCTCGTGGGCCTCCTGCATCCCGGGGCCCAGCCTGTTTGATACCCTCAGGCGGCTTTCCCCTCGCGGTTGAAGCAGCCCTTTGTAACCAGGGCAGAGTGATCGTCCCTCGGAAACTCAGAGCCAGCTGACAAACTCTTCTTTTCCCTGCAGCGTCTGGTCCAGGGAATTTCTTTTTCAGTTTGGCTAATGAAAGGACACCTCCCAGAATCCAGAAAATGCAGACTTGCTCAGCTTAACCTCGAATGTGGACACAATTCACCTCCTCCCTTCATCATGTCTCCACGTCCTTAGAGCAGTTTCGTTTTCTCAGTTGGATACCCTGTGTCTGTGTGAGTGGGGTGAAGGAAAGGGAGCCAGCGCCGAAGACTGCGGGAGGGGAGGGAGGCGGGGGGGCGAGACAGGGCAGCTTGTGAATTTTTGTTTTACTGTTTAACTTTATTAAAAAAGAAAAAAATTAAGAGAATAAAATGTTTTGACCCTTTCTGGCACTTTGCTCTGGCAGCTGCTTTTTGTCACTTCAGTCAGCGGGGCCAGACCTGGGCCCCCAGCACGGAGTGGATGCCCACGTGGACTTCAGGCTGTCAGCCATCCCACAAGGGGTGTGGGTGCCCCCTCAAAAATCTGTTTAGCACGTGCTATGGGGCCCAGCCTGATGCCAGTCATGGGGCAGTGAGTTCAGAACACATTTTATGGTAGTGGCCACTAGAAATCACTAGAAGTTGCATGTGTCCAAAGTGGGTGCCAGGTGCCCGGCTAGGCTGACTCAGATTCATACAGGCGTTCACAGTTCCCGCTGCTTGAGGGAGATGGCAACAAAGACAAAATCCTGCCTCCCTGACCCTCAGAGCCTTTCTAAGTGGGACAGGCAGCTCCTGGGCCCAGTGGTCTGGGTGCTGACATCAGCTCATTAGCTAGAATTCTTAGCAAACACCCCTAGCCTTCTCCATGCGTGTCCCTTCCTGCATGGAAGCCACACGGGGCGGGAAGCAGTGGCATTGGTCATGCTGTTCAGGTCAGGCTTCGTGTTTGTGGTGAATCATCTCAGGACATCCAGGCAGACACTTGAGGCTTTGGCTGAAGAGTCGATTTTTGGTACTCTAGTAAGTAGAGATGGCTGGGTAAAGACCTTGGCCCAAATAGCTAACTATTTCTCTTCTTTCTGAGCCTCGGCCTCTTTCTTTTGTCTCTTCCCTTCAATGCAAAGACCATGGTGAAATGCTGACTGCCTTAGGCCTGGGAAGTTCCCATGTAGCCAACCAGGCCTTTGTTAGCCTCGAAGAGATTCTTGAATGTCAGCTCTTGCCTTGTGTTTAAGTGGCACTGACCTGAAGGTGGCCCTCCCTGGAGAACTCAGGTCTTGTTGAGGTCCTTCCGATTGGATTGGCTGGGCACACCTGGGGGCCTGTGACTGGGGGAGGGGGGGCTGCTTTGTGCTACGTGTCCCTCATATTCAGCCAACCCCTGCTATCTGTGCGCCTCCAAGGCCAGCCTCTCTCCCTTCTGCCTCCTCATGAAAGCCGACACTGTTCAGCTGCCCAGCCTTGCCACAGCTGTGCCCAGCCCGCAGAGGGGAGACAGGACCGATGGCCCCAAGCTGGGGGACAAAGGCAGTCCTAATGCACCCTGCCCTTGCCCCAGCGAAGACTGAGCGGGCCACAGGGGGAGAGAGATGCACACAGCTAGGATTAACACGATTTATTTCATTATCAGTCTTACAAGTTGCTGAAGTTGAGCAAAGCCAGGAGAGTAACTTCAGTCCAGGCACTTCTGTCAAGTGACAGCCTGATTGGCAAGGCCGTTACTGAGCGAGGGCAGTGGAGGGCACCCCAGAAACCCCAGCTCCTACAGCAGTGTTAAAACCCCTCCTTCCAGAGGCACCGGATAGGGCTTGGCCCATGACAGCCAGGGGCCACCCCACTGGCTTTTGGTGCCCACTGACCCCTTTCAGCAGAGACACAAAGGCCTCCAGAGGCACCAAGGAGGCAGGATAGGCTGGGCAGACGGCAAGACTGGTACTTTCTCACCAAGGTTCTGTCTCTGGCCTTGATCTCCCCACTGACACAGCAGGGCCACACAGCTGGAAGGACAGCGGCCCACCCCTTTCCCCAGGTGAGACGTGCAGCCAGCCTGGGTTGTGGGTGCTGCCTACTCTGTTTGTCCCCTAGTTGTCAAACTGTTACCTAGTTACAGTGTGAGGAGGGCACAGGCACTTAGGAACAAAGGTGTAAGGTAAACCCTTTCTCTGCCCTGGAAAATAGTACACTCTGATTAGGAAATGGGCTCAAAACCTAGGGATCCTCCCATCTCAAATCCACCATTAGTTTTTGTGGCTGGTGACCATGCCATGAGTACTTGCAGTGCTGGGGTGTCCCTCCCCACTAGCCAGCCTTGTGCGGGGCAGTGGGCCTGGGGGCTGGAAGCAGGGCCTGGGGGCTGGAAGCAGGGCTTGGGGTCGTGGCTCCAGTCCAGGCCAAACTTGGCCCAGCCTGGTCAACTATGGTCCGGGTTCCTAAATGACGACTACCCACCCCCTTGTGTTGAAAGCTTGAGCGTTAGAGAGGAAAGGCGTGGGCAGGAAAAGAGCAGTTATTTTACAAGTTTTTAAAAATTACAGGAAAGTTAACTTTGAGTAAAAAATTAAAAAAAGATTAAGCAGAGGGATGCTCCCCTCCCTCCCCCCTTCCCTTATAAAGAAGGGGCAGGTGGCCCAGGACGCTCAGATGATGGTACAGGACTGAAAGGAGCCGCCCTTGCGGCCGCTGCGTATGGGCACGGCCTTGCCCTTCCCGTAGTACCCTGTAAAGATAGCTCTGAGCTCCATCTTCTTGGCCAGGCTCAGCATCCAGCGCCCGCTGCCCAGGAGAGTAGAGCTTGCCCCGGCTGAGCTCACCCACCTCCTCGCCGCGGCTGCCCCCTTCTCCTGCCGCACAATCTCCAGCAGGTCAATGCCCGTCTGCACGGCCTCCACATCACCCGCGCAGCCTAAGGTGATGTGTGCGCGGCTGCCCCGTGGCAGGTTGTCAGAGGGGACAGCTTGTCCACGTCGTTGGGCCACAAGGCCAGCTCCTGCTCGCTCAGCTCCACTCTGGCTCCTGTCGTCTTGGGTGTCACGAAGAGGGCTGAGATGGTCAGCGTGAAGGCCTTGCAGTAGGATTTCTTCACCACCTACAGAGGGGGAGAGGGCAGAGGACCAAGCTAGAGGTGGTAGCAGTGAAGGGACAGTGAGCGCCACAAGCAGAGCCCGGTGCCAGTGGACGTCTTTCCCCTGACACTGGCCAGGCTGCCTGAAGGAGCCAGAGGTGCCAGAGAGGCAGGAGAGAGCAGGGGTGAGCGACGCCAGGCTTCCTGAGCTCAGGCCTGGGCTCCCCAGCCCCGAGCTGCAAGGCTCGTTCACCTGTGAGAGGGCTGATACTGAAGCTTCCTCAGGGTGAGGACTGCTGTCGATACTACTCAACTCACCCCTTAAAAGCACCCTGGTATCCAGACAATATCCTGGAGGGCGGGGCAAGGGCGAAAATAAAGGCCTTTGATCAAAATCTACTCCATACACTGTGGCTCACGGTATGCCTGATTCTCAGAAAGCCCATCTCTCCCATTTTGACCATAAAAACTTCCCTATTTTGCTCATGACCCCTCATCCCAACAGTGTCTACTGTGTGCGTGCACGTGTGCCCAGTCATGCCCTATTTTATGCGACCCCATGGACTGTAGCCCGCCAGGCTCCTCTGTCCATGGGATTCTCCAGGCAAGAATACTGGAGTGGGTTGCCATTCCCTTCTCTAGGGGATCTTCCCAACCCAGGGGTTGAACCTGAATCTCCTGCACTGCAGGCACATTCTTTACCACTGAGCCACCTGGGAAGCCCTGTCTGGCAGTTAACAGGTGCTTAGTAAATCTTGCTAAATGAATGTACAGTTAGAGGTGGGAGTGAAAGTGTGTGCTGCGTGTTTGTTTGTGCAACTGTGGGAGGCGCTAGGGATACAAGGTGAACCACGCTGCTGCCCTCTGAAAGCTTCCATTCGTGTAGGAATGGAACAAGTAAGTAAAATGGCTGTAAAACTAGGCAGAAAAGTGAGGCAGCTGGCAGAGGGTCAGGGAGAGCCTTCCTGCAGAGGCAACCTGAAGGAGGCTGGGGTCAGCCAGGCACACCAGGGTGCCACGCCAGGTGGTTAAGGACCCCATATGAGAGGCTGTGGGTAGGAGACGGGGTAGCCTGCAGGCAGGGGAGGGGCCTGTGCCCCTAAACCAATGAGCCTTTCCATCCCTTGCACGATCAGGCCTCAGGCTTGGGACTGGGAATTCAGAGCACCAGGCTCCTGGGGGTAAGGGACTTCTAGCCTTTGGAAGTGCACACAGGCTTAGAAGCCAGCATTCCCTGCCCATCTGCAGAAGGGGAAGGCCCCGGGGGCGACAGCACAGGCTGGTGCCACTGCCTCGCGGGGGCACTGAACTCAGCACCACTAAGCTGCAGAAGCACAAGCTGGGCGGACTCCACTTTCCCCAAGAGGCTGCTGGTTTCTGGTCTCCAGAGGGCGCTGCCCTCTCCCCGCTTCCCGCCAGGTTCCTGGGGAGCACTCACATCTTGCTGGGCATACTCCTCTGCCCCCATGGCCTTCCCGTAGTCACAGAACTTGGTTGTGCAGTGCAGCACGCCTGGCGGTCTCTTCCCCGAAGTAGGTGAGTAGTTCAATCTTCTCCCTGGGCTCATCCCCAGAGACAACTGCAGGGGGAGAGGGAGGGTGGTCAGGGCAGGAGAGTAGGGGCATCGCAGCAGCGATCACCAAGAGCTTGGGAGAGCCAGAGGAAAAACAGCCAACATGGAGCTTAAGTTTGCAATCCACTGTAATTGAGCAATCTACTGCCATTTATTTGTGGGTCAAATTAAAGCAACTCTAGTGCTATGAAAAGGTGTTTTAAGTTCCCTGCTTTTTGTTCTGCAAATTTTTACATCTCTTACCCAGACTTGAAAACTAAGGCACTTGTAACCCAGAGGGAAGGCAGTATACGCCAAGAAAATCTGAGCTTCAACAGAGCTACACATCTGAAAAAACAGGGAAGCAGGTCCTGAAAAAGGGGCTAGAAAGAGAAGAGGAGGGGAACTGTATGGAAGGAGCCAGAAAGAGCATAACAGCCAGCCCACTTCCAAGCTGTTGGACCTGGGCCAAGTGAGTGACTCTCATCTGTCAATCAGATACAATAGGAGGTGACCACCCAGATAACTATCAATCATGACCCATTTCACTTGGGGCCCCTGGAACAAGAAACAGCTGGTCACTGGCACAATAGGTAGCCTGCAGCCTCCTTTGGTGGATGAGAGGCTACAATGGGTCTTAGGAAGTAATGGGTACAGGAAGGGTCTTAGGAGATAATGGGATAACCTTAAGGCTAGCTTCTCCATCACTAGGCTTTTCCTGTTAGCTCCCAGGGTTGAGTCCCTCTGAGGATGCAGCTCACCCTCCACAGGGGACAGAGACCCCGCTCGGAGGGCAGGCCTTGTTTGTGGTCCATCACATTTCTCCTGCACTGTCCTATGCAGAGAGACCCCAGGGGGGTTGGTTTTTGGCCATGCCATGGGGCATGTGGGATCTTAGTTCTGAGACCAGGGACTGAACCCATGCCCCTTGCATTGGAAATGCAGGCTCTTAACCACTGGATCTCTAGGAGATTGAGGATCCCAATTTTTAATGATAAATGCAGCTTCAAGAGGCAGTCACTCTACAGGGCAGAACCAGTGCTAACCAGGAGCCCTGCCTCGGGCACGTCTCTGTCACGCTACTCACAGGCACAGCTCACACCAGGTAGTGTAAGCATCCTGGTTTCCTGCTTTCCTAACATTCGAATCTTAGGAGCTGAGAAAAGTCCTTGAACATATACAGGCACAACTCACCTCTGACAACCCAAAGAAACACCGGTGGGGATATTTCAAGTCTAAAATTGAGGGGTGGGGGGACTAGGAATGCGTTAAAAGAAGAGATGATTAGTGGGTGAGTGACAAGTCCCCACAGGTCACTGGAGGAGAAGAGCCACTAGGGGGGCCTTCCCTATCCCAAATCTCTCCTCTCCGTGGAGCAAACAGCAGAAGGGCACTCTGGTCCAACCCAGTAAGGGAAGGCTCTTCTAGAAGCGATAGGGTCTAGGGCTCTCAAGACAGCTTTGGGCAAACCCCACATCTGTTCTGTGCATTTCCCGTCTGCAAAAACGAGGTTGGACTCTAGGCATGAGACTGTTCTCTGGAGCTGTGCAATGCCACAGGAGGTGCACTGGCTAGCTCAGGGCCTGGGACCGTCCCCAATGGCGTTTACAATAGTTCTAGTAGTAAGTTTTCTGCAGCTTAGGACTCCATGGCATATTGTATTTTAGAAAACGGTTCTGCAGCTAAAAATGAGTTTGAAAACAATGGACCAGACTCTCCCTCCAGGGTTCTATGAAATGTTGATGCACTTCCCATTATGACAGTATGCAATTTGTTCTCCCCACCTCTAAGACAGGGTCAGTGGTCTAGCTCCAGGCTGGGAGAGGGCAGCTGGGGAGACGGTGAGAGGCGAAGTCCCTGGCGAACACCTCTCCCACGTCCCATTGCGTGTGCACCGCCCCAGGAGACCTCTGCCAGCGCCAGGTGAGCCCCCTGCATCCCCCAAGAGCTTGGAGAACAATGGTCCCAGGCACGCAGCATCCTATGCCCAGCCAGCGAGGGGGCTCACGAATAAGGTTGAGTGCCCCACCCACCCACCCCGCCACCTACAGTGTCGCAGCTCCTTCTTGAAGGCCTTGTGGTTGCCCAGCTCCTCCAGGAAGGTCTGGCCAGTTTTGCGGAGGGCCTCGGAACTCTTCTTGGTCAGGAACCAGCCGAAGTAGAGCGGCAGGAAGTCCTTCTCCAGCCCAGGCTTCAGCTTCTTCAGATCGTCTGCTGACAGCTGCCACTGGTTCTTCTCCTTGAGCTGGGCACAGTCCAGCCGCCAGGCTGTCTTGGGCTCCACCAGCACCACCTGGTACTGGTACTGGTCGGCCAGCTCAAAGAGCTGCTCCAGCCGCTCCCGCTCATGGTTGGTATCATCCAGCACCAGGACCCGGACATCCCGGCGGCAGTAGGCAGCCAGGTCCTCGTCCAGCCGCTTGTACTCCTCGGGAGAAGGCTCCCCGGGCGCCGGGGTGATCTTGTAGCTGTCGGCAGACACCATCTTGGTGCCATCCCGGTACCTGTCCACGATGAACCGGGCCAGTGTGGACTTGCCGCTCCCAGGCAGGCCTCGCAGGATGAAGAGCGTCTTACACTCCTGCAGCGTGGCCACTGTCTCCTCATCCTGCAGGAAGGGAAACTGCAGCTCCGGCTTGTCCTTGGCCCCTGAGGATGACATTTTGCGGAAGAAGACCTTGGGCAGGAACGTCTGGCTCTTTCGGGAGAAGCCTCTACTCTGTGTGAGGAGGGGGAAGACAGGCGTCAGCCAGGTCACACAGGGCCGCCCCGCCAGCCTCGCTTCTTCCTCTCTGGCCTGGCCCTACCCAGGAATGCCCCCACTCCAGGCACCCCCAACCCTTGATTGACAGGCACCCCGGGGTGTGAGATTCTAGATGGTCTCTCCTAGGTCCTTGGGACCTGAGGGCTTCTGGCTGTGCATATGGAGAGGGCCGTCTGGGCAGTCCCAAACTCTTAAGGAGAACCGTAGCCTCAAGGATCACCCACTGCGGCCACCTTGAAAGGAAAACTGCTGGGAAGTGCCTGCAGGGGAGGGCCTGAAGCCTGCGTTTCCAGAAGTGAAGCCTAACTTTATATTCCTGGCCTCTATTAAGGATGACCTCTTTGGAGGTGGGGGGCTCTATGTCTGGATAAAATCACAGCTGCCCTGGCCCCTGAGGGCACCGAGGAGGGTGGGGGTGGAGAAGGGTCACCCAAAGACCGCCTCCCTTCCCCCAACAATGCCAGTAACAGATAATACTCTCTTGTCTGGGATGGGGGGACAATGGTCCCACAGAAGGGCTGGTGGGGGGCTGGGCCAGAGAGCGCTGGACAAAGGGCTTCATTGAGCACAGCCTGCCACCTCCTCCTCTGCCCTGGGCCCCCCAAAGTCGTGGTCTTTGTGCCTGCCCCAGGACTGGGCGGTACAGAGCACCTGCGAGGGAGTCTAGCTCTTCGCACCCCTCGCTGTGTGTCAGCAGCACCTCTCTGAGCCACTTGTTTTCCTGCCTGCGCAAGCCACAGGCGGCAACACTTTTTACTGTAAAGCGCCTTTTCCTCTAAGCCGCGAGGCCCCACCTCCCGCCAGCACCCCGACAGCTCAGCAGGCTGGAGGTGCCGAATGCCCGCCCAGCGGCCCAGTGCCCGCTACCCCGGCCCACTCGCCACCCGGGTGTGCTCCGGGGAGCTGCTTCTGAGGCTCTATTCCCTACTTCCCTTCTTTCTCCAGCGCCACCCACTCCCCATGCTCCCCGCGTCGCCCCTACCTCAGCCAAGAGAGCCCCGACTCAACTCCCAACCTCGAGTCTTCATTTGCATGCCACTTCCTCTCCCCCCGCCCCTAAGTCCCCCAGTACTCTCGTTTTGCGTTAGAGTCCCGGCCCAGCCCTCCCGCTCACCATGATGAGGAGGGGTCGCCGCCGTCGCCGCCTTCTCAGCACTAGCTCTCCGGGGCCGCCCGCCTGCGCGGAGGGACACGGAGTCTAGCGGTGACGCGAGGCCACGCGGCGCCGCCTTACATAGCCCGGGGCGCAGCGGGGGCGGGCCGGGGGCGGGCCCGGGGCGGGCCGGGGGCGGGCCGGGGGCGGGCCCGGGGCGGGCCGGGGGCGGGCCGGGCTGGCCCCTCTGCGCAGGCTCTGCGAATCGAAACTCCACGCTCACTCGGCCCTGGGAGGAGGCTGCGGAGCGCTGCGCCGCCCGCCGCCGGCGCGTCATCCCTGGGCCAGCACCTGTTTGGAGGCGCCTGTGCAGGGGCGGGGTATGGGGGCTGGGGAGCGAGGGTTTGGCCTCCTTTTCTTGCACCCCGGTAATGATGAACAGTGTAAAGAGGCAAGCAGAACCCCCCCCTTCCCCGCTCAGTGTAGAGATTAGATTTGAGGCAAGACTGCGCGAGTGCGAAGGCGAATCCTGTCTTTCTTTAAAGTTTTTGATATTTTACTCATTATCAGGCTTATTTAAAAAATATTCACAACCTGAAAGTTAAGAGTTGTTTTATTCCGCGGGAATTTTTAGGATTTCAAGCCAGGGAGATAGCATCTCAAGAAACCCTGAGAAAACTGCTCTGAGGAGGCAAGAGTAGGACCTGCGTTATATAGAAGTTTTCCAACAAAGGGCAGGTAATCTGAACGTGGAAAAGATTATTGTTAAAGAAAACCAGGTATCCCAAGTTAAGGAATTTAGAACTTTTCTATGTATGGGAAGATCCAAGAGTGTGGTCTCACTGAAATCTTTCCTTTAATATGCACCTCAGCTATTTGGAGCCTGTGTCCTGCGTTTTCACATCCTGAATTTCCTTTCCTCAGGGCCCAACCATAGGGAGTGCTTTGATTTTTGCTAGATTGCAGGCAGTCCCCTTTCTGTGCTCCCTTGGGGCTCACCAGCTCACCTTCCACGGTGGCTGCAATCGCTGATGACTGTGACATCCTTGTTTACTGATGTGGCAGGAAATATTCAGTTTCTCAGAGTTTTGCAAATTTTTTGTGTGTGATATTGTGTTAAAATACTGTTTCTCTTGCTTACTGAGTTTTTTAACCCTATTTTCCTTAAAAGTTGCAGCTGAAATGCCTCACCTGCCTCTCCCTAGTCTGGCAGGCCCAAAGTCAGCCTCTGCCCCAGTCAAGCCCAACTCTTCCAGGAACTATGGAGCTGGAACTAGGATGGCAATGGCCAAGGGGCTAAATGGATAAAGCAGTGAAATTCTTAACTCCTCCTCTGGGGCAGCTGCTCAGCCGCCCCTCTGTGAAACCACTGGAAGCTGGGGTGGGTTTTCAAGAGCTTCCTGTGTACCAGGGATGTGCTAAGCACCAAGCCCCGAGGCAGGTACTCATTATACAGAGAATGAAGCAAGTTTGGGGAGCTTGGTTTACTCTACTGTACACAGGCCCCCAGTGTGGCACAGGTGGGTCCCAAAGCAACTCCTACTCCCAGCTGCTCCCTGTTCTCTGCCAGATATCTTCCTTCTCCCCCTGAGCTCCAAGAGCCCCACCAGTGCCAGCAGGCACTTCATTCTGTTTTCAAAGCTTCGGGGTTTACAAGTAGGTCTCCCTTGCTGTGTGATGGCTGAGGTTGTCCCTTCCTTATTTCTTCCAGAAAGCCTCCCACAGTACCCTGCACACAGTGGTACTCAGCAAGATGAGCCAGTGGTCAGCAGCTGGGCAGCCACACCTCTGTTCCCAAGCCTTTCTCTTTCCTCCCCACTTTAAGCTTTTTGAGTTCCTTGGAGTTCACCTGTTTCTTCCTCCTCTGAAACACTTTCTTCTTAGCATCTTTCTCAGTTCTCCCATAAGGTCCTCGCACAGGGTCTGGGGGAGAGGACCACATTTCACACTTTGGTGACACTGTGGGTCAGGCCTTGTTTGGGGTGGGGGTCTCCATGTTTCTCCCCTAGTCAGAATGTCAGCATTCTGCTCAGCAAGTGGGACTCCCATGCCTATGCACTCATTCTGTAAGGCTCTTCTGAGAATGGGTGGCGATAAGGAGGCAAAATGACAGATTCGGTGTTTGTAAGAATGAAAGACACACATTTAAAGGGAAAACAGTAATAGAAAGAGACAGGGTGACCTGTGGGACCCAGTCCACATAAGAGACAAATCTTAGCTTGAATGTCCAGTTTAGTAAGACCTCCATGGTCCCTGTGAACACCAGCCTGCTGATCCTAATGCTACTCAGTGGGTTCATCTTCCTTTTCATCTTTTTCTATTTTTTCAGAATTTTCTGTTATTTCTTTTATTTCTCCTGATTCCGTTTTCCCCAGTGCTTCCAACTCTCCTCCGTCAGTTTTTGAAAATCTCTTCTCTAGTCCTTCTGATTCCCTTGGGCTTGATTCATCTGAAAGGTTTTGATCCAGTTCTGAAGGCCTCCTGTAAATTTCCCTGGTTTCCTCTCTGTTCTGTTCTGTCCTGGCTAGTTCTCCAAACTGTCCTTTGGCAGTGTCTCCTGGACCTCTCGCCTTCGCACCCAATTCTTTTTTCCATGAGGCTTTTTCTGGGTCTTCTCTTGCCTATGTTCTGGTTGCCTAGCTGTGACCCCCAAAGTTTCCTTAGACAAGACACCTTCGGGCTGTTTCTCCCGCTCCCACTGCCTCATCACCTTCTCAGGTTCATCTTTGGTCTTCCTCGTTTCCTTCTCCTTTGCTGTCCGTGTTTGATCCAACATAGTGGCATTTTCTGAAAAACAGGAGAAAGGAGAGAAGAGAGGTGAAAGTTTGTCCTGAGAGGCCTGAGACTGACAAAGGGGAAATCACACACGACTTCACACTGAATATAATTGGCAAAGCCAAGATTTGAACCCAGGACAGTCCGCCCCCAGCCCACATTCTTTCTTTTTCCCTACAAGAACTAGCTCAGGCGCTGGGAAAAGACAAAGGCTTCTCCTCTGGCATCCTCACTCTGCATTTCTCTTTGTCCCTGGGGAGCACACTCATCATTTGTTGGGAGGTGCCCTGTAAAAAAGCAAACTGTGCTGGAAGTTCAGATGCAGGGCAATTTTACAACCCAAGGGATCCTTGCTCCTTGTTTTTACCAGCTATTGGAGAAAAAGTTACCAATCTCCTCTTGAGTCTCCTCCACACTCTTCCTGGAAGTCCTGGTTTCTAAGATGCCAACAGGACTCTGGATTCAGAGCCCTCAAAGGCTGCTGTTGGCTGTGAAGACACATGCAATGCTGCCACCTGCTGTCCAGGAAGGGAAGTGCCCAGCAGCTGCCTATGCCTTTGGGGGCCTTCCTCAAGTTTTCAGGATGCCTTTCCCAGGGTGCTGTCAGCCAAGGAAGGAGGATGCTTGGAGCACCTGCTGCATCCCCTGACATTATTGCTCCTGTGGCTTCTGAGAGCGGCTCCAGTGGCGTGTGGAGGCAGAAGCAGATCTCTGAGGGGATCCAGCCACCATGTGCAGGTGCTGGGCAATAAAAGCCGTCATCTGACTGCTCAGGTGCCCGGAAGCTCCACACCCACATTGCCCTTGCTATTCCAGGATCCGAGAGGGCTTCAGCCTTGGTGCCTGGAAGGAGCTCTGTCCTCCCAGAAGCCCCGAGGGAGCCCCAGCCCTAGCTCCCCTTCACGTCAGTGTGGCTGGAGGGAGGGCCCACGGGATCGGGTCAGGGTGACAGAAACAGTATGTGCAGAACCATGGTAAAACCATGGGTTCGAGCCAGGCGGTCCAAGACCAGAAACCACTGTGCGACTTTAACCCCTTGGCCCTGCGTCCTCATCCGTAAAATCAAGCATGCCATACTTATGTGGGGCTTCCCAGGTGGCGTTAAAGAATCCACCTGCCAACGCATGGGATGTGAGTTTGATCTCTGGGTCGAGAAGATTCCCTGGAGAAGGAAATGGCAATCTACTCCAGTATTCTTGCCTGGAAAAATCCCATGGACAGAGGAGCCTGGCGGGCTCTAATCCATGAGGTCACAAAGAGTCAGACACGACTGAGCTACTAAACACCACCACTTATCTCATAGTGCTCCAGGAGGGATCCGATGAGTCAGCATGTACAAAGCTTAAAAGAGCGCCTAGGCAGGCAGGAAGCCCTGAGTGGAGATCAGCTTATCACCCCCACCACTCTGGGGCCCAGCCCCCATCCCTGCTGACTCCTTGGGGCCTGGAGTCCCAGCCACTTCCTCTTCCCTCACTCCTTTCATGGGGGCCAGTCAGATAGCTAGTGCCTGGGGGTGGGGCTGGGGATCAAAGGCCTCTTCACCCCTGGAACTCCTGGGAGAGAGAACGTGGTAAGGCTGGACCAGCACAGTCCTGTCACTTCTGCACTTCAGCCGGCCCTCAGGGCCCCTGTCCCGACCCTGCCCTGCTCACTACTGACCCTGAAGCGCAGCTGCCCACAGTGGGAGTGAGTGTAGCTCCCAGTCAGCCTGCTGAGTGACCTGGGCCAATTGCTCAGGCTCCAGTGTCCTCCTCCCTAAGCAGTGCCTCCGCCTCCTGGCAGTGAGGATCTAGTGAGACCATTCTGGCTGAGTGCCCTGCCCAGGCTCTTACAGCAGAGCGTGGCCCCCCTGCTCAGGAGACTCAGGTGCCTGGCTTTCCCACTGGGCTGTGGGCTCCTCCAGGGCAGGGGCCGAGCTTCTGTTACCCCCAGAATCTCACACTTCCCTGGCAGGTGACAAGCGCTTGACAAATATTTGATGAATTGAAGAAATATGGGAGTATTGGACTTCCCTGGTGGTCCAGTGGTTAAGAATCCACCTGCCAATGCAGGGGACAGAGGTTCGATCCCTGGTCTGGGAAGACCTCACATGCCTCAGAGCAGCTAAGCCCAGGCACCATAACTACTGAGTCCACATACTGCAGTTACGGAAGCCCGTGCACTTGGAGCCTGTGCTTCAAAACAAGAGAAGCTACCGCCAAGCACCGCAACCAGAGAGTAGCCCCCAGTCAACCAGAGAAAGCCTGTGTGCAGCAACAAAGGCCCACCACAGCCAGAAAGGAAAATAAATAATGCAATAAATGAATGCATCTTTTAAAAAATACAGCAGTATTGAAGAAATAGGGCAGACAGCATGGGATCTGATCCCAGGCTGAGGGGTCCCCCTCCTGCCTTGAGAACAGCTGCTGGCGGCACTGAAATCAGAATGCTCAGTGGGCAGTGCCAAGCCCAACTGAAGGAGCAGCAGGAAGCGGGGGTGAGGACCACTGGAAGGAGAGCAGCAGAGGCAGGTTTCTGAAGGTGCCGTCTTCCAGCTCCAAAGCTCACCTTTCTCCTTCTTTTCTTTGAGTATCTCCCTGTAGTTGGTTTTCTTCAGCTCTTCAATGATACCCTTGTTGGCATCATCCAAGGCCTGTGGGTGAGAGGAGTATCAGTGAACTCTCTTAACACTGTAGGACCTGTCCTTTCCCCACCCAAGCCCCACCCCTGCCCCCGTCCCCTTCCTCCTGCCTCCTCTGACTACTCCTGCCTGAGGTTCATGGATCCTATGGACTTGGAACTCCCCACACTAAGTGGTATGAGAGATACACCACTGGGGGTGACTCAAACTCATTTCCCTCAGACTCAGGCATGTTTTGAGGGGTTGCATCTAACTACTGATTCCTAAAGCTTCAGCCAAATTAAAGGAGACAAGTCAAGCCCCTCAGCCTGCACCCAGGCAGCAAGCCATGGAGGGGACCCAGCAGCACACCGTGGGTAGGGGTGGGGCTGGGGGCTGGCCTGCCTTCAGAGGGGTTTCCAGGGCCTCTGCAGGACAGCCAGGGACTGGGAACTCAGCCTGTGCTGTTTCTTGAGGGCAACGCTGCTCTCTTGAAGCCCTCCCTGTGACTTGCCCTGGGTGAAACACCCCAGACACTCGGGGAATGTCTACAGGCCCTGGATCGCCAGGCTTGGATGCTCTTGGGCAGTGCGGTCTGCCCCTTGGTATGCTTTCCTGCCTGGAGATGCCAATCAGGGGTGAGAGGTCAGGGACCAGGTCCCTTGAGGAGCCATTCAGGGCTGTGCGTCTGTTTGGCTTGATGGGCATTTCTGTCTCCTACTTTCAAAACCCTGCCCAGCCTCCAAGGTGACCTCGAAACCTCCGCCTCCGTGAGGGGAAAGGCCCAGCTCTGCCTGCCCACTGGAATTCTCAGTCTGCCGCACCAGTCAGGAATGAGGAACCGTGTTTTCAGCTTCCCGAGGGCCAGGGCCACGTCATCACCTTTGGTGCAGTGCCGGAAAGACTCTAGATTTGCACCGTGTGATACCCAGAGGCCTCACGTGGCAACTGATCACTTGAAATGTGGCTGGTGTGACTGAGGAACTGAACTGCAACGTTCGTTTACTTCTAACCCCATTTACTCTAAACGCTGCAGGTGGCTAGTGGCCGCCTGACTGAGCAGGCCGTGTCTGGACTGGTGAGTGAGGCCATCACGCTGCTTTCCTATTATCTTCTGTGGGGGCTGCACTTTTCCAAGCGCAAGTCCTAAAGTCAGTTTATGGGGTCTCAGCCAGCATTAAAGACAAGGAATGAAAAGAAAAAAGAAAATAGAGTAAGAAATACAGTGTACATTATAAAGGTAAATATGTTTTGTAAAACTTGCTGTTTTTCATCTGGTTTTTTCAAATAAAACTATGTGTATTGAGGGGAATTCTCTGGCAGTCCAGTAGTTGGGATGCTGACTTTTACAGCAGTGGGTGTGGGTTCGATCCCTGGGTGGAGAACTAAGATCCCTTAAGCTGCTGTGTAGTGTGGCCAAAACAACAAAGTTAACAGTATGTGTATTGGTTGGGTTGCTATATGAACTGATGGCATCTTGTTGTTGCCATCACACTGGAAAGCCACTGTCCGACCTAGAGGGTGCTCTGCAGCTGAGGGGAAATAAACATCTGGGGCTGAGGGTCCCGGGGCCTGCCCATCCCCACCCCCAGAGAGAGGGCTCACGTTGATGATGGCCTGCTGCGCCTCGTTGTTATGGACCAGCTTCGCTCTCTCCAGGGCCTTCTCAAAGTTGTTCACAGCTGATTCGAAGTCCCTCAGCTTCACTGAAGGGCACAAGGGAGCAGGAGGATCGTGACGTAAGATCAGTGTACATATTCAGGGTACAGTATCGGGGTGCCAGGGGCCCTCAGGAGCAGCCACACCGGGCTGCCCAGCACCACCCTTTCCAGACATTTCCTGGGCTACCTCACCACTAGGGAACAGAACCCGGGCCCCGGAGCCTTGGATTTCAGGTGCCAAGAGTCAGTGAGGGAAGGGGTCTGTGCCCACATCATGCATCTCCAGGGGGACAACTCCATCCTGCGCCACTGTTGCCCTAATGGTCTGGGGGAGCAAGCAATGAGAATGAAGACAGAACGTGAAATCTGGTGCAATGGGTCAGGGGACCAGCAGCCTCTATTGGACTGAGGTGCAGAGTCCACTCTGAAGCCAGCTTTTATTCCTAACTGCAGACCATAAGACTTTCTCAGATCTTATCTTTCTCAAGACACATGCCATATCAATCACATACTCCTAAATATCATGGACTACACTGACACAGTCCAGATCTCCTTGTGTTTACCCCAATCCATTCCCTTCTGGGCTGGTCTCGGGAACAATTAGCGAGTGTGTAGGCAGCGTTCATGCCTGACGCTGACCTGGCATTCCAAGCTCTATGCTTTTATGATCCCAGTCATAATACCTTCTGGGTCTGGCCCTGGGGTTTGTAACAAGGCTGTAACTCTGAGACAGACATGAAAAACGATCGACATAGTTTCTTAATATATGCTGTTTTTCCAAGTGCTATTTCTGTGACATTTCTCAAGGCTATGAAATTACATTATTAGGAATTCCCACTACACCCCATCTTTAAATGGTTCCAGGAGAAGACATCTTTTTTTTTTTTTTTTTAAATGTTTACTCAGATTTGTAAAGAACACTGTGGACACCAAACACAATCTGGCAGGAGTGGGTGTGACTCTTTACGAGCCAGTAGCTGGGACATCAGTGCCCACGCTGGAACAATCTGAACCCAGGAAGGAAGCAGCCCCCCACCCAACCCAGGGCTCTCACCTGACCAGTTAGCACTGGGCCAGGGATGAGGGCTATGAACTGACTGCCTTTGGAAAAACCTTAATTTCAGGAAGGAAGGAGAAAAGTGCTCCCCTGCCAGGGCTGGGAACCCCACACTTCACTCTCTTTACACACCACTGCTTCCGCTTTAAAAAAAAAATTAATTAATTTGGCTGCACTGGGTTTCAGTTGTGGCATGCAGGATCTAGTTCCCCGACCAGGGATCAAACCCGAGCGCCCTACTTTGGGGGCTCAAGTCCTAGCCACTGGACTGCCAGGGAAGTCCCTCCACTGCTTCCTCTTGTAACTAGCACCCCAAGATCTACCCCTCTCCCACAAACTGCTTTAGGATTCCTGGGGAAAGAAGGGCCTTGGATCCATAAGTCAAACTGCAAAAGGCAATTACATTTGAAAAGCGATTCTAGCATAGGTTTAAAAGTCTGTGGCGTCAATATACATTTCTTTTCAAATACACATTTGAAAAGAAGAAAACTCACAGTAATGCCTCAGAGGCCACCATGAATAAATGTCTATGTCATTCTGACATGGTAGGTCAGAAGAGGAGTCATAACACTCAAGTGAGTGGAAGCATTAAAGACCCTTCTATTTGTTTTCAACTGAATCTATAACCTGAAATTATCTCCATTCTGGGGGCCCTTTTCCTCTTCTTTTCTCACTCTGTGTATCCACAAATCCACACATGTATATCCATATTTTTGTTGGCTTTTCCAGGGACTAATTTTTTCTTACCACTGTTGGAAACACTTATGGGAAGCTGATGGGGAGGAAGGGAGAAATGAGTATTTCTGGAAAGCTTGTTGTATGCTGGTTCCTAATCTAAGTGCTTACATGCGTAGCCCTTCCCTCATGTCTTCACACTATGAAGACGATGCGTACATACTATACATGCTAAGTTGTGTTAGTCGTGTCCAGCTCTTTGTGACCCCATGGACTGTAGCCCTCCCAGGCTCCTCTGTCCATGGGATTCTCCAAGCGACAATACTGGAATGGGTTGCCATTTCCTTCTCTAGCATCAGTTCAGTTCAGTCGCTCAGTAGTGTCCGACTTTTTGCAACCCCATGAATCGCAGCACTCCAGGCTTCCCTGTCCATCAACATCTCCTGGAGTTCACTCAGACTCACGTTCATTGAGTCCGTGATGCCATCCAGCCATCTCATCCTCGGTCGTCCCCCCCTTCTCCTCCTGCCCCCAGTCCTTCCCAGCATCAGAGTCTTTTCCAGTGAGTCAACTCTTCGCATGAGGTGGCCAAAGTACTGGAGTTTCAGCTTTAGCATCATTCCTTCCAAAGAAATCCCAGGGCTGATCTCCTTCAGAATGGACTGGTTGGATCTCCTTGCAGTCCAAGGAACTCTCAAGAGTCTTCTCCAACACCACAGTTCAAAAGCATCAATTCTTCGGTGCTCAGCCTTCTTCACAGTCCAACTCTCACAGCCATACATGACTACTGGAAAAACCATCGCCTTGACTAGAGGGGACCTTAGTCAGCAAAGTAATGTCTCTGCTTTTGAATATACTATCTAGGTTGGTCATAACTTTTCTTCCAAGGAGTAAGTATCTTTGAATTTTACGGCTGCAATCACCATCTGCAGTGATTTTAGAGCCCCCAAAATAAAGTCTGACACTGTTTCCCCATCTATTTCCCATGAAGTGATGGGACTGGATGCCATGATCTTCGTTTTCTGAATGTTGAGCTTTAAGCCAACTTTTTCACTCTCCTCTTTCACTTTCATCAGGAGGCTTTTTAGTTCCTCTTCACTTTCTGCCATAAGGGTGGTGTCATCTGCATATCTGAGGTGATTGATATTTCTCCCGGCAATCTTGATTCCAGCTTGTGTTTCTTCCAGTTCAGCGTTTCTCATGATGTACTCTGCACATAAGTTAAATAAGCAGGGTGACAATATACAGCCTTGACATACTCATTTTCCGATTTGGAACCAGTCTGTTGTTCCATGTCCAGTTCTAACTGTTTCTTCCTGACCTGCGTACAGATTTCTCAAGAGGCAGGTTAATTATCCCTATTTGCAGAGCCCAAGATCCGCCCGCTTGGCCAGGCTGCCTCTACAACCCAGGGGCTCTTTGGCTGCTGTGTTGGACTGGACTTTACCACCATACAGCATGGAAACTGAGGCCAGTAGTGAGTGGCCTGCTTCTCCAGAGGCCCTCAGAGCCTAACAAGACCTCACCAGGGACAGGAATTCCCTGGTTGTCCAGTGGTTAGGACTTCACACTTTCACTGCCAGGGCCTGGGTTCAATATCTGGTCAGGAACTAGGATCCTACAAGCCCTGTTGGAGTGCAGCCAAAAAACAAAACACAAAATAAGTCATCATGGAAACAGCAAAAAGTTCTAGGAAAAGGCACAGTAATCACATCTTCCCCAGTTTAAAGCTTTCAAGTGGTTTTTTTCTCTATGTTTTTAGGAAAGAATCCATGACGTGTAAGGAAGCCTGAGAGGCCCTGTGGATCTGACCCTTCACCAGCCTCCCTCCTCCAGACTTTCCTGGCCCCCAGAAGCTCAACACTGGTCTCCATCAGTTTCTTAAATCAGCCAAACTCTTGCCCACCTCCCTAAATGCGGTTCCTTCGGCTGAAAAGTTCTGCCTTCAGAACCTGGAATTGGTGCCTTTGTGTTCTTAATGATTCTGCTTTAAAGTTACTCCTCAGGGACTTCCCTGGTGATCCAGGTGTTAAGAATTCGCCTTGCAATGCATGGGACAAGGGTTCAATCCCTGGCCATCAAACTAAGATCCCACATGTCTCAGAACAACTAAGCCCACGAGCCGCAACTACCAAGCCCACACACCACAAAGGAGTACCCAGCTGTGAAAGATCAGCATGACACAGTGAAGAGCCCATGTGCTGCAACTAAAACCCAGTGCAGCCAAATAAATAAATATTAAAAAATAGTTACTCCTCAGATAGGAGGGCAGGAACAGTTATCAATTTTGCTTCCTACTGTATGCCCAGCTTTGGTGCCTAGAAGGTGCCAGGAAAGCATTAATGATGTGAGTAAGTGAATCAGTGATGAGACCCGTGATCAGAGTGCCTGTCATGCTTACCCCCTCTCTGGGGTCAGCCGTGTGCCCAGGGCAGGGCAGGTCCGAAACTGTGAACAGAAGACCCAGCTCCACAGCTTCCTTATTACTGTGGCCTAGAGCTATTTCTCCTTTTAAACTTGTATTATGAAATATTTCAAATATACAGAAAAGTCAAAGGAATAGTATCATGAATCCCCATTACTCATCACCTAGATTCAAATATCATATAATGTCACTTCCATGTGGAATCTAAAAAATGATACACATGAACTTATTTACAAAACAGAAACAGTCAGAAAAAAATTTATCAAAGGGGAAAAGGTGGGGAGGGATAAATTAGGAGGTTGGAATTAACATATATATTAATATACTACTATATATAAAATAGATAATCAACAGGGATCTACTGCACAGCACAGGGAATTCCATTCAATACTCTGTAATAGCCTACATGGGAAAAGAATCTTAAAAGAATAGATACATGTATATGCATAACTGAATCACTTTGCTGCTCACCTAAAGTTCACACAACATTGTAAATCAACTATTCTAATATAAAAGTTTTAAAAAATTACCCAAACATTGCCAATCCTGTTCCATCTGTTCCTCCTCACCCCTATTCCTTGCTGTTTTATTAACAAGCCCATTAACTTTATTGAGATGTGATTCACTCAGTATAAAATGCGCCCCTTTGTAAGTATACAGTTCAATGATTTCTAGAAAATTTATAGACTTGTGCAATGAACACCACAACTCAGCTTCAGAACTTTTCCAGCCCCTAAAAATCACCCTCTCGAGACCTGAGGCAATCGGCAGCACCATTCAGTGTCTCCGTTTCCCAGCCTATAAAAGGAGGACAATACCTCCAACACTGGCTTGCAGAGTGATTAAAGCAAGAATGCATGTATAAAGGCTACTGAGCCAAGAGGAGTGGAGCTGTTTTGATAAGGACGTGATATTGTGCTGGCCAGCATGCATCTCAGCTGAGTTTCTCAAGGGCAGGGCAGTTCTCAGGGTCTCCCAAGCCCTAACTGAGTGTAGCTTAGAGTAGGCAGTATACACACTGGTCAAAACACGGGGGTTTATCCCCACTCTCAGAATCAGGATTTGTCTGGCCCATCAGGATGGAAAGTTCAACGCGGGCATGATGGCGGAGCCTGAGGGCTGGGAAGGGCACTGTACCTTGTGCCTGCGCAACCAGGACGCTGGCATTCAGCTGCCACTCCATGTCCCCTTCTTCCTCGGCGCACTGTTGGGACTTCTCACCGTAGCTCTGGGCCTCCCTGGCCTGGTCTAGCTCCAGGTAGCAGCGGCCAATCTCATGGAACAGCCAGGTCTTCTCCAGGGTGGTTTTGGCCAGAGGGATCTTCTCCTCCCACCTGGGGACACCAAGAACCGGGGTCAGCTTCCTCCACTCAGGCCCTGCACTTAGACTTAGGAGGCTGGGCTTCCTACTGGTGACAGAAGAAAAATTGTCCTCCAACTACCAGTTCTTCTAGTTGCAGGAGTAGAGCTAACAAGCACTATCATATTTTTTAAACTACCAGGGTTATTTTGGTGCATCTATAGAATTGCCTTTGATACCACAGTTGAAAATAATGCTTGTAAAATAGCATTTGAAATAACTCCATAAAACCTTTGAAAGTCAAAGTGAATTTGCTCAGTTGTGTTCTGACTCTTTGCAACCCATGGACTATAGCCTACCGGGATCCTCCATCCATGGAATTTGCCAGGCAAGAGTACTGGAGTGGGGTGCCAGTGCCTTCTCCAGGGGATCTTCCAGATCCAGGGATCAAACCCAGTCTCCCTCATTGCAGGCAGACACTTTACCATATGAGCCACCAGGGAAGCCCACACATAACCTTTAAGAATATGATTAAGCACATTTAAGAGAAAATCAACACAATAAAAAAGATTGGGATGAAAAAATAAAATATCAATAAAAGTCAGAGGAGAATCAGAATGAGCACTTGTCTTTGGGTGGTGGGACTGAAGACTTCCTCATCTAATTTTCTATATTTTCCAAATGAATAATTTAAGGTTAAGTACATCTGACTCTTTGTGACCCCATGGACACTATACAGTCCATGGAATTTTTTAGGCCAGAATACTGGAGTGGATAGCCTTTCCATCCTCCATGGGATCTTTCCAACCCAGGGATCAAACCCAGGTCTCCCGCATTACGGGCAGATTCTTTACCAGCTCAGCCACCAGGGAAGCCCCACATTAAGCACATATTTACTATAAAACATTTTATTATGAAAATACATGAATGGGGAGGTGAATCTCACATGCCTCTATCTTTTGGCACACAGGCGCCAGGGCCCACTGGGGAAACCAAATGATCTGGAGCACCAGGCTCCAGTCAACAAGTCTGTTCTAGTCAAGCAATGAATGCCTGAAGCCCATCAAAAGCCCATCAGTTAAGGTCTCTAGGAGCTCAGGCTCCATTCCCAGTGACCCCATGTGACTGCAGAGAATCACAGAATAACCTCCGAAGAACTCTCAGAAGTCAATGGTCCACCCAGTCATGAACTTGGCCAGAGGTGAGGGCTGCCTGGAGAACTTGTTAAAATCAGATTCCTGAGCTCCAATCCAGACCTATAGAATGAGAACGTCCAGGGGACAGGCTCGATAATGCACACGCCTAAAAACAAGAGCCCTGACGTTTGTCAACGGGAAATTAGGAGAAAATGCTGATTCTATTCTACTAATTAATATAGCTGATGAGCCCCAGAGTTTACAAAGTGGCTTTCTCCTGGTCGCCTAGCACAGCCAGGAGCCAAATTCAGGTCTTCCGATGCCTCTTTGCCTGACATCCTGCCCCAGGCTGGGAGTCCAGGGGGAGGTTGGGATGTCCTGGCCCTTGAGTACGGAGGGGGTGGTCCCAGTCACTCACGTGTCAATGGCTTGTTGGAATTTCCCGACTCTGGCAAAAACCCTGCCAATGTTGTCCAAGGCTCTGGACTTGGCATCAGAAAGATCGCTGTAGGGAAGAAGCAAGACAAGGTCATTCCAGGCACTATGGAAACTAGAAAAAGGTAAAGACAGGCCAGTTGAAGGGACAATGCCCAGGCTGGCAAGGCTGAGGTACCCTGGTCCTCTTGTGGGGATGGACATTATCAGAATCTCTCTGGAGGGCAAACGGGCAACAGCCTACAAAGACACCCCTTTGGTCCTGCAACTCCCCTTCTAGAAATTTACCTCTAGAAGATAATGTGACAAGAACACTCATTAAAGTATTGTTTATAATAATAAACAGTGGAAATATCTAAATGCAATCAGTCCAATTTTTGTGTACAAAAACGTCCTTGATACATTTAAGTTAAAAAATCAGATTATGAAAAAAAGTCAGAATATAGGAGCTCGCACAATAACCGATGCCCTATTCGTATTAAAAATGAATGTGCGGGAGACTTCCCAAGTGGTCCAGTGGTTAAGAATGTCCATCCAAGGGACACAAGTTCGATCCCTGGTCCAGGAAGATGCCACCAGCCGTGGGGCAATGAATCCTGAGCTCTAGAACCCGTGACCCGCAACTACTAAAGCCTGCATGCCCGAAGACCTGTGGTCTGCAACAGGAGAAGCCGCTGCAAGGAGAAGCCTGTGCATCACAACTGGGGAGTAGCTCCCGCATGCCACAACCAGGGAAAGCCTGTGTGCAGCAAGGAAGACCCAACACAGCTAAAAATACATTAAAAAAATATCTCCTTCCCAACAAATAAACCAAGAAACCCAACCTGAGCCCCCCTCCCACAGCATCCCCCTCATTCCCTCCTTCCCTAGCTAGCTCCTCCTCTTCCCATTGTCCCCCAGCCCCTCAGCCCCTGACCCTCAGCGGCAGGAAGTTCTGCTCTGATTCCCTCTCCTCACAGGGCTGGGCTGCCTTCTCACATGCAAATCTGACCAAGCTCTTCCTCCACCCACAGACATACCCACGTGTGTCTGCGGTCTCACTGGAGCTCTGTGTGTGCTGGCAAAGGGGTACAGCCTCAGTGGCTGCCCAGGCATGCGGTTACGCACGTTACTGCGGGCGCCGAAACACCTTACTCTGAAGCCATTCGAAGAATGAGATGTTCCTTTCCAAGACACAGGCTTTTAAAAAGACCCACAGAAATGGGTCATTTCTGTTTTTAAAAAATCCTATGGGGAAACTTCCTGATGGTCCAGTGGCTAAGACTCCATGTTCCCAATGTGGAGTCGGGGGAGGCGCCCTTGGTGTGATCCCCGGTCAGGTAACTAGATCCCACATTCCACCACTAAGAGTTTTATATATTCTAGCTACCGATCCCACATGCTGTAACCAAGACCCGGCACAGCCACATAAAGGAATATATACTTTTTTAATGCTATGTATGTGTACATGTACGTAAATATGCAAGTAAATATGTTGCAAAGGGGCCAGGAGGACAGTATCTCAACGTGGCCCCCAGGCTGGGGAGAGGGGAGATGTTTGAGTCCTGCTCTCAGCACCACACGTCCTGGGTCAAATACAGCACCTCTGGGGCTGGTGTGAGAACAGACTCCTATCGGCCCTCACTACCTCAGTGTGGCCTGCCCTCCTCCCACTCCCCACAGGTCCTGGCCACCCCAACACTGCGTGGAGTGCCCCAAAGCCCCCACCCCTGCCCTGTCCCTCTGCCTTGGGGGCCACCCCTGGTCCTATCACCCCTTCTCTCAGAAGCGCCCTCATCTCCCCTCTCTGGGGCTCCTGGGCCATGTTTGCAGCTCTGATGCTGGCTCCCCCTTCCAGAGTGGCTGCTCTGTTGTGGTGTGAATAAATATGTTGATTTATTCGTAACAGTAATGTGTACTAAGATAACTAAGTAATGTGTACTAAGATGTGCAGGATGGGGAAAGCCTGCAATCAAACCATCCATACAGTAATCAGGGAAAGAAATGAGGGCTGACTAAGGTCACTGGAGAAGCTACTCAGACTAGTCGGATTTGAGCTACGGCTGTAAGGATGGCAGTCTTTGGAGGAGGGGGTGAGGTTGATCTGATTGAGGAAGCATGTGGGGCACACACATGAGACTCACGGGTGAGACTGGAGGCCCATGGACAGAGACTGAAAAGGAAACCAACACTGCTGCAGGAACACCTCTGTTTATGCAGTCAGCCACTAAGCACATACTCACTGCATGCCCATTATGGGGCAGGTGCTCGGGAGAGAACGGGAACAGAGAAGCCTAAGGTCTATCAGGCAGATGAAACGTGGGGCATGTGGAGGGGGAGCGTGGACGAGGGCTGCTAGGTCACTCTGGGCACATAGAGGGCTTTCCCTAGGGGGAAAACACTTCTTTACAATCTGAAGGACGGGGGAGGAGGGAGCTGATGAAGAAAGTGCTGGCAAAAAGAGAAGGCTGAGTAGGAGCAGAGCCATGCGCTGTTGCCAGGGTTCAGGATGCCCAAGGGCCTGGGGACAGCTGAGTCAACAGAGATCAGGAGAAGTCAGGTCAGCAAGGGCGGGGCAGGCACTGGGACTGCACCTCACTGCTGGACTCGTTTTGCATCGAAGGGCCAGCTGGGCAGCAGGAAACCCAGGTCAGAGGAAACAGGCAAGAAGTGAGGAAGACGTGGATGGAGCTGTGGGAGGGGAACAGAAGGGAAGATTCTCTCGATAAGAGGAGGAGGCATGGACAGGACATGGCAGGCTGGTGTGGGTAGCGAAGGAAGGGAGGTGTCTGGGAAGCCACCTGGACTCTTTACTGGGGACAACACGGCCACCAGTGCCATTCTCCTGGAAAGGGAGCCCTGGAGCAAGAGGTCTTGAAGGAAGCTTATGGATTCCACTTCGGATATGTCAAACTGGGGGCTCCCATGGGACACCAAGTGGAAATGCCTCAGACTCTGCTGGATATGCAGGTCTGAGAGCTCGGAGGGGAGGGCTGGCAAGATGTGAAGATTTATGTCTTTAAGGCATGGGAAAAACTGGATCCAAAATACTGTCTAGAAAGAAAGAGAAGTCGCTCAGTCGTGTCCGACTCTTGAACTGCGATCCCTGCAGCCTACCAGGGTCCTCTGTCCATGGGATTTTCCAGGCAATACTGGAGTGGGTTGCCAGTGCCTTCTCCAGGGTATCTTCCCAACCCAGGGATCAAACTCCGGGTCTCCCGCATTGCAGTCAGACACTTTACCATCTGAGCCACCAGGGAAGCTCTGAATACTGTCTATGCTTATTTAATCCTCAAATTCCCCATGAGGCAGTATTATCATGCCTTCATTAGAGACAAGGAAACTGAGAGAGTGAGCAACTTAAAACCACACTGCTTCTAAGTGCCCCAGGCAGGAATTAAAGCCAGGTCTATCTCCAAAGTTAGCTGTTGTTTGAGAACCAGGAATGCCCAACACATGAGATTCTGGCTCTGCAAGGTGGGAGGCCGGTAAGAAATGAACTGGAAATGGACAGACAGCTTATAGGGTTCTGGTGATTGAGGAGAGGACAGGAGGTGGGTGTGTTCAGGAAATCCAGTTTGACCCAAAGAGTGGCCTGACATTGGAGGGTTGTGCAGAAGTGGATTCAGAGAGGGCCCTGAGTGCCCAGGAAAGTCCCATTTGCTTTGAACCTGCAGGCAGTGAGAGGCCAAGGCCTGTTTGTCAGCAGGAAAACAGTTGACAGGTAAGAAGTAGTGCGTCTCTGGAGGTAACTAATGAGAGCAGTTGGAGATGGAGAGGCGAGAGCTGACCCGAGTGGGCATGGGTGGATGGGAGGCTGAGGGGGCTCAGAACTGCGGGGTGAGTGAAACTGGGCAAGATAAAGTCATGAACGACTCCAGAGGTTGGAACCAGGGTGCCCAAAAAGGGATGGTACCTCTGGGGGGCCCATCAAGTCTTGGGAAGAGTTGATTCCTATGAGAGCTGACATTACAATAGTCATCATGGATACACAGTGTGTTCTGAGATCTTTATGTGAATTTCTGCATGTTATTCTCCTTCTCACCCTACCACTGTGCCCCTTTGACAGAGGCTGAGAGAGGTTAGTTAAGTGCCCTGCCTAAGGACATGCAGCTGGGAGGTACAGCTCAGAAGCCTAAGCTCTTGGGTCTTTCCTGCTGGTCCAGTAGCTAAGACTCTGTGCTCCAATGCAGAGGGCCCAGGTTTGAACCCTGCTCAGGGAACTAGATCCCACATGCTGCAATTAAAAGATCCTGCACGCCACTACGGAGACTAAAGATCCTGCAGGCTGCAACTGAGACCTGGCACAGCCAGACAAATAAATAAAACGATAAGCATTTTTTAAAGAATAAAAATATACCTAAGAGGCAAACCACAGGGAGATTTTGGAGTTTGGGGCCTCTACCCTCTCTCTTTGGGGCAAAAAAGCTGACATTCTAGATGTGCCCTTATCTTAGGGACGTGGCTCCTCAATCCAGGGTATCCACCTCAAGCACTCAGGGCAGAAAGCGGGGCTCAGCCTCCAGCCCCAGCAGCCCCAGTGAAAGGTCGGTATGTAGCTGGGCCTTGGCCACTTGGCTTCCGAGCCCGTGCAGGCACTCACTACTCCTTGGCGATCTCCAGGTCTTTCCTGTGGCTCTGCAGGGCCGCCACCATCTGCCCCAGCTCGATCTGGGCATTCCCTATGCAGCTGTGCAGGTTTCCCACCAGTTCATCCTTGTTGGGCACCTCCTCTTTGTTCCATTCCAGTACCTTCTTCAGCACTTTCTCAGCTTTCTGAAGGCTGCCTTCAGCACTGCCGCTAGTCAGCACTGGGAAAGGAAAGAGGTGTTGTGGAAGGGGAAGCAGTCTCCCCCTGGCCGACAGAAAAGCCTGCATTCTAACCCCCCCCGCCGCCACTAGATTCCATCCACCGGCCAAGAGAAGCCAGGGGCTCCAGCTGCCATGTGTCTCTGTCCCCAACTGGCCATGGGCCAGCCCTTCTGAGAACACCACCCACACATGTCAATGTCCTCCAGACTCTTAAGAATGTAGCGAGCTGTCTGCGAGGGACGGCGTTTGCGGTCCCGCAGCCACTTCTCTTGCATCAACTTCCGGTCCCGCTCCCTGGCGTAGATGGGTTTCTGCTGCCGCCAGAAGTCACTGCGCGTGTCCAGGTAGTTGATGCCCGTCATGATGAGGTCCTCCACGGTCAGGCCACGCTTGATGGTGCCTCTGATCAGATCTGTGGGGAAGGGGGTGGGGAGGGAGCCAGCTGGATCAGGGATTGAGGGGAGTCACCTCCTCTCAACTAAAGGTGTCCCTGGGGGACCTCTACCTGGAACAGTGGGACAGTAACCGAAATCAAGAGCACCTGGGTGGGAGAGGGGGTCTATCTGGGACCAGATGAAGCCAGAGCCCCCTCTTTGTGGCACTCCTATGGTACAGGGCTTAGGGCATAGGCCCCTCATGGCAAGACATGAGAGCTAGCAGAAGCAGCAGCTGGTGGATTGCTTTCTGAGAGGCTTCCAGCCCTCAGGGCTCCTTTATTTCAAGCTGTCCTCAGAGTAGTTGGAGTAGAAATGCATAACCTGGCCCCGGCTGCCAGTGCCCAGTGAGTCCCTGGGTGCCAAGTGGACCAGGGAAAACTGGGAGCCAGAGGGGCCTGCCCGAGCTCTCTTCGCTCACCTGAGCAGAGGTCAGAAACGGGAGTAAAGCTACAAGGCCTCTTGGGTAACATGTGGGCCACCTCTTCCCTCCCTGGAAGCTCCTCTATATAGAGGGAAGCGTCCAGGCTTGTTACAGAGGAGATGGGCCAGCCGTGAAGTTGCCCCCTGAGATGCAACCCACAGGGAATCCTATAGAGGACCTTGGGAAGTCAGTTCTGGAGAAAAGCCCTTGGATTTGAGAGTGATCCCTGTGCAGGCTCAGCAGCTTAATGGCAACACTCCCACCACCAGTGTTCATGCGAGACATTCACTTCAAGGCGCCTTCCTATTTCTTGTTCCTGCCCGTGCGGTGCAACAGGAAGAGTGTGGAACTGGAGGTTAGGAGGCCTAGCGCTGCTGTCAACTCCACCACTAACTTGCTTGTCACCTTGGACAAGTCACTCCCCATTCAGGGTCTCTCTTCCTTACTAATAGGAGAGATTAGACCAGATGAGATTTTAGGACATTCTAATTCCACAGTCCTGGGAGTCCCTCGTGAGCACCTCTGAGCTGGATTCCTTTGCCCTTAGAACACACTGAAGGCTCAGGGGGTGCCCCTTCAGGGACTAAGGTGGTAAAGAAACCCAGATCTCTAGCGTTCCCACCCAGGGTACCAGAGCACTTAAGAGCACTGGTTCTGAAACTGGACTTCTTGGCTTTCAATCTGAGAACCGCATCACTGAGTTATGCAACCTCCCTATGCCTCAGTTTCCTCATCTGTAAAGTGAGAATAGTAGTGGAACCTGTCCAGAGGAACGTGTCAGCAAATACCGTTTTGTAGGCTTTGCCTCTCTCTGGTTCATGTGTTAAGCATCCACCCCAGGTTTTCTTTGCCCTGAATTCCCTGCTGCAAACAAAGTGTCCGACACCTTCGTCCAACAGGAGCTTCTCCAGGTACTCCTTGTCCACGTAGAGTTCACCCAGGAGCTGGCGCACAATCTTCTCGCTCTTGAGTGAGCCCTTCCGCTTGCTCTCTCTCTTGGGGGGTGTACGAGCTGTCTCATGGGATGAGACTTCTGCTGGGCTCGCATACTCTGGAAAGATGGAGCAGTACAGAGTCTTAGAAAGGAGCCCAGAGCACCAGCCAAGGCCCCCCAGGCCTGTGATCCCAGACCCCTCCCTCCAGGACCTCTGTGTGCTGAGAACCACGGAGGATGTCTGGTATGGGAACAGCTCGTGGGAGCTGGGGCAGAACCCCCTGACCGCCTGTGCTGGGCAGGAGCTCCTCACTCGCAGGCACTGAGAGCCACTGACCCCTGTGCTCCTCAGGCACGTGGGGCCTCTGCCGTCTAAAGGAGGTGGAGTCAGAGCCAGGCCCTTACCTCAGCTTGTTTGCTTAAGAAGGACAGATCCCCTTTGTTCTCCAGTTTAATAGAAGAGGGACCTGCAAAGACAGAAGCTAGGGGCTCAGGTCGGCAGTGGCCTTAGGCACAACCTATCACACATTTTATGTGGAAATAGTTGGCCTTTGGTGGGAAGGTGGAACTCTCTCTCCAAGCAGCCAAGCCACTCCCACTAGCCTAAGGCCACATTTCCAAACATAGACAGGCCCTGGGTACCAGGGCCCCTTTCCATTTACACACTATGCCACCCACAGTGGCAAGCCCCCTGCCACCCCCCCACACCTGCACAGGATGAACTGATGGGAGAGCCAGGCCCTGGTGCATGTGTGGTAAGGAGGAAGGCAGGGGCCAGGGAAGGCCCTGCTCAGAACCTCATTCTGTACTATGACACCAGGCCAAAAAGAGGCTTACTCTTCTGGACTGGAGTGAGTGAGACGGTGTTATTCATCTGGTTTTGAAGAGAAACAGATGCTGCAGTGCTCAGGACAGTGGACTGGAGACTAGGCCTCCCAGTGGACACTTTCTAATCCTCAAGAAAATCAGGAGCACCCAAATCTAAGCTGGGGGCTCCCTGCAGTCCTCGCAGTGGTGGGTGCTCACCCATTGTAGCTGAGGCCTCCCTCCAAATCTCAGGATTCTAAGAACCTCCCAAATAAGCGCATAGGCCGCATGGTCACTCACTTCCCACCGAGTTGCTGATGGCTTCCTGGGCTTTCTGAATTCCAACTTTGAATTCCCGATCAGGCCTCAGCTTGTAGCCCCGATGGTAGAAAACCAAGGCAAATTCGAAGTCACCCATGGTGTACAGGGTCTCGGCCTTTGTAAAATCCCCTGAAATGAGAGGAAGTCAAATCAAGGGGAACAGACAAAACCTTCCCAGACTCAGGTGTGGTGGAACATAAGGACCCCTGGGTTGAGAACAAATGTTGGGACACAGGGGCAGAGGCAAGCGATCTATGAAGGAAAACAACAGTAAACTCCAGGCAGTCTACTGGCTCTTCAGCCATCAGAGGCTGCTGCAGGTAGTGGCAGTGAGAAAAGTGAGGAGTCCACCCACTCCAACAGTCACCTTGCAGAAAGTTGGGTCACCCTGGAGTGAAGCCTCAGCATCTTCCAGGGATTTTTCCAGCTCTCCCATCTTGAGGAAGCACTTGGAGCGGGCAACCAAGCAGTTCTTATCTCCACTCTGAAGGTGAAGAGCCTGAAGAAGGAACCACTCAGATTAACAGGCATCTGGAAGGGAGAGGTAAGAAGCTGGACTGGACACAGCAGCCCAAACGCTTCTGCCAGAGTTTCAGGGGGACTCCATGGAGACTAGGCCTCCCAGTGGACAGTTTCTAATCCTCAAGAAAATCAGGAGCACCCAAATCTAAGCTGGGGGCTCCCTGCAGTCCCCCAGTGGTGGGTGCTCACCCAGTGTAGCAAATTCCAACTGGTCTTCTTTGGATCCTTTTAGACTAAAACCAGCACCACACTGATCTCTGCTTAATCAACTAGGTTATCTGCAGGTAGTCGCCATGAAGGTGAAGGTGAAGTCGCTCAGTCGTGTGCGACTCTTTGCGACCCCGTGGACTGTAGCCTACTAGGCTTCTCCATCCATGGGATTCTCCAGGCAAGAATACTGGAGTAGATTGCCATTTCCTTCACCAGGGGATCTTCCCGACCCAGGGATCGAACTCGGGTCTCCCGCATTGGAGGCAGACGCTTTAACCTCTGAGCCACCAGGGAAGTAGTCGCCATGGACAAGGTCAAATCACAAGCTATCTTGGAAACTACTGGTTGAGATGTAAGAATATACTATACTACCCAGTGGATATCCTGAACTTCCCCAGTGTCTGGGATTCCTCCAGTTCACTTAGAATCCTAGGGTGTTTAGTGCTTAACAAATTCAACCATGAACCTGAAATGGTTGCATAACACATTCAAAATACTACTTGAAGGGGACTTCTCTGGTGGTCCAAGGGGTAAGAATCAGCTTTGCAATGTAGGGGTTGTGGGTTCAATCTCTGTTCGGGGACTAAGATCCAACATGCCACACGGCAGCTAAGCCCATGCAGCACAACTACTGAACCGGGTGACGCAACTAGAGAATCCGTGTGCCACAACACAAGATCCCACGACACGACAAGGACAACATAATGAAGATCTCATGGGCTGCAACTAAGACCCCACGCTGCCAAATAAATAAATATTTTAAAAACTGTACTATTTGAAGACCAAGCATTCTGAAGGCTAACAAAATGGATTTTAGGATGATCTGCAACATGTGTTACCCATTGTACATGCCCTCTCTTTTTATATAGCTTGTTGAGAATGACTCATTGTTTCAGGGGATTAAGATGAAAATGCTAGGCAAAAGGAAACTGTGATTTTGGACCAAAAGTGGGAATGGAAAGCTTCTCCTTGTCCCCATGTCCTTCCTTCTCCTGTCTGAGATCGTTACATAGTCTGCAGTGTGATGTCCTTCCTGAGGCATCAGACTGTACCCACCTCCTACTTTTCCAGAGAGAGCCTTTCTTTCCTAGAAAAGACCACTTCTCACCCAAAGCTATAAGCCCTTGTGGTGTTTTTTTTTCTACCTGAGCTTCTCCAAGATGAAACAGTTTCCAGAAAAAGGAGAATGGATGGGACTCCTGAACTTAATTGCTGGTCCATCGGATCCATTATTTCTGGTTTTAGGATGCGGTTGGTGATCCAAAGGGACTAAAGACTCTAGGTAGCAACTGATAAGTTTGATTTTAGAAGGAGTCTTGGGACACATTAGAGAGCTATGCTACCATCCCATTATTTGTAACAAGTGGGCTATTTGTTGTAAAAAAAAACAAACAGTCATAATAAAACATCCAATAGCTTATTTGCAACACAGTACAGTAGTATATGGAGAAGGCGATGGCACTCCACTCCAGTACTCTTCCCTGGAAAATCCCATGGACAGAGGAGGCTGGTGGGCTGCAGTCCATGGGGTCCCTAAGAGTCAGACACGACTGAGGGACTTTACTTTCACTTTTCACTTTCATGCATTGGAGAAGGAAATGGCAACCCACTCCAGTGTTCTTGCCTGGAGAATCTCAGGGACAGGGGAGCCTGGTGGGCCTCTGTTTGTGAGGTTGCACAGAGTCAGACACGACTGACGCGACTTAGCAGCAGCAGCAGCAGCAGCACAGTAGTGTATGATGGTAAGGTCAGCATCTCAGCATTGAAATCTGACTGCCTGAGTTTGAATCCCTCCTCTGCCACCTGCTAGTTCAGTGATCTTAGGCATGTTACTCAACTTCTATAAAAGCTTTCTTATCTTCAAAATGGCATAATAATAGCACCTCCCCCTAAGCATGCCACTTAGCAGTATGTCTGGTATCCAAAAACAGCGCTCAACTGTTATCCGCCTTAGGGTGGGTTGGAACAATTTATACTACAGTAAAGTTTTGTGTTATTTACTGACCGACCACCTTCAATAAGCAGCTGTGTGCCAGAGACTTCCCTTCTGCAAGCAGCCCCTAGCCAACCTCCTAGCCAGTTATGGGAAACTGAGGAAGGAGACCGATCACGACACATTTAAGCAAAAATGCAGGAGACGGGGTCACTGTTAGCGCGGAGGTTGGTTATTAACAACCAGGTAGAATACAAATGGGAAATGGTAGAAAATGGCTAAACAGGGTTTTATCTTTGACAGCGGTGCATCAATCAGTAACAATGGAATAGTGGAAACAATAGGGTGGTCCAGGCATCATCAAGACCTCAGTGAAGGGTAGCTGAACGTTTCAGAGCACGACTCACATTGCTGAAGCTGTGGGCGGCTTTAGCGAACTCCCCGCAAAGATACAGCCGCTCGCCCTCCGCCATGTAAGATGGAAAGGTGCTTCGCAAGACTTCATTTTCTGGGTCCGCCACGGTGACGGAATTCGGAGACGCTGAAGTGGAGAAAGGAAGGAAAAGAGAAGCCTGAGAACCTGCCTGGTTTGTGGAAGCTCCGTCTCTTAGCAACCGGGAGACGTAAAGTACTTCCGGCCCCGCCCCTCTAGCGCGGGGCGGAGTCCGAGTCGCAACCGCCGCCTGTGAAGCTGGTGCCTACGAGGCCGCGAACTGGTTGGACCACGACGAGCGCGTGGCTATTCGCTTCAATGAGGCCTCTTTGCGACTTGTAGTGTTGGCAGTTGCACGCTCCATCGGTTCTCCCCGGAGTTGCTTCGCATTCAGAAGCCACAGTCAGGAAAACAAAAAGTACAGCCCTGAAGACAGGGAAAAGATTGGGGGCATAATTCCAAATAGGGATAGGGATTCATGGCAAGTATTTGTGCACGTGTACCACCCTCAAGAGTGAGCCTGTTGGTGGCTCCAGACGGTCAAGAATCTGCCTGCAATGCAGGAAACCTGAGTTCGATCCTGGGTCACGAAGATCCCCTGGAGAAGGAAATGGCAACCCATTCCAGTCCATGGACAGGAACCTGGCAGGCTTCAGTCCACCGGATCTCAAAAAGTCGGATGTGGCTTATCGACTTTCACTATGCCCAAACAAACAAAAATCTGACGATATAGACAAATTAACTCAAAAGATTTAAATGTAAGAGGTAGAATTATAAAACCAGAAAACTAGGTGAATGTAATAGAGTGGAAAACAAAAACAAATTTGATGTCACCGAAGTGAAAATTCTTTGTTCTTCAAAGCAATATTATTGCTTCCCTGGTGGCTCAGTGGTAAAGAATCCACCTGCCAATGCAGAAGACATAGGTTTGATCCCTGGTCTGGGAAGATCCCAAGTGCCAAGGAGCAACAAGGCCCTCGAGCCACAACTACTGAGCTCATGCTCTAGAGCCCAGCAGCTGCAGCTATTGAACCCACGAGCCACACTAATGAAGGCTGCATGCCCTAGAGCCCATATTCTGCTACAAGAGAGGCCACTGCAGTGAAAAGCCTGTGCACCGCAACTGGAGAGCATCCTCCGTTCGTCGCGATCAGAGAAAAGCCACCGTAACAACGGAGACCCAGCATAGCCAAGAATAAAGAAATAAAATTATACTTTAAAAAAACAACACCCGGGTTCCTCCTGGGGCTACGCCTGTCTGAGCGTCACTTGATGATCAGTCGCCCCTCCGGGGTGCGCGGCTGGGGGCTGTCCTCGTAGGGCCTCTGGGGCCCTCCATCCCGCTAAGTGCAGACACGGCGTAAAAAATAACAACAACAAAGTTAAGAAAATTAAAAGGCAAGCCACAGACTGGGACAAAATATTTGCAAAACATCTATCTGACAAGGAATTTGTATGCACAATAAATAAAGAGCTCTTACAACTCCATATAACAAGGCAAATAAAAAGTGAGCAAAAGATTTTAATAGCTATATCATCAGAGAAATATATAGATGGTCAATTAGAATATGAAACATGCTCCAGTGTCTTTAGTCATTAGGAAAATACAAAATAAGCCCTGCAAGTAGACACCGATGCACACTTTACTAGAATAGCTAAAGTGAAAAAAGACTGAATTTGCCAGGTGTTGATGAAGACGGTAGGCCACCAGAATTCTCATACACTGCTGGTGAGAATGTAAAATGGTTTAACCTCTGTGGAAAATGGTTTAGCAGCTTCTTAAAAAGTTCAACACACTTACCATATGACCCAGCCAGTCTGCTCCTAGGAATTTACCCAAGAGAAATCAAAGCTGTATGAGAATATCCATAGTAGTTTTATCTGTAATAGCCCCAAAGTGGAAACATTTCCAATCAACTGGTGAATGGATAAATCATAGTTTATCTTCGTGATGGAATGCTACTTAGCTGTAAAAAGGAAGGAAATATTGATACGTGCATAATATGGATAAATTTCAAAGAAACTATGCTGAACAAAACAATTCATACAAAAAGACTATATGATTCCATTTATATAGAATTTTTAAAAATGCAAACATAATCTTTATTGCCCAAAAGAAAAATGATGTATCCTGGGAACACAGAGTTAGGACAGGGGGGATTGATTACAAAAGAGTAGAAGGAAACTTTGGGAGATGTAGGATGTGTGTATTATCTCTTTTTTGGCTATGCCACCCAGCTCTTGGGATCTTAGTTCCTTGATCAGGGTTTGAACTCAGGCCCTTGGTAGTGAGAGGGCAGAGTTGTAACCACTGGATGGCCAGGGAATTCCCTGTGTGTATGATCTTAATTGTGGTAACAGTTTCATCGTGTATGCATGTGTTAACACTCATCAAATTGTGTACCTTAAACGTGTAAATTTCATCATACTTCAATTATATCAACAGAGATGCTTTTAAAAATCCAATAAAATAATAACAGTAATGTGTGCTTTTTGGCAGCTTACAAAACACTTTGTGATCTTCACAGCACCTGAAGAAGGGAGGAAGCAGAGTATCTGCCTGGTTTCCCAGATGGAACACAGGACCTAGGAGAGGTGATAGGGTTTGCCCTAAGTTACACCACCAGAATATAGGTAAGTTGAGCTGGGCCCCATGCCTTGGGTTGGATTGGTAGAGTAAAAGTCACTGGAATTGGATCCCAATCTGTCCCAGCCATTTACTAGCTGATGTCCTTAGGTTACTTCTTTATTTCTTATTTTATTGTGAATTAGAATATAGATCCATGGGGTCACAGAATTGGACACGACTGAGTGACTGAACAATAGCAGCACCAGAAACATTAATAAAGCACATAAGTGCAGTTTAATAAATAATTATAACATGAACACCCACATACACATCACCCAGGTAGATCAAAAACATATTGTCAACCAAGGGCTCCCTGTGAGACCCCTCCCCAACCACAGCCGCACCCCTGCACTACCACCCCCTGCACAGGTAACCACCGTCTTTCCAGTTGCTACCATGGCTGGAGCCCTGTGGTCTCTTTCTTGGATTAATGCAAGATCCTTGTCAACAAGGCCTCCACATTCTATCCTTGCCCTCTTTCTTCTCAACGCTGGTGTCAGAATATTCCTTCTAAAATAGCTCAGATGAGACTTCTCTGGTGGTCCAGTGGTTAAGAATCCACCTACCAATACAGGGAATGCGGGTTTGATCCCTGGTCTGGAAACTAAGATCCCACATGCCTTGGAGCAACTAAGCCTGTGTACCCCAGGGTACACATGGGCAGAGAAGCCCATGCACCCCAATGAAGACTCAGCACAGCACCCCTAAAAACCCAAGAGTCATCAAATATGTCAGATCATGCCACTCTGTGTAAAACCCTACCGTGGCCCCCATTTCGTTCAGAGTAAAAGCTACTCTCCCCATCATGCCCTGAGCGCCAGCCACCTGGCCTCCTCACTGTTCCTTGCACAGGAAGACCCCTGCTAGACTCCTTTCTCAGGACCTTCACACTGCCTGTTCTCTCAGCCCCAGTAAGCCTGGGGTTGGGCTGGAAGGCTCCCTCCCCACTACTTAACTGACTCTTTCCCCTCCTTTGTGTATTTGTTCAAATCTCTCCTTTGCAATGAGGCAAACCCTAACCACCCTATTTAATACTGCAGCCTACTTGCCCTCAACCTCTGATGAGGAAATTCTTCATTAATTCACTTATTTTTAAATTAATATTTGTATGGAAGTATAGTTGATTTAAAACATCATATTGGTTTCAGGTATACAGCACAGAAATTTCGTTATACACACACACACACACACATATTCTTCTTCAGATTCTCTTTCCTTATAGGTTATTACAAAATACTGGGTAGAGTTCCCTGTGCTAAACAGTAGGTCCTTGTTGGTTATCTATTTTATGTATAGTGGTGTGTATATGTTAATCTCAGTCTCTTAATTTTTCCTTCCCTGATTTGGGAATTCTTTATCCTCTGTTTTTTGTTTGTTTTCTTTTTTCTCATAGCCCCACTTTTCAAGATACTATTATAACTTCTTTGTTTATTTTGTGGATTGCTTATTGCTGCTTCCTCTGATAAAATGTGAGCTCCACAGGGTGAGCATTTTTGTTTGTTTCATTCACTGTTGCTCCAGTGCTCAGAATAGTATCTGGCATATTGGAGGAGTTCAGTACGTACTCACTGAATGAAAGAAGGACTATCCTTCTTCTCCTTCTTTTTCAGCAGTAATCATTTCCATGCCTTTTTTTTTTTTTTGCGGCTTTTCCAACTATGTATCCCTTCCAAATAATACAATTTAGTGTCTCTTATTTTAACTGTATGTGATTATTCAAAATGTCTACCCAGAATAATAAGTCTCTCGCAAAGTCAACAAAAAAGAGACCTTTAGTAAATACTCAACTCATAGCAATAAATTCAAACGTAAAGACATTGTCAGAAATGACTTTCCAAAGGAGTGGTAGAACTGGTTAAAGGCAAAAGCTGGTCCTTATATTGTGTGCTGTGTGCGCGCTCAGTCACTCATTCCATGGACTGTAGCCCGTCAGGCTCCTCTAGCCATGGGATTTCCCAGGCAAAAACACTGGAGTCCACTTCCTTCTCCAGGGTTCCATGCAATTCGAATCCTACCATAATTGTTTTTCTGGTTCCACTTTCTTTTGCTTAATGTTCTGTTATGTGATTCATTCCTGTCGCTGTGTGTGGCTGCAGTTCAGTCACTCCTCCTGCTGTCAAGTTTCCTACAGGGTGAAGACACTACAATCCAGCCAGCCAGGTGTTGAAGGACATCTGGGCTCTGTCTAGTTTTCGGACAATAGTGTATATGTGTCCTGGCCCATATGTTTATGAGATACATTCACAGGAGTGGAGCTTCAGGGTCTTAGTGTATATGACTCTTCAACTACGATAATGTCAAATGGTTTCCAAACTAGTTGCATCAATCTGCAATAAGGGCACCTCTTTGGACCTCAATTCCTGTACTTCCTTTGTAACATTAGAGAACTGGACTAGGGTTCTTCTGGAGTCTCTTTTGGTTCTGTCATCAAGGAGCCTTGAATACATAGCACTTGGGGCTGTGCATCCTTGAGGCAACACCTAAGTTGTGAAGGAAAGCGGTGAACACAACCCATGCTTTAGATGAGGCCTCCCAACATCCCAGGATGTCTCTTAAGATTGGTGGCGGGATTTCCCTGGTAGTCCAGTGGCTAAGACTCTGCACTCCCAATGCAGGGAGCTTGGGTTCAATCCTGGTCAGGGAACTAGATCCCAAATGCCACAATGAAGATCGAAGATCCAGTGTGCCACAACTAAGACCCTGCACAGCCAAATAAATTAAAAAAAAAAAATCGGTGTCAGGGTAGAGACTATGGCCCTGATGGAACTTGACATCTCTTATCTGTACATCATGACCTCTGCTTCTACCTACGCTTTACATCCCCAAAACAGAACATGACAAAGCGAGACCAGAGGGAAAAATGATGAGTCCACTCAGAGATAAGGCAAAACATGGCAAGTAAAGGCTGAGGGTGAGTGATCTGTTAGGGAGAATTTGTACAGGTTCTGTCTTGGAAAAGGAAGTGGTCAACTACCTTCTTAGGGGAAAGTTTCCTGAAAGAAGAAGGAATGTCACAGAATAACACCTGGTAGGGAGGAAGTGGCAGCAGTTTTTAGATAGGGTGACGGCTTCCCTGGTGGCTCAGACTGTAAAGAATCTGCCTGCAATGTGGGAGACCTGGGTTTGATCGCTGGGTTGGGAAGATCCCCTGGAGGAGAGCATGGCAACCCACCCCGGTATTCTTGCCTGGAGAATCCCATGAACAGAGGAGCCTGGCAGGCTACAGTCCCTGGGGTCAAAAGAGTAGGATACAACTGAGTGACTAAGCACATAGACGGTGGTGAATTTAAGGATGACTAGAAAGAGGCCGGAGAAGGCAATGGCATCCCACTCCAGTACTCTAGCCTGTAAAATCCCATGGATGGAGGAGCGTGGTGGGCTGCAGTCCATGGGGTCGCTAAGAGTTGGACACGACTGAGCGACTTTACTTTCACTTTTCACTTTCATGCATTGGAGAAGGAAATGGCAACCCACTCCAGTGTTCTTGCCTGGAGAATCCCAGGGAGGGGGACCCTGGTGGGCTGCCATCTATGGGGGTTGCACAGAGTTGGACATGACTGAAGCGACTTAGCAGCAGCAGCAGCAGCAGCAGCAGCAGCAGCAGAAAGAGGCCAGGCACGAATCAGTTGATCTGGCTGGGAAATATTTCCTGAGCACAGATGCTGGCTCTGGACCCAGCACTGGGGCACTTCCCCAGAGCACACCCGCCCTTGGTTCCAACTGTTGTAGGGAAAAAAAAGTGTTGCAGGAGTGAGAACTCCCCTTGGTTCTCCAGAGGGAGGAGGATGATGGGTCTCTGTAGTCAGAGACCCATGGCTGTCACATGATAAAATTGGGTTTAGAACCCCAGGCTCTCATAGACCCTCCTCCTGGCTGCATCCTCTCCTTCCTCCCCTCTACTGTTCCCCTACGATTCCTTTCCTTCATTCACATATTCAGTCCAGCTGATATTTGGTCATGCATACAGTGAGTGCCTAATAGGTGCCTAGCTCCCTGTGAGGCACAGGGGATAGCATAATGAACAGGCACACAGCCGAGTCTTGAGGCACATCAGCCAATGGGGAGATGCGCTGGATAGGATTATCTTTCCCTCCTTTTCACCTGAAGAGGTTGTAGGGGACTGGGTTTCCCATAGTAGGTGCTCAATGAATATTAGCTAAAATGGGTTAAAATCCAGTGAGGAGTCATTAGGCAGTCTAAAGCTTCTTCTTCTTTTATTTTTGGCTGCCCTGGGTCTTCGTTGTGGCTTGGGGACTTCTCTAGTTGGGGTGCCAGGGCTTCTCTTGTTATGGGTTCCAGAGAGTGCAGGCTTAGTAGTTGCCAAGCGTGGGCCTCTCTAGTTGGGGCTTAGCTGCCTTGTGGCATGTGGAATTTCAGTGTACCGGGATCTAAACCGAGTCCCCTGTATTGGAAGGCAGATTCTCAACCACTGAACCACCAAGGAAGTCCCCAGACTAAAGCTTCTGAAACTGAGATAGAATGCCCGAAGCCTGGGCACAAGGATGGTGAGGCAGGAGGTAAATGCCTCCCTCCCCCTGCCCCCAGCATAAAACAATTGAAGATTCATTCCTTGTGGACCAAAACTTTAATACAGGAATAGCAGGACAATTAAGGGAGGAGGCTGAGCCCTGCCCAGACCACATATTTCTCATTCCCGAAGTCAGGAGACCTCCCTGACCACAGGTGCTCAGAAAGGATCCTTGGGAATCAAAGGAGGAGTGATGTCAAGGGATGCTCTACCCATAGGTCTTTGCGGTAGAATCCGTCTGTCTTGGCTAAGAGATGTGTGCACACATGGAAGGACACTGAGATATACCAAATATGGACAGTGAACCAGGTAAATCAAAATGACTGGCCAAGGGAAAACGGGAAGAATTGCCTCATTTAAGTGATTTAAATTGCCATAATGGTGCCACACAGGGACTCTTCCACTGAGTCTGCTGGTGTGCCTACCAACATGTACTGTACTCTTTTTCCTCCTAATAAATACTTACTTGCTTCACTACTTTCTGTCTTCATGAAAATTCTTTTTGCAAATCCAAAGAGCCAGGGCCCTTGTCACTGACCACTGGTCTAGTGGCTAGGATCTGGTTCTTTCACTGCTGCGACCCAACCCCAACCTCTGGTTGGGAATCCAAGCCTGGCTCTAAGCCATCAACGGTGCCCAGGGACAGAGACCTGTCCTCTGCCAAGCTGAGGAGGGAGGTGATTCAAATGGGAAAATCAGAAGAGTTTAAAGCTTTTAAGTCAGAGAACAGAAAGGTAAGAATAGGGGGTCCAAATCGATTCATTTGAGGCAGAGGAGCCTCTGTGGTGGCATGGTGGGGTAATGAGGGAGGCTGGGGAGTGTTGGGGGTCTGCAATGGGCCCACTGAGGGAACTGAAAAACCTCTATGATTGGCTCATGGATCCCCTGGTCAGCACCTCTCCTCTCTCACTCCTTGGATAGTAACTTTCTTGTTGTTCTGCTCAGGATTAGTCAAAACCTGGGTCCAGCAACATCAAGATGGGGAACTTAATCACTCAGCAAATACTTATGACTAGGTGCACACATGCTAAGTCGCTTCAGTCATGTCTGGCTCTTTGCAACACTATGGACCTGTAGCCTGCCAGGCTTCTCTGTCCTTGGGATTTTGCAGGCAAGAATATTGGAGTGGGTTGCCATGCCCTCCTCCAGGGGATCTTCCTGACCCGGGGATTGAACCCGCATCTTTTACATCTCCTGCCTTGGCAAGAGGGTTCTTTACCACTAGCACCACCTGGCAAGCCCATTGACTAGGTACTAGGCCCTATTGAAAGTGCTGGAGAGAGGCCAGAAAACACATACATCTGCAATATATTGAAGGATAAATTTAGAAATGGAATTGCTGGGGCGGAGGACATGTGCATTTAAAATTTTTCTCAATATTGTCGAATCGATGTACAAAGTTTATTACAGCTAGAATGCCAAAATTTTATTGAAGTATGGTTGATTTGCAAAGTGTTAAATTTCTGCTTATAACAAAGTGATTGTTATGCATATATATATATTTTTATAGTACAGTCTTTTCCATTATGGCTTATCACAGGATATTGAATATAGTTCCCTGTGCTATACAGTAGGACCTTGTTGTTTGGATGGGTGTATCTCTCTAACCAGGGGGATAATTGCTACACAGTGGATTCTCCCTGACTTCCTACTGGCCACGAAGATCCTGAGTTGCTGTCCGCCAAGGCCAGAAAAGGAGTACCTTCACAAGAGGTGTTTTCTTTAACTCTGGAGAGGTGATCCTTCTCCAAGATGGGTGCTATTTGGGGAGATTCTGAGTTGGGGTGGAGTTCATTCCATGTAGGAGTGGAAGGCTCTCTATGACCAACAGGAGAGAGGAGCTGAGGAAATGCTGTTTCAAAAAGATGCCTGTGAGGGATGGGACCAGAAACTGATGTCATCAGGGATCACTTTGTTCAGGCATGGCCCTCAAGTGTAGCTTCCCTGTTCCTGGCTGTGACTGGACTGGGGGAGAAGGATTCAGCGAGGTTTTTGTGTACAGCAATGTGGTAACACTGTTACAGTGTGACCCCAGCGCCTGGCAGGAACACAGACATGTGGTCTGTTTGCACACTGCGCTGACCCTTTCACCTGAGCTGCTCAGCGCATGATCCTCCTTCCTGGAGCCAGACAGCTGTTAGGGTCAGGGAGCCTAGAGGACTGGGATGGACATAGGAAAGCTCCAGGATGTCTCAGCAGTAAATCTATGTCTTGGTTTCTAGGACTGTCTGATTTAAAAAATTCTCTCCCACAAGTTCACCAATACTTGTCAGACCGGGTGTCCCAGTTTTTAATTTGGAAAATGCACTCTGTTTCCCCGGTAATGGAGAAGGGGGAAGGCCCCAGTTCTTTCATTCCACTTGTCTAAGCGTGAGATAGTGGGGGCGGGGCGGGGAGACCGAGCAGCAGAGATGGCCCCAGCCTTGCGCTAGAATCTGTCATTGAATTTTCTGCTCTGCGCGCCCAGGTGAGCGGATGAGTGGTGGTGACTGTCGCAAGGTGGTGACTGACCCCTTCTAGTCCCACCTGCTCACGCGGTCCTCCGCCCTATCCCACTCACAGTAGGAGGTCTCATCTATTAGTCTCTGCTCTCGGCCTCGCTCCACCAGCTTAAGGAAGAGGGTCCACGTGCAAATGGGCAAGCAGTCTTGCAAAAAGCAGGTCTAAGCATCTGGGTTCTATGTGGCCGATTTCAAACTGCCAGGATACGGATGTCAGTTTCTCCCAAAGCGAGATGGGAAGGAGTCTCTGGGTCCCCAAGGCTGCGATACAGCCCGTTCGGCCAACACCCCAGCCCCCCACTCCCCAACACCCCATCGCAGCGGCTCTAGGCCCACCTCCTAAGCGATCAGGCCATGGCCCCCAGCCTCGTATGTTCTCCTCCCAGCGTAGCCCGGCCCATCTCCCCATCAGAGGCCCCGCCCCCGACTCCTCCCCCTGGCTCGGCAGGCTCCGGAGAGGCGGTGCCTGCCAGCCGTCCAGGACAGACGCACCAGCGGGACTACAAGTCCCAGCAAACCCTGCGGCCTGGCCTCGGGGGGCGGGGTTATACCAGGCAGCGAATTGGGAGGAGCTCTGGCGCTCAGGCTAGGGAATGCGTGTGGCCAATGGCCCGGCGGCTCGCGCTGTGTGCCGATGGGGGCGGGGAGAAGCCCGCCAGCGCCCGGACAAAAGCCAGGTCCCAGCGACTGCGGGAGGCTGGAGCACTCCTAGCAGTGGGCGGTGATTTGTGGCCTGTAGACTGAACGCCGAGCACAGACTTTCTCGGAGAGGTGAGTGGCGGCCGGCTGTTTTCGCGAGATGGACCTCACCTGGTCCAGGAGCTTCCTGCTTCCCTCCCCCAACCCGGAACCGCCTCCCTCGAAGCCGGCTTGGGGCTCACGCGCCGTCCCTGCACTTGCTTGGAGTTTTGGGGGTCTTAGTTTTAGGTTAGCCTTCGCTGGGATCCCGGCCGGTGGCCTCGTGTCGCCCTTCCCCCCGCCCCCTACTCCTCCACATTCTAGTTCCCGGAGTTTGCACAAGGCTGGCCGCCGTTGTTGCTTGCCTTCCCTCCGCCGTATTACATCGCCCCTAACTGGCTCCCCTCATTCCCCACCACCACCACCCCCCTGCCCCGGTACTAGTCGCCGAGCCTCATCGGACTTTCTGTGGCCACCTCTTGCCCCGATCTGAGTCCCTCCACCCCCGCCATCGGATACCGGTCAAAGGAGGTAGAGCGGTGGCTAGTCTCCCCACTCCTACTCCTTACCAGTCGGTTCAGGCCCTCCCTTTTAGTTCTGTGGAGAATCGACTGAGCCCCGCGCCAAAGTGGAAGGAGCGAGCAGGGCGCGCAGCCGCCGAGGACCACATTGGCAGGGCCGCCCCAGGCCTCGCCACGAGGACCTATCCTTGGATGAACGGTGCAAGGAGGACCCTCGCTCTGGGGGTGCCGTCAGGCCCAGCCGCTAAGCGACAGATGGCCGGGGTGCCCGTTTCTCTCCCCACCCTTGGCGTTGATGCCGAGCTTGGCCGAGACAAGGTCCTCCAGGGGCTGGAGGATGCTGCCGCCACCCTCCTATTGGGCTTGGCAGAGGGCCAGTCCCAGCGCCTGCTGCCCTCTCCAACCTTGGCGGATACCAAGGAGTTCTACCATTAGGTGGTCCTCCGGAGTCTGCCTGGGAAGAGGATTTGCGGGGGAAGGGGGCGGGGGGAAGCAGTGCATAGCACAGTTTGGTCAACCAGCCCACTGCTCTCTCCACCCTTTAACTTTGCACTGTTTCAGCCAGCTCACATCACTGGATTTCTGAAATTCTGAAATGTTGGGTGAAGGACAGCTGGTAGACCCAGCTGTCCAGAGGGGTGTTTTCACTTTTGAAAGAGCTGTTGCTGCTGCTGCTGCTGCTTTTTTTTTTTTCTTTTAATATTAAAAGAGCTTAAACAGCTTGGAAGATGATAATGGGAATGGCTCTTGAGCTCAGCTGGGTGGTAGGTGTCTTCACCCCCATTCTCCACTATATTTGCTGCAGTAGGGGACCCTCAGAATTTTGTCCCTCTCTTTACTCCAGGGATTGCCTGGCCTTCCCCCCTCCCCCAAAAAACCCAAAAACCACTCCTGTCGATACTAACCTTAAAATAAGTGCTCTCTGTCCTTCTCACAGAGACCCTACATAGCATCCCCAGTGGTTCCTCTCTACTGGCTGTGTCCCAGGGGTACAGTCCTGGGGAACAGACTCCTTTCATTCAGCCTTCCCTGTGGGCTACTTCTGCCCTCTGTGGCTGCTGTGGATGAACTCAATTCTGGGTCACTTATCCTGTCTGCAGAAAAGACCCCATTCACCTCAGAAGGGCCCTCCTTTCCATTGAGAGAACGTGTGTGTTTGTGTGTGTGTGTGTGTGTGTGTGTGTGTGTGTTCAGGTCCCCTGTCATGATTTTCCCCAAGTTTACCTAGGTAACAGTTCCTGGGACCCCCAAAGTGGACCCCTAGGATCTTAGCTCTGCCCTGAAACCATCTCTGACCAGTCTGACAGCACATTCAGTTATTCAGTTACTGGGGAGGCAGCCCAGGACTCCCGCAGTGCGGGGGGGGGGGTGGGTGTGTTGTGTTCCCAGCCCAGACAGATTTATACTTTAAGTCCTTTTGTCGCTTGAGCCACTGTTCTTAGCTATGGGTCTCTGGGCTGTCAGATCATGGTCACAGGTCACCATCTTGAAGGGATAAGCAAAACTGGGTATGTGTACATTTTTCTGGGCTTTTCTTCTGGTGCTCAAAAGAGTCTGAGACCTCAAATAAGTTAAGATCCACTACCCTCAAGAGACTCCCCCGAATGATTACACTTGTGATTTATTGCCACCGGGTCCACGCCCTGGCTTTGTGAGCCTTTTACCCTGTCTTGGTAAATATGCAGAGGCCAGATTCTTTCCCTGTCTTTTTACTCTATCCTATAAATTCTCTGTCTTGGCCTTGAGAGGGCCTGCCCCATCTATGCCAAAGTGCTCTGGTGGCCAGTCTGTGATTTGGTGAGCTGGCAAAGCTTTTCTATCCTGTGCCATTCCCCTGTTATCTGCTCTCCCATCCTTCTCCTGAGCACCAGACAGAGATGAGTTCTTGAATTTGAGATCGGAACTAAGGCTCAAGGAAATATTGATTTTTTTTTTTTTCAGCTACAGAAGGTCCCTTTTCTCATCCAGGTTCTTTCCAAAGTTGGGTCTTTGTATCGGGTGGGGGGCAGTTGTTCTGGGAGTGTCTCTCTGCCAGAGAGGCTTAGCCGGGGTTGAGGGCGCCGGGGGCCTTCCTTTCTCTTGGAATTTGTGATTAGCTTCTGAGCGACTGAATTGAACTGAACTGAACTGATGTGTCCTAACCACTAAGGGTGGTCAGCAGCTGCTCTCTACTTCATCTGCTTCATCTGCCCTGGATTGCACTCTGTTTGGGAGAGGGTAGGGGCACATGTACCCATCTGATTTCAGGACCAGTTTTTCTGGTCTGAGTCAAGAAGGTTGGGAAATGGAGCTGGAGTGGGTGGGGGATAGAGGAGTATGGATGGGGTAGTGGGGCTGGTTGAGGCATCTCCTTTGGAAATTCATATTGAGAAGGAGACGGAAGTCATCCCAGGGGAAGATGAGAAACGGAATGTTTCCTTTGAGCCCCTTCCCAGCTACCCGCCTTTGGGCCAGACACCAGACTGAATGCACCCTTTGTGTCTTGCTGAAGGATAGCTGAGAGGCTCAGCCAGCCAGTCATGCCAGGATTAGAACCTGAAGCCCAGCCTGGCGCATTGGAAAGGAGGTGCAGAGTGGGCCCAGAAACTCTGGCCTTCCCTGAGCTGGATATGGAGAGACCAACCTTCTTGAATATGTAAAGCAACCAGCCCTTCAGCTCCACCCTCCTTTATTTACACTTGGCTTTTCTCTCCCAGTAAATTCAACAACCTCAATTCTGGATCTTTGTTGGAGAGACAGGAGTGACTTCCTGATCTGGCCAAGCTCTTGGCATGAATGACTTAGTTTCCTTGCCCTTCCTGTCTCCCCCACCCTTTATCTCCCCAAATTGCTCCAGGCACTCCCCAAGGGAGAAGGGGTGTGTGTCAGGACAAAGTGACAGGGAGGGAAGGTGAAGTTGTCATCACAGACCCTTCTGTGAGGTGAACGGGGGAAATGGCCTGGCTCCTGGACAAGTGGTCTTTTTCTCGGGCTTACTGTGGGATTTTCTGGGAACCAGAAGTGAGAGGGTTTGAGTTCAAGCCTCGGGGCCCCTGCGTATTCATTAGGCTTCTTGAGCAAGTTGCCTTAACCCCTCTGAGCTTTCATTCCTCATCTAAGAAATAGGGTTGGGGAACTTCCCTGGTGGTCCAGTGGTTAAGAATCTGTGCTTCCACTGCGGAGGGCATGGGTTTGATCTCTGGTTGGGAAACTAAGGTCCTGCGTGCCACGTGGTGTGGCCAAAAATAAAAATAAGAAATAGGGCTCTCAATCTCCATGCACCTCCCAGGGCTCACCTACATGTGACCCAGGATGGCTTCTGCCTCTCTTCCCCCAGTTCTGGGTCGGTTAGAAGTGACCGGTATGGGTGGTTCCCAGAGAGGACTCTGTTTTGCTTTAAATGAGTAGCTGGATGACTCAGCAGGGTGGGTGGGATGCACTGGAGGTCACAGTTTCCCGCCCTGTGTCAGCTCTGAACTTGGGTGGGAGTCTGGTGTCCTGGGAGAAATGGGCTTTGACATAGCTCTTCCTCTTCACTCCTGGGGGGCTTGGTCCTACATGAGGCTAAATAGACTTGCTTACCAGCCTTTGGGCTGGTGATGTGTGTGAGTGTGTAAAATGAGTGAGTCTGAGTGTGTTGGAGACCAGACATGGAGGAGGGGTAGGGTCAGTAATACACTATTTAACTGTGTTCCCTGCAGGTCACAGAACTAGAAGGTGCATTTCAGGGTCTTTGTGCCCATCTCGGGTGGGACAGGCCCTCAGGTTTGGGTCACATCCCTGCTATTCATGGTCTCCCCATCCAGCTTTCTTTGCGCCAGGCTGAATGTTCGTGAATGTGCTCTTGGGTGAGCTAGTTTGCCTAGAGAGTAGAGGTCATGAGTCCCCGGGGACATAAATGCCACCTTTGTTTTTCTCCACCCTCTGTCCTCACCCATCATTTTCTAATCCGCACTCTCTATGGTCAGTGCTGTTTGAGATCTCCCTTCCATCCTTCCTTCTGGGGCAGCCCTCTTCTCCCTCTGGAGAAGCGCTGAGGTCAGGTTGTATGGTCTGGGGGCAGCTGGCTGCGGATCTGTCCTGCTGGGGAAGATAGCGCCTCCATCTCCCTGCCCCCTCTGACCAGCCCTTCTCTCCCCAACAGGTAGCGCGGGGCCTTCCGTAGCCATGTCGGCCAAGGCGATTTCCGAGCAGACAGGCAAAGAGCTCCTGTACAAGTACATTTGCACCACCTCAGCCATCCAGAACCGCTTCAAGTATGCCCGGGTCACCCCTGACACAGACTGGGCCCGCCTGTTGCAGGACCACCCGTGGCTGCTCAACCAGGTGAGCCCTCCCCGCTGCCAGACCCCTCCTCCAGGCCCAGATGTCCCCTCAGAACATGAGATGGCAGATGGCCTGCCTGGGTGGGCAGGGTGCAGGGGCTGAGCGCATTTTGTGTTCAGCCCTATGTGCCGCATGCTGAGGTGCTGTGCCTGGACTGGAACTGGTCAAGTGGAGTCCGGGTGGCAGCTCTCTGGTTATTAACCATGTGGCCTGGGGCAAGCCATTTCACCTCTCTTGAGTTTTAGATTCCCCATCTGTCAAATGGGCAAACCACTCACCCTGTGACTTTAAGGACTAGTAATAATGTAATAATGTAGTAATAATGCCTGACCCGGGTTCTATCCCTGGGTTGGGAAGATCCCCTGGAGAAGGAAATGGCAACCCACTCCAGTATCCTTGCCTGGAAAATCTCATGGACAGAAGAGCCTGGTGGGCTGCAGTCCATGGGGTCGCAAAGAGTCAGGCATGACTGAGCGACTAACACTTAATAATGCCTGGAAAGTCTTTGGTCTGCTGCCTGGCATTTGGTAAATGCTCAGTAAAAAGCACCTGCTCCATCAGGAATATGTCAGGGCCATGAGGAAATGCGATGCTGTACTTTGTGTAGAATGGCTGATAGAATCCACCCGGAGTAGGGAATGCTCTCTGTAGATCCATTTAGACGTCTCTGGCAGGTCCCAGAGAACTAGGACCAGTGAGGGGGAGAGTAGGAGGGTGTTCAGGGATGCAATTTTCCTTCCGCTATGAGGCAGCCCAAACCACAAAGGGAGTTGGTAAACTTCCTGGTACTGGAGGTGTGTGAGCAGTGGCTTGGGGCTACGTGTAGATCTTGTAGATGGGGTTCAAACACAGGGATATCTTGAGCAGATGTCTTCTACGGTGCTTTGGCACCCCAGGGCTCTGTCTTTCTATTCTTTCTTTTTGGAATGTGGGTGCCAGTCCATATTCTGAGGTGTTGAATGAAGCTAAGATACCACATAGGGAGGGTAGGGAATCCTTTACTCGTTCAGCAGGAATTCAGTGAGCACCTACTCTGTGCCAGACCCTATCCTAAGCCAGGCAGCTCTAGACTCCTGGTTGTCAAAGATGTTGGCTGGGATTGGCGAAGGAAGCTTCTGGGAGCTGACCTTGAAGATGCGTGGAATTTACCTTGGGGGTGGGGTGAATTGGAAGCCACCCAGGCTATCCTGGGCTTTGGGGCCTTAGACTAGACCTCTTAACTCTTCCCTCTCCTTCTTTGCTCTAAATACAAACACCTCTTGGAAATTCCCTGGTATTACAGGGGTTAGGACTCCAGGCTCTCAGTGCCAAGAGCCTGGGTTCAATTCCTGGTCGGAGAACTAGATCCCACAAACCACATGGCTCAGCCAAAACACAAAACAAGCAAACCAACTCTCTTGTTCCAGAGCTTGGTGGTCAAGCCAGACCAGCTGATCAAACGGCGTGGAAAGCTGGGCCTAGTTGGGGTCAACCTCACTCTGGATGGAGTCAAGTCCTGGCTGAAGCCACGCCTGGGACAGGAGGCTACAGTGAGTCTGGGTGTAGGGTTGGGCTGGATGTGCTGTGGTAACAGAAGCAAACATGGTTGCTTCCAGATCTGCAATGCTATGGATCACCCCCATGACTGGTCCGATTGCAGCCTGGGGAGGGCAGGAGTCCTGCAGAGCTGGCTTATGTAGTAGGGCCAGTTGGATGCTCATTCCGAGCTCCCCTGACAGGGAATGGTGAGATGTGCTGTACAAGTAGAAGTATTACAGGCACTTCTGTGGTGGTCCAGTGGTTAAGAATCTGCCTTCCAATGCAGGGGGTGAATGTTCTAACCCTGGTCGGGAAGTAAGGTCCCACGTGCTGCAGGGAAGCTGAGCCTGAGGAACCCGAGCCAGGCCAAAATAGTCTGTCCCTTTAACAACAGTCGTGGTGATGGGACTCTGAGACCTACCCTGGGAACTCCTTTCTTTTCAGTTACCAAAAGGGTAGGGTAGCTCACCATGACCTGCGTACATAAGACGCACGATAAAGGGAAGAAAAAAGAACTTGAAGGGAGATGCAGAATCATTTAGGCAGAAATGATCTTGGTCCAAGAATCTAGGAAGAGACAATTAATACTGAAGAGTCAATTCAGTTCTTGTCTTCTCCCAGCTTGTTGATTAATTTCAACTCTGTAGGTGAGAGTTGAAGTGAAATATGGCTGAGGAAGGTTAACTGATGCCCAGAAATAAAATTGCATTTCTTTTTCTTCTCCCCAAGGGAGCTGGAGAACTGAAGGGAGGGAGTGCACCAAGGCTCAGCTTAAGCCGGGAGCACGTGCTGTCCATACCTGGCTTTGTCCCATCTGGGGTGACTGTGGATCAGCATTGAGCTGCTAACTTGATCTCCCCAGAGTAGGATGAAGGTGGTGATGGAGCCATCTTCCTTTTTACCCGGGCTTCCTTAAATCAGCTCTTCTTGTTTAATTTCCCATTTCTGGCTCTCCTGGATAAAGAGGGATCTCTGAAGTTATACACGGGCTTGGGGGTGGAGGGATCTTGACCTTCATGCCCCCAGGCCTTTGGGGAAAGGACAGCAGGATTGGGGGGCTGAGCAGTGTCCCCAGGGAGGTCCTCATGCTTCCTTCTTAGCTGGCTTTTGCCAGGGGGTGGGGGGAGACGCTGGGGACATCTGAGCTGGCAGCAGTGTCTGCCTGGGCAGGAGCGGCTCATTACCTCTGATGGATCACTGTCTGGTCCCTGACTCAGCAATGACGCACTCATGGGTGGGCGGGGGCTTCGGACGAGGAGGGAGGGTGAGGACCGTCTCGCCTCGTCTGCCGCCAGGGACCCACTCAAACTGATTACCTCTGCAGGCCTGTTGTTGTCAGCAGGGAAAGTCTGTGTGGAAAAGTTTTCCCTGTCAAGCTCCATTCTCTCTCCCTTCCCCAGCCATTCCTTGCACCTGAGACTGGGTCTCCCTGCCTGAGCTCTGGGATCGATAACCTTGATTTGTCCGAGCACGTGATCTGTGGGACAGCAGAGGGGTAGAGGCTCCAAATCGCTGCTTTTGGGGGGCGGGGCCACATTTCTGCTCATTTGTCACCCTCCAGAGGAGGCGGAAAAGAAGGTGCAAAACATTTTAGAAGTGTCAAAGTGTGGCTGGCACAAAGGCAGTGGGTGGAAGAGGAGGTCTCATGCAGACTTCTTTAGTGTAAGGGTCTCTGACCCCATTGCCCTAGTTTCTGGAAAGATCTCTTTTCTGGCAGGTGTTGTGGCAGTAGTGTTGGGACCCCACCTCTGATGGATGGGTGAGGTGGAAGGAGCAGAGGGTCATCCCTCCTCTTGCCCCGCGAGCAAGGCGTGCCATCTGCCTGAGCTGTATCTCCTTCAATCTCCATAGGTTGGCAAGGCCACAGGCTTCCTCAAGAACTTCCTGATCGAACCCTTCGTCCCACACACTCAGGTATGTGTGAGGTGGCTCCCAGCTGGGTCTTTGCCCTCTGGGAGCATTGTGCCTGTTGATCCTAAAATGATGAAAGGAGAAATCAAGCTGCTGGAGAAAAGTCAGAGCAACCAAAGTCTCGGAAGCTGCGCTTTTAGGGTCTGAGGGTGCTGCAGAGCGGGGAGTTCAGAGATGAGGGGAAAGGCTTAGTTTGCAGCAGAAAGGAACCAGCGCTGGTAACAGAGGGGACTTCTCAGTGCTGGAGTGAGAAGGACTTGAAGGGAGGACCTTTCCCCCAGAGCAGGTCACACTGGCCCAGGCTGGACTGTCAGCCAGCAAGGCAGTGGCCTCTTGCCCTTGAGGTCTCCCACGGAGGTGGGAGGTGTCTATGGGATTTTAGAAATGATACAACTGGGGCTGGGCCCCTCACCCATATGGTGCCCTCTTCCCTCGTAAGGAGGAGGAGTTCTACGTCTGCATCTATGCTACCCGAGAAGGGGACTATGTCCTGTTCCACCACGAGGGTGGGGGGTAGACGTGGGCGACGTGGATGCCAAAGCCCAGAAACTGCTCGTTGGCGTGGATGAGAAGCTGAATCCCGAGGACGTCAAGAAACACCTGCTGGTTCACGCCCCGAAGACAAGAAAGAGTTGAGTGAGAGGGACGGCAGGGCGGTGGTGGCATAGGGACGGGGCAGGCAGGCAGCTCTGGGTAGCAGGGGCGAGCAGAGTGGTCTTCCCTGTCTGGGCACTGGCTACCCCGCCCCAGCCTTTGGCTGGAAGATGGGGAGCAGCCAGCAGTCACAGCCCCTCCCTGTCCCCAGGAGGAATGTGGGGGGCAGTGGGAAGGCTGGCTCAGACTGAAATGTCCGTCAGCATCCCTCACCTCCTTGCCCCTGTCTGTCTGGCGTGGCCCCCCCTCCTGCTCCATGCCTGACAACCTCTTTCCGCCTCAGTGGCTGAAGAGTGACATCCGGGGAGCAGGGTTTGGAGAGGAGAGGAGGGGGGTCAGCAGAGCGGGTGCTGGGGAGTGGAGCTGTCAATAGCAGTGAGAGATGCTGCCACGTCTGCTCCCTCATGGACTGACAGGCCCTCTCTGCCTCCCCCTCTAGAATTCTGGCCAGCTTTATCTCCGGCCTCTTCAATTTCTATGAGGATCTGTACTTCACCTACCTCGAGATCAATCCCCTTGGTAACTATCTCTGCTGGAGTGGGCCCACACCCCCACTTGCAGAGGGCAGCGCAGACAGGTGTGTGGGGGCAGAGGGATTCCCCAGGCTCCTGTTTCGGAGCTCTCAGGAGGCCATGATCATCCTTCCGTTTCACCAACTCCAGTTTCTTCTGTGATGGGGAAGTCCTGGTTATGGTTTGATTCTCCTCAGTGGCTCTTCCCGCCAGTAGATCAGGCTGTTCTCCCGGGAGCTGGGCTGCCCCTGCATCTGCCTGACCAGTCAAACTCTCCCTTCCTCTTGGTGCCTCAGAGGCCCCTTCCCCTCCACCCACTCCAGGAGTTAGTCAATCATTGACCCCCACAGCTGGAAACACCTTGGCAAAGGCTCTCCGGTTGTGCAAGAGGCAGGTGGTGTGGGCTGGCTCTGGCCAGAGCTTCTGAGGTCAGACTCCTGATTCAGACTCCAGCTGGGGGATGTAGCCCCTCTCATGGCCAGATGGCTCTGTGCTAACTAAATTAGCTCAGTGGCCCTGGGTAAAGGGAAGTGGACTCCAGCGAGGCAGCAGTAAATGAATTCTGCTGGTGGGGAGCCTGGTGCACCCACAGCTCCCCTTCTTCCCACTTCTCTCTGGACCCTAAGGGACCCTGGGGTACCCACCCAGGGGCCTTAGACATTGTGCTTGAAACACTTTTTGTTTTTAAATAGCAGAGTTGTAGATGGGTGAATGGGTAATGCTTTAAAATTGCCATGGCAACCAAAACAGAGGTTTCTGCCCTAGTACCTACAGATCAGGGAGTAGGGATGGTCTTGTAGAATTTGTTTTTCCTTGAATGAGGGGAAAGCTGTGTCTCCATAAGAATCAATATGGTTTCTCGTTGGGCTGGAGAGTCGTGAGGCCTGGGGTCCTCACGGGGGTGGGTGTGGGAAAGCCTGGAGGGGGTTGGAGGTGGATGGTCACCTCTGCTGGGACCCGTGTCCGATCGCCTCTTTTCTTAAAGTCGTGGCCAAAGATGGTGTCTACATCCTTGACTTGGCCGCCAAGGTGGATGCCACTGCCGACTACATCTGCAAAGTCAAGTGGGGTGACATAGAGTTCCCGCCCCCTTCGGACGGGAGGCTTACCCAGAGGTAAGGCTGCTGTGAGGAGGAGACTGAGTGGGGGGGCCCAGGCGGGGTGACTAATCTCAGATGAGCATTCTCCCCACCCCTTTGTGAGCTATGTATTTGGCAGGAAAGGAAGGTTGAGCCATTTAATTTTCTTAAAACCCCAAAGGAGGTGGGGGTAGGAGAGAGCCAAGCCTCTGAATCCTGGCCAGAAATCCTTTTAGACTCCTCTCTCAATCAACCTCCCTGGGCTCATAACTTGATTTGTTGTTTCCCAGTAATTCCGAGTGGCTCTCCCTGATCCTGTCGGGAAGATAGTTGTCTTGGCCACTTGCTGAGAATTTTAATTGCTGCTTCCCACCCCATCCTCTGAGAGGTCCTCACAGCAGGATCAGGCGTGTGTGACAGAACCTAGGCCAGGGGAAGAGTCTGGGCTGGGGGATGGATGGGGCCTGGCCAGCTGGGGGAGGGTGGCACGTAATGAGTTAGGCAGGGAGATGCTGGGGGTGGGGCCAGGGTAGAAGCAAGTGACTTAGTGGGATTTAAAATCAGAGAGAAAGGAGTTGGAAAGTTTGTTTCCAGGCAGTGACTGGCCGTAGGTGGTTTTGGTACTTACAGACAGCATCCCATTTTGTCCCAGGCCCATGAGGCCCCACACAAACCCTTCTTCCTGACCCTGTGAGGACAACGGAGGCCCTTTTCCTACTGCTCCGGGGGAAAGGGAGGGGTCCTGGGGTCTGCAGCCTGGTGAAGGGGGTGCCCCAGGGCTCACCTGTTGCTTTCTGGTCCCCAGGAAGCCTACATCGCAGATCTGGACGCCAAAAGCGGGGCAAGCTTGAAGCTGACTTTGCTGAATCCCAAGGGGAGAATCTGGACCATGGTGGCTGGAGGGGGTGCCTCTGTCGTGTACAGGTGACCGAAGGGGCTGACGGTCGGGTCCCCCACAGGCTTCCCACGTGTGACCTGAATCAAGCCCCTCACCATGGAGCTTGACCCCTCTCCGGTACAGAACAGGAACCCTTGGGGCATCCCAGAAAGGCCTACCCACGATGTCTCCAAAACTGTCTTCTTTGCTTCAAAATTAAATTTTTAGTTTTAATTCTTACCATTAGTGATAATGTGCTCTTTACAAAGGTGCAGCAGACAAGGGAAATGAGCCAGGTCGTGTCCCCACCCCCTCAGCCTGGTGTGTCGCCAGTGTGTCCCTCCAGGTGTTTTAGCACCTGTATCAATAGTCATAGGCTTCCCTGGTGGCTCATCAGTAAAGAATCTGCCTGCAATGCCGGAGACTTGGGTTTGATCCCTAGATCAGGAAAAATCCCGTGGAGCAGGGAACAGATACCCACTCCAGTATTCTTGGCTGGAAAATCCTGTGGACAGAGGAGCCTGGTGGGCTACAGTCCATGAGGTCGCAAAGAGTCGGACACGACTTAGTGCCTAAACAACAGCAGTCGTTATATTTTCACACTTCATAGAGATGTCATGTAGGGCTGGCAGGGTGCTCCCCTAGGAGGGTCTGATGCAGCACAGTTAACCTTCAAGTATGACTGGTGAGGGGCTTGAGGGTCTGAGGGCTGAGAGGTCACTTTCAGAGGTGGCCTGGTCTCAAGGCCTCAGGGGTTTCTGTGTGGCCCCCAGGCACCAGGCTGCTGCCTTTTGCCAGCACTGACTTCCCTGTCTCCCTGGCACAGTGACACCATCTGCGACCTGGGGGTGTCAACGAGCTGGCGAACTACGGGGAGTACTCCGGCGCCCCCAGCGAGCAACAGACCTATGACTACGCCAAGACGATCCTCTCCCTCATGACCCGCGAGAAGCACCCAGAGGGTGAGACACACGAGCTCTTCCTTGGCCCGGCTCAGTGTCCTGGGCTGGGAAGAGCTTTGGCTGGGCTGGCAGGCACGAGGTTGTCCCGGTCCTTTGCAACCTGGGGCTCATTGTTTAACTTCTGGACCGAGGTTGCCCTGACTTTGCAGCAGGCAGTGACAGCACCTGTCATTCCAGTGGCAACAACAGAATGTTAGAAATGGGGTCAATCGAGCCAGTTCTTTAAGAACTGAAACAGGAAAGGCAGAAATTTACCTTCTTCCCACATTTGTAGGGAAGCGGGTGAGGAAGGGGTGGATACATGAAGTCCTGTGAGCAGGTGCAAGGGAGGCGGCAGCGGAGGTAGTGGCGGCGGCATGCTTTTGCTGACTGCTATAAGTTCAGTTCGTGGCCTGCTTACACCTTTACTATTCAGGGTGTGTGGTTCCCAACTCCCCTTTACCACCTGTGCTGTGTTTTGGGACTACAGATACTGATTCCCCTTCCCATGAGCCAGACAGAGGCCCCCACCAGGGGTGTCCAGAAACCATGCTGGGTTTCTCAATGCCAGCTAGGAACGATGCAGAGATTCTGTGGGTTTGGATTAACCACCTGCTCGGAAGTGTAGGTAAGGGAGGGTTGAGCTGATGAAAGTAAGTCAGGAGAGACCAGCTTGCTCCCCACCTCTGCACTGGTATCTCCTAACAATTGGGGGATCTCAGTTGGATTTCTGATACGATGCCCAGGTCTACCTTTCTAACCCATTTTTGCCTTCTCTCTTGCTCCAAATCCAGGCAAGATCCTCATCATCGGAGGCAGCATTGCAAACTTCACCAACGTGGCTGCCACATTCAAGGTAACCAGCTGCAGGAGAACGTGGTGGGTTGGGGGAAGCAGGGAAGGGAAGTTTCTGTAAGAAGATTTGGGACAGAAAAAGATCCCCAAGAGTTACTTAGGCCAGGGTGGGGGTGGTCTTGACCTAGGGATGCAGAAGACCCTGGGATGGATCTCTCTGAAGCTGTGTGTCTCTCTGGACAAGCAGCTGACCCTCTCAGAGCCATGATTCTCCCATCTACAAATGTGGGAAGAAGGTGAATTTCTGCCTTTCCTGTTTCAGTTCTTAAAGAACTGGCTTGATTGACCCCGTTTCTAACATTCCGTTGTAAGACTGGATTCTCTGCACCTCCTGGTGTTTATTCTCCCAGTCATCTGCCCCTTCTCCAAAAGGTTGGCATGACGAAGTGTTTGACGCCCTGGGGTGCAGGGCTTCTGCTTATCTAGTCAGAGGCCAGTCATCGTGGGTCTCTGTACATAGGTCAGGGCTGTGGGCACCAGTTTAAAGAAAGTGTGACTGCCAGTAAGAAGAATGAGCTCACATGTCTCCAGACTCCTCCCCTTCAAGATGGCTGCCTCAGGAGGCCACTTCTTATCCCATACTGTCAGATGCTCAGGGCAGCTGTTCAAAAGAACATCGGCCATCTGGTAGTTCCATATAAACTTGGAGAATAACACATAGATTGAGACTTCCCTGGCAGTCCAGTGGCTTACGACTACATCCTCCCAATGCAAGGAGCCCGGGATTGATCCCTGGTTGGGGAACTAGATCCCCCATGCTGCAATAATGAAGATCAAAGATCCCATGTGCCTCAACTGAGACCTGGCAAAGCAAAAAAAAAAAAGACAGAAATGTATGTTATTTAAAAGAATGCCTAAATAAATGTCAGTCTTGGGAAGTCTGTACTATCAAGGAGTAGAGGACAAGGCCTTGTCCTAAAACAGGTCCCTAATTGGACCTGATTCAACAAATAAATCTGACACAGCTGGATCTTGGCAGCTTTGTTTTAACTTCCAAGCAGTCCTGTCATAAAGGCAGCGCCAGTGATAAGGGCGATTATGTCTGGAGCAGGCGCCGTGTGTAGAGCTTCGCCGTGAAACGCCACGAATGATGGAACTTAAACTCTGTAAATCTCCCTCCATCTGCCCAGACAAAACCGGTCCACACCTGGGCATGTGCCCACAGGTGCCCATTGCAACAGTTCCCAGGTCACTTGGAGAAGCAAAGCTTAGAGAAGCTTTGCCAGTGAAATAGACTTTGTCCTGATAGCCCCAACAGCTCTTGCATAGGATCTTGGTGTAGAGCTTCCCCCAAAACTACAGTAAGAAAACAACAGCTGTAGATGGGGTGAGAGACCAGCAAAGCCCCACTGGCATTTGAGAACCAGTACTCAACACTGGCAATACTCTGGTCACCTGATGCAAAGAGCCGACTCATCCCTGACGCTGGGAAAGATTGAGGGCAGGAGAAGGGGGCGATAGAGGATGAGATGGTAATACCATCACTGACTCAGTGGATATGAGTTTGAGCAAATTCCTGGAGATAGTGAAGGACAGGGAAGCTTGGTGTGCTGCAGCTCATGGGATCACAGAGTTGGACACGACTTAGTGACCGAACAACAGCAACATTGAAGGCTCAATACCCCATGCTTTGAGGGGTGTCACCCCGGGTACCCCATGTTCTCACCTCAGCACCATCACCAGTGGTCACCAGTCCTGGGCCTCTGGGTTGCTTGCGTAGTCCAGTTTACTCATGGAATTCTTGACTGCCAGGGTCTTTCTGTGCTTCATGAGAAGCAGCCCTGACTTTTTGTGTTTTGTTTAGGGTTGCATAGCACAGCTAATGGAGTCTCAGTTCCCTGACCGGGGACTGAACCTGGGGCCCTGGCAGTGAAAGCGCTGAGCCCTAACAACTGGACCACCAGGAACTCCCGGCAGCCCTGGGACATTTGTTTCCCATGGTTGTAAGTGCTTGCCTTCTTGCTGCCTTCTTTCTAAGCACTTGAGTGTTGTCCCTTGGTCCTTCTAGGGCATCGTGAGAGCAATTCGAGATTACCAGGGTCCCCTGAAGGAGCACGAGGTCACGATCTTTGTCCGAAGAGGTGGTCCCAACTATCAGGAGGGCTTACGGGTCATGGGAGAAGTCGGTAAGATGGGGGATGTTTTCTGTCCCTCCTCGGGATTTCCTGAGCAAGGCAGTCTTCTAATGTCTCCGTGCTCCTCCCCACCACCCACCTCACTCCCCGGAGCTACAGCCGGCTTCCGCTGCGTTTCTATGCCCTCTGACACATGGCACCTGACCTAAATTCAGGGTGGGCAATAAAGCAGTTTATTCAGCTGTTCTTTCAGCAGTTGCCTGTGGAAGGCCTGCTCACGCCCGGCGCTGTGCTGAGCACCGGGGTCATGGCCACACGCGACAGCTGACGGGCAGCAGGCCCTCGTGCCATCGAGGACAGTGGCTGCAGCCTCAGGCACGTGGCAGGACCAGTTGGGGAAGGGGTGGCCTCTGTGGGAGGGGACGGGGCCGTTTTAAATGAGGCAGTCGGAGAGTGCTTGGCCAAAAGGTGCCATTTGAGCAGAAATCTGAGGAGGAGAGGGAGCAGTTGGTGGTGGCTGTCTGCGGATGAAAGGGCAGGTCCCAAGCCCTGAGGTGGGGCCAACTGAGGGGCCTGGGGGCGGAGGTTGGAGGCAGAGAGGCCGAGGAGAAGCCGTGCAGGGCTAGTACAGGGCCTGTGGGCACTTGGCCGTGACCCTGGCAGCTGCTGGAAGACTTGAGCAGAGGTGCGACACCATTTGACTTAGGGTTGAGGGCTCTTTAGGCTGCCAGGTGGAGAGAGGGCCTCCAGGGCAGCCAGCTTGAAGCAAGGAGACCACCCAGGAGGCTGTGGCAGCTGCAGGACAGAGCAGGGGGCCCAGGCTGAGGGGCGAGGGGAAGGAGACGGGCCAGTGTCCAGGCCTGGATGGAGGTAGGGGTCCAGTAGCTGGTAGAACAGGAAGGAGTTGCCCCCTTGCTGAGCTGAAGGAAGTGGGGGCGTGGGTCCATTTTGGTTTCCTTTCTTCCTTCTCCATTTTGGGCACCTCCTGCAGGCTCCAGAGACCTCAGACTCAGGGCTTTCAAGAACTGGGGTACCACGTCTCATCAGTGAGGACTATGATTATGTCTCTCTGAACTGACCTGACCGAACCAGTGGGCTTTGGTCTTGAGTGAAGCACAGCCCTGGTGCCAAGAGCGGTTCTGTGAGGGGTGGGGGGTGGGGGTGGGGGATGAGGGACGGCATGGGAGTAGGGGAGAGGAGTGGGATGGGGGGTGGTGGTGGAGGGGGATAGGGGCGGGGGTTGGGGGCAGGTGACAAGACAGAGGGGAGGCATGTGAGATGCTCCTGCTCAGTGAGCAGGCCCTCTGACTGAGACTGGACCTTTCCGCCTTCCCATTTTCCCCAATCTGGGATCCACGGCAAATACTGCAGCCACCTGGATCACTTGCAGTGGCATCAAGTCCTAATTCTCACCTAAAACTGAAGACCTGCTGTGGGCTCACAGCTTAGTGAATGCCACCCGGTCACCCCTGGGGCCTTAAACTCCGGGGACATTAAGACAAGTAAACAGCGGCTGGAACAAGACACTGTCTGCCGGGGATCTCCAGGCAGGGCGGGCGTGGAGTGTCACGGCTGTCAGATCAGGGAGGGCCTTACTCAGAAGGTGACACTTGAGCTGAGCTGAGTGGCAGCCAGGCGACAGCTCTGTGTGGAGGAAGGAGCAGGGCAGAGCCCTGGGGAGAGGAGAGGAGCCCAGGTGTTCAGGAACAAAGGCCAGGCCTGGGGGTCATGGTGCGGTGGCCACAGGTGACAGGCGGAGGAGGAGGGCAGGCTCTCAATGATGCTGTGGTCATTGGAGGGTGTCCATAAAGCTGTTTCATGCTCTTGCTGGCAGGTAGTCTTTTCAGAGATTTGTTTAGTGGTAGAGAAAATGACCACCAACTTGTCCGGGGATAATTGGGCTTGCACAGAAAGTGCCAGACATGGCCAGGGCTCAGAAGGGTCCTTGGCAGAGTCCTGTGGCCACAGGTGCTTCTTAGGAGACTCAAGTGATGGGTGCTTTTCCTTCCTCACAGGGAAGACCACTGGGATCCCCATTCACGTCTTCGGCACCGAGACTCACATGACGGCTATCGTGGGCATGGCCCTGGGCCATCGGCCCATCCCCAATCAGCCACCCACAGCGGCCCACACTGCAAACTTCCTCCTCAATGCCAGCGGGAGTACTTCAGTAGGTGCCAGTCTTCCTCTGCTGCAAAGCCCGCAGAGTCATCTTTGTCGCCCCTCATACCCCATCCCATCCGGGGGCCCAGTCCCCACCTTTTGGGGACCTTGGGGAGGTACAGGGAGAAGGCTGTATGTGGTTAGTTTCTGTATCTCTGCTGGTTTTTTTTCCTGCCCTAGTCAAGGTGGTGGTGTGGAAAGAGAGGGATTTTTAAATCGGACCCGAGTTCAAATCCTGCGGAGGGAGGGACCTTGGCAGTTATCACCAAGAACCTCAGTTTGCTTGTCTATAGCTTGGGGACATTACTGATTCCTATCTCAGAGGGTAATTAGCATAGTACTTTTGAAAACATCTTGTGGAGAACAAAGCTACGTGCAGTTCTTATTACCTGAGTTCTCTGGGGTCTTAAGGACCATTGGCTTTTTCCCAGCTATTCTCTATGACCCTTACCCTCTCCCCCTTATCCCCCAGACTCCGGCCCCCAGCAGGACGGCATCTTTTCTGAGTCCAGAACTGATGAGGTAGCCCCTGCCAAGAAGGCCAAGCCTGCCATGCCCCAAGGTAACTCCCAGCGCGGTATTAGAACCCTCTGTTCCTTTCTGAGACCCCCTGGGCCGGCAGAGGTGGACGGAAGCAGTTTGGGCTTCGCTGTGGGTGTGGCACGTGGGATGGGAATGGGACATAAAGATGTGGTGGGCGGAGCCTTCTCTGCGAGCCGGGTCACTCCTCCTCAGTTGTCTTCTCTGCCCCCTCCCACGGGGTGTGTGATCTGGGCTGGTGGGCTGCGGAGGAGACAGAGTTACAGGAGTACCAGGTCGGGGGAAGGGCCCGCAGGCCCTCTCCATGAGCAGACGGCAGGAGCCCAAAGCTCGGGAAGGCAGAAGACTCTTGTGCCTGCCCCCACCATCCTGGGTCTCACCTTCCTGGGAGCGCACCGCAAGGGCACACGCCGTCTGCCCTCCCATCTGATTTGCCTGCTCGTCTCTCCCTCCTCTGATTCATCAGAGACCTGATCCCCTGCCAGCCAGCCCTTGCCACCAGGACTAGGTGGCCCATGTCAGTTACCACTGGGTCTCCTCCTGGGATGGACAGAGTGTGCCTGAGGCGTTTTGTGAAATAGTGGCACTGGCTCCAGGTGCTCAGAATTGGAAGTCCTCAAACGGCTGCTTTGTCCCCAGCACAGTGTCAGGTCCATCTTCTCAGCCTCATCATCTCATTGATGTCCCCTGCTTCCCAGGGACAAAACAGGATTAGGAGGGCGGGCCTGGGCCAGCTGTCCATCCAGAGGCCCTTGGCCTTTGGTGTCCAGCACACCCTCTGAGCCTTGGTGCTTTCACTCCTCTCTCTGCGCCCGCTGGTCCTCCACCCCTTCTTGGCTCCACTCTGCTGGTTGGGGCTCTCCCGTTGGCCAGGCCCCTGTTGTGAACAGATGAGAGATGGTGAGGGTGGCAGCCCGGCGAGTCTCATCTACCAACCCCTTCCTGTTCCCACCCTCTCCCTCCAAAGCCTCCAGCCATCAACGGGTCACTCAGTCGCCTTGGTCATTTTCTTTGACAGATTCAGTCCCAAGTCCAAGACCCCTGCAAGGTAGGATGCCCCCAGCTCCGCGTGTGGCTTTCTAGTGGGTTACAGTCTTTACTGTGTTTCTGTCTCCCTGTCCCTGGTGGGTTGTGGTGTTGTCTGGTATCTTTTCTCTCCCTGCCTCGGTGTAGCCTGCCCCAAGTCCTGGTCTTCGCCCCATCCCTTCCCACCCCTGCTTTATTCACACCCCTGCTTTCCTTGCTGTGGGGGTTGTCACCAGCTCATACATGGGAGGGAGTGGACAGTGCAGGAGGGGCAGGAGCCAGGCCCATGGCCTCAGAGAGGGGAGTGGAGCCCAGGAGGAAGCCAGGGAAACTGAAGGAGGCTTGGCGGAGCCAGCGGGCCAGGAGGGGAGCCACTGACCACCTTAGTCTCTGCATCCCATGACGGCTTCATTTTCTTTTCCCACCTCAGTCTCACCACTGCCGACTGCATCCCAGAGCTCCCAGCACCTGGGACAAGTTCAGATTTCTCTGGGGTTTGGGAGGAAGACAGGATGGAGAAGGAGAGAGAGAGACCCAGAAGGGTGCACAGTCAATCTGGACTGGTCAATCTGTGTAAGGTCACTGTTTTGCAGGGATATGATCTGTGTGTGCTCATGCTCGCGTGCAGATGCGACTAGGTTCACTGAGGTGGATAGATGCATCAGTTCAAAGTGTCAGGTCTTCCATTTAACTTTTGATATTTACAGCTGTGGAAAATCTGGGGAATGGTAGTCTCTTAAGATGACCTGTGACTCCTTGCTAAGAGGAGGAAAGGGGTAACTAGGTGAGGTCAAGTAGCCCTTCCTCCCAGCCTTTGGCACCATTCGTTGTTTACGTACAAAACCAGACCTGAGGCTGAGCCCTGAACAGACTCAATGAGAGCGCTCTTGGCCAGGATGGGGGTGGGGGGTGGAGGGAGAAATGGGTTTGGTCTTACTGTCAGTCCTGAGCTATGTGGGAAAGGAGAGCAGGAAGTGGGGGCAGATGGGTCCAGGACAGTGGGGCCAGTGGAGGAGCCTCGTGGGGGCTTAGCCCCAGAGCACAGGTTCTCTCTGGGGCCTCTGTGCTTCCAGCAGGCTGAGGATCACCACCTTCAGCTTGTCTTCTGGGTGAGCTGAGTGCTCCAGTTCTGCCCTTTTCAAGCTAGGAGTGCACGTGGGTTGGTACAGATTCCAGACCTTGTCCTGGGATCCCTGGGAATGGGGAGCTGGGTGGGGCAGTGCTGGCTTATGTCCCTCTTCACTTGCACAGGTGAGCTGCATCTCAAGGTAGTATTTGTGTAATCCTGACTTTGATGCTAGATGACCTACAGTTTCTATCATTTGGCATCTCTGGGCTTCAGTTTGCAGGAACTGGAAAGTGAGGGAACTGGACGAGGTGGCCTCACTTGTTCTGTGATCTCTCTCATGTCTCACTGAACCCAGATGGATCCAGGGCACAGTAAATCCTGGGTGTTGGCACCATCAGGAGCCTTCTGTCATGAGAAGCTTATGGCTGTGATGGAAGAGGCGAGCCTGCATGGGGATGTGAATCCTCCATGTCTGGGGAAAGTGATCTCTAAATTTCATTACAAAAAAAAATTATTTAGCTTCATCAGGTCCCAGTTGTGGCACCTGGGATCTTCCCTTGTGACAGGCGGTATCTTGTGTTGTGGTGCATGGGCTCTGGTGTGGCGTTCAGGCTTATTGCTCCTCTGCATGTGGGATCTTAGTTCCCTGACCAGGGATTGAACCTGTGTCCCCTGCATTGCAAGGCGGATTCTTAACCACTGAACCACTAGGGAAGCTCCCTCTTAATCAGACCTTGAACTTGGTTAGCCAAGCCAGTGATAGTACCGCAGTTAATTAATACTAAATGCCTCTGAGCTTTCTGCATTATGTTTCTTGAGGGAGAGCTGAGAACCTCCCCTGAGGAGTACTTTCCTCCAGCTGAGAGCGGGAGGGTCAGGTGACCCGCCTGCTCTAGGTGACTGCCAGCTCCCAATCCCCTCTGCCCTTTCCTGCCCTCTGGTGACCCCTCTAAGAGCAGGAAAGAGCCACCTGGGAGGAGGCTGTGGGAAGAAGGTCAGGTGGAAGGTCGATGAGATAAGCCTACAACAAACCTCTTTCTTGTACCTACACTGACCTAGAATCAAGAGGTTTAAATCCTGACATGAGCTGGCTTATGTCCAAGTTCACAGGTGGTGAGGATTGTTGGGGATCTGTTTGAAGTCTTATAGTGAACAAGGTCCTACTGTATAGCACAGGGAACTATATTCAGTGTCCTCTGAGATGTATATGTACTTGTGCTTGTGTGTGTGTGTGTGTGTGTGTGTGTGTATTTGTGTCACTTTGCTATACAGCAGAAATTAATACAACATTGTAAATCAGCTATGCTTCAATTAAAAAATAAAAAGTCCGCAGGACTTCTTTGGTGGTTCTGTGGTTAAGACTCCATGCTTCCACCGCAGGGCGCACAGATTCAATACCTGGACAAGGAACTAAGATCCTTCATGCTGAGCAGCATGGCCTCGCTTCCCGCCACCCCCGCCTCCCCTGCCCCCCTCACCAAAGTTAGAAAAAAACATGTCTTTCAGTCACTCTGATTGGGAGAACTTAACTTTTTTTTTTTCAGATGACTTTAAAAATAATTGATCAGGACTTCCCTGATGGTCCAGTGGTTAAGAATCTGCCTGCCAGTGCAGGGGATCCCTGGGCCAAGAACTAAGATTCTACATGCCACGAGGCAGCTAAGCCCACGCATGGCAAGTGCTGAGCCTGTGCGCCACGACAAGGGAAACCATCACAATGAGAAGCCCATGCACCACAGCCGAGAGTAGCTCCCACAACTAGAGAAAGCCTGCACTTAGCAATGAAGACCTAGCGCAGCCAAAAAAAAAAAAACTGATCAAGCCCTCACTTGCATATATACACCTTTCCTGTAGGAATTCTGCTGTCTCTTCACTGTTGAGCTCTTTGCCAGCCAGGCAAGACTTCTCCGCTTTTTCTCACTCTCTGCTACCTCTTTGCAGAACAAATCCAGGCGCATCGTCCCCCAGGTTGTCCGAGTTCCATCCTCTTGCCTTCTTTGCAGTTTTGATGAGTCACTCTCCCCGGACCTGGGGCGAGGAGGGGTCTGGCAGGGAGCCCCTAGGGGTGTGTGTACTGGGTGCACTCGCTGTGTCTCTGCCCACCAGGAAAGAGCGCCACCCTCTTCAGCCGTCACACCAAGGCCATTGTGTGGGGCATGCAGACCCGGGCTGTGCAGGGCATGCTGGACTTCGACTATGTCTGCTCCCGCGACGAGCCCTCGGTGGCTGCCATGGTCTACCCGTTCACGTGAGTCACTCAGGGCCGGGAGGCTGGGTGCAGCCATGGAGTGGGAGGTCCTCATCGCATCTCTGACAGCAACACAGCTGGGGGCCCTTGGCTTATCTCCCCTTGCTGGGGAGGCGTCTGCCTATCTCAGATGGAGGCAGTTGATATTTCTGGGGGATCTCTTTCCCATAAACTAAACTCTTTGAAGATGGTGACCCTGCCTTTTTACCCTCTGGGTGAAGCTCCTCCTGAGCCCAGGCAGGTTAACCATGTCTTTAGCCCTCCTCTGCCTTTCTCACAGCGGAGACCACAAACAGAAGTTTTACTGGGGTCACAAGGAGATCCTGATCCCCGTCTTCAAGAACATGGCTGATGCCATGAAGAAGCACCCGGAGGTAGACGTGCTAATCAACTTTGCCTCCCTGCGCTCAGCCTACGACAGCACCATGGAGACCATGAATTACACTCAGGTAGCTCACTGCGCCCTGGGAGTGGGAGGCTGGGCGAGTCCTGAATAGTGTCCACCGGTGACAAAGGCCTTGGGACTCGGGACTGGCCAGCGATTTGGATGAAAGTGGTGGGAGACTTGATCTTCAGGAGGTGACGAGGTCACTGAGGGGAGGCGGGCTGCTCACTGGGCTGCCAGAGTCCAGGATCATCCGTGCCCACCAGGTGCTCTCCGTGCTGAGACTGGTTTAGAAAACAGGATCAAAAGCATTATTTTTATTGTAAGATTGTTACACATTTGTTGTCGAAAAAAATGCTGATAAATGAGAAGAGGAAAAATATCTCAAGATTAATTTCCCAGAAACACGGTTGCTGACTCTGTGTACATCCTTATCCATGCCTTTTTCTGAATTTGAAAAAATGGAATAATGTATCTGTTTTATAATCCATCTCTGTCAGTGATGCTTTCCACATCAGTATTTACCGTTTTTGCTTTTTCAAGTCTCGGGATGAGCATATATCTTTCATTGCTCCCCCACATAAATGTCTAGAAGTCACACTGCTGCACCAGAACGTGCAGCTTTGAAAGCCTTTGATCCATCCTGCTTGCCAATACTGTTGATGTTGTTCAGTTGCTAAGTCGTGTCCGACTCTTTGTGACCCCATGGACTACAGCATGCCAGGCCTCCCTGGCCAATCCTGAATGTTTGGATTTAAAGAACATATATACATGACAGAAGGATAGGCATGCTATTTAATTTGCATATCTTTGATTATTAACTAAAATGAGCTTTTGAAAATATGTGTTGGCCATTTGCATTCTGTGATGTGGCCTCCCTTCTTTTTTCTATTGAGGTGTTTATCTTTTTTGTTATTGATTTGTAAGAGCTCTTACAGATTAAGATAGTCATTTTTCTGTTTAAAATTATTGTCTGATACAGAACTGACTTATTTCAGTTTATGACTAGAAAACATAAACTTGTTTTGATATCTCAGTTCGGTTCAGTTCAGTCACTCAGTCGTGTCCGACTCTTTGCGACACCATGAATCGCAGCACGCCAGGCCTCCCTGTTCATCACCATCTCCCGGAGTTCACTCAGACTCACGTCCATCAAGTCCGTGATGCCATCCAGCCATCTCATCCTCTGTCGTCCCCTTCTCCTCCTGCCCCCAATCCATCCCAGCATCAGAGTCTTTTCCAACGAGTCAACTCTGCATGAGGTGGCCAAAGTACTGGAGTTTCAGCTTTAGCATCATTCCTTCCAAAGAAATCCCAGGGCTAATCTGCTTCAGAATGGACTGGTTGGATCTCCTGCAGTCTAAGGGACTCTCAAGAGTCTTCTCTAACACCACAGTTCAAAAGCATCAATTCTTCGGTGCTCAGCCTTCTTCACAGTCCAACTCTCACATCCATACATGACCACAGGAAAAACCATAGCCTTGACTAGACAGACCTTAGTCGGCAAAGTAATGTCTTTGCTTTTTAATATGCTCTCTAGGTTGGTCGTAACTTTTCTTCCAAAGAGTAAGCGTTTTTAATTTCATGGCTGCAGTCACCATCTGCAGTGATTTTGGAGCCCAGAAAAATAAAGTCTGACACTGATTCCAGTTTCCCCATCTATTTGCCATGAAGTGATGGGACCGGATGCCATGATCTTCGTTTTCTGAATGTTGAGCTTTAAGCCAATTTTTTGCCTCTCCTCTTTCACTTTCATCAAGAGGCTTTTTAGTTCCTCTTCACTTTCTGCCATAAGGGTGGTGTCATCTGCATATCAGGTTATTGCTATTTCTCCCGGCAATCTTGATTCCAGGTGTATTTCTTCCAGTCCGGCGTTTCTCATGATGTACTCTGCATGTAAGTTAAATAAGCAGGGTGACAATATCCAACCTTGACGTATTCCTTTTCCTGTTTGGAACCAGTCTGTTGTTCCATGTCCAGTTCTAACTGTTGCTTCCTGACCTGCATACAGATTTCTCAAGAGGCAGGTCAGGTGGTCTGATATTCCTGTCTCTTTCAGAATTTTCCACAGTTTATTATGATCCACACAGTCAAAGGCTTTGGCATAGTCAGTAAAGCAGAAATAGATGTTTTTCTGGAACTCTCTTGCTTTTCCATGATCCAGTGGATGTTGGCAATTTGATCTCTGGTTCCTCTGCCTTTTCTAAAACCAGCTTGAACATCAGGGAGTTCACGGTTGATGTATTGCTGAAGCCTGGCTTGGAGAATTTTGAGCATTACTTTAGTAGCATGTGAGATGAGTGCAATTGTGTGGTAGTTTGAGCATTCTTTGCCTTTCTTTGGAATTGGAATGAAAACTGACCTTTTCCAGTCCTGTGGCCACTGCTGAGTTTTCCAAATTTGCTGGCATATTGAGTGCAGCACTTTCACAGCATCATCTTTCAGGATTTGAAACAGCTCAACTGGAATTCCATCTCCTCCACTAGCTTTGTTCGTAGTGATGGTTTCTTAGGCCCGCTTGACTTCACATTCCAGGATGTCTGGCTCTAGATTAGTGATCACATCATCATGATTATCTGGGTCATGAAGATCTTTTTGTATAGTTCTTCTGTGTATTCTTGCCACCTCCTCTTAATATCTTCTGCTTCTGTTAGGTCCATACCATTTCTGTCCTTTATCAAGCCTGTCTTTGCATGAAATGTTCCCTTGGTATGTCTAATTTCTCTCCTTGCTATTCTTTGGAACTCTGCATTCAGATGCTTATATCTTTCCTTTTCTCCTTTGCTTTTCACCTCTCTTCTTTTCACAGCTATTTGTAAGACCTCTCCAGACAGCCATTTTGCTTTTTGCATTTCTTTTCCATGGGGATGGTCTAGGTGAAGCAAAAAAACAAAAGCACAAAACATACCTGTTAAAAATGAGCAGCTTTTCTAGTCCGGAGTACAGATGGGTGAACTACAGCCCAAGAGCCAAACCCAGCCCCCTGCCTGTTGTTGTAAATAAAGTTTTATTGAAATACAGACAAGCTCATTCATTTACACATTGTCCGTGGCAGCTTTTATGCTTCAAAGGCAAAATGTACTAGTTACCCCCAGAGGCCATATGACTAACAAACCCTCGGACACTGTCTTACCCTGTCTTGTGTGGGATCTTTCTCACTCAACACCACTTGCTCTGGCTTTTCGCTTAGCCTACTCTCTGGGCCAAGTGTGGATACAGCTTGTTTTCTCTCATGCGGCTTATTCCTATAGCTGGTTTATAATCAGGCACCTGGACAGATGGGGCTGAGTCATGTCAGTTTTTGGATGGGCGAGAATATAACAGCTTTGACGACAGCAGGTTTTCTGGAACCTTTGCTTTTGCTTGATTACGGACTCACTGTGGTGGTAACCACTGGAGAGCAGTTTCAGATACCTCTCTTTGCGGGAGGATTGGACGACCAGAGGCTGGTGGGAAGAAGGCGGTGCATATTGTCATGTTTTCTCCTGGGAGAGGTCTGGGAGGTGGGTTCAGGAAAGGTTGCCACCTCGTCGTCTCACGTGATGAAACGATAACCGTCCCTCGTGCTCTAGATCCGGACCATCGCCATCATAGCCGAAGGCATCCCTGAGGCCCTCACGAGGAAGCTGATCAAGAAGGCGGAGCAGAAGGGAGTGACCATCATTGGACCTGCCACCGTGAGTGTCCCTTCTGCTTCCGGGCTCTCAGAAAGCTCATCGTTGACTCTTCTGTCTCCCGTCTAGTTGGAAAAGACTGAGAGTGCCTGCTGAAAGTCAGTGTGTCCATTGCGAGGTTTTGCTTGCTTGTTCTTACTGCTCCTGCATGCAGCCTGTGAGAGCCTTCTTCCCCAACAAGCGATTGTACCCAGGCCCCAGCAGTGGAAGCACTGTGTCCTAACTGCTGGACCACCAGCGAATTCCCTGTCCATTTCCAGTTAATTTTTAAAGGGCTGTCTCCGCAGACCATATCCCCTTCATAGTTTCAAGGAACTAACAAGCTTTTTTAAGTGTTGGTCCATCCTCATACAACTATAGCATGGTCTTTGATTATTCATTCCTGCAACTGTGAACCAAAGAGAAGTCTACCTAGGGGCCTTATTCTTGACATAAACTTCTTGTAACAAAAAATGGCCCTGTGAATGTTTTTTTTTGTTGTTTGTTTTTACTTAATTGTTATACTAAAAATTTGGTTGAAGCTAAGGTTTTTGAGCTAAGCCAGGAACCTTTCTTCTCAGAGGTGGAGGGTGATCTTGAGCAGAGTACTCGCTTACATCAGACACCTTTACTGGATGACATTGTCCTTTTGGAGCAAAAGAGGTTATTTAAGCCTGAGTGTACACATCTGTATCTGCAATTATAAGCCACCTCATGGTTCCTTTTTTTTCTGTGCAATGTCTCTTGAGGGGAAGAAGAATCTTCCTCAGCAGGAAACCACACGTGCAGGTGCTGTCCAGGGTGGGCTGGGCGGGTGGTCCTGGGCTCTGACTTGGCAGAGCTCTGTGGTCACTCAGCCTGCCCTCCTCCCTGACCGGAGTTTCCACCCCGGCAGGTTGGTGGCATCAAGCCCGGGTGCTTTAAGATCGGGAACACCGGCGGGATGCTGGACAACATCCTGGCCTCTAAGCTGTATCGCCCAGGCAGTGTGGCCCTATGTCTCGCGTTCAGGAGGCATGTCCAACGAGCTCAACAATATCATCTCTCGAACCACAGATGGCGTCTACGAGGCGTGGCCATCGGTGGGGACAGGTGATCTTTTTAACTTTTATTTTGTATTGGGATGTAGCCAATGGTGGTTCAAATGGTAAAGAATCTGCCTGCAATGCCAGAGACCCAGGTTTGATCTCTGATTTGGGAAGCTCACCTGGAAAATAGAATGGATATCCACTCCAGTATTCTCACCTGGAAAATTCCATAGACGGAAGAACCTGGCAGGCTACAGTCCATGGGGTCACAAAGAGTTGGACGTGACTGAGCAACTAACACTTCCACTTTCATATCCAGTTAACAATGTTGTGATAGTTTCAGGTGAACATCAAAGGAACTCAGCCATACATATTCATGTATCCATTCTCCCCCAGACTCCTCTCCCATCCAGGCTGCCATATAACATTGAGCAGAGTTCATGTGCTAAACAGTAGGTACTTGTTGGTTATCCATTTTAGACATAGATGTGTGTACATGACCATCCCAAACTCCCTAAAAGGTGTTTCAAAAGGCTTTTGGGCTTTGGGTGTAATTCTGTTGTCTGATTTGTAGCCAGAGGAAGGCAGTAGAGGGCAGTGCTTAGCAGGGCCTATTTTGAAATTGGGCCCAAGGGGTTCAAATCCTAGTTTCTGTGTTTAGGGTAGCAGGGTTCGGGGATGGGGTGGCTGCTGCAATCCTGTGGAGGTTACTAACCCTCCCTAGACCTCTATCCACCTTGTAGAGCAAATGAGTAGAGTAATATTCCCCACTGGGGGTTTTGGAGTATTGGTGGTGGTGGTGGTGGTTTAGTCTCTAAGTCATGTCCGACTCTTGTGACCCCATGGACTGTAGCCTGCCAGGCTTCTCTGTCCATGGGGATTCTCCAGGCAAGAATACTGAAGTGGGTTGCCCTTTCCTTTTCCAGGGTTTAGAGGATTAAATGAGACTAATACAGGGCTTGATGCTTAGTAAATACTCGGTGTTAATTGCAGTTAATAAGCGTGAAAGGGAGGGGACTTCCTGGTGGTCTAGTTGTTAGGATTCCAAGCTATCACTGCCAAGGGCCTAGTTCAATCCCTGGTCTGGAAACTAAAATCCCACAAGCTATGCAGGGCAGCCAAATTAAAAAGAGAAAACTATTCTTTTATTCATTAACAAATATGAGGGTAATTTTCTAGCACTGAGCAGTTTTTTGATTCTCTGCAGATACCCCCAACTCAGGGTCCTACAGTTCAATTAAATTCTGACATTGTCTATCTGGAAATAGCATCATAGCATCGGATCCCATAGGTTTGGGGCTTGGTCCCCAGGACTCTGCAAACCCCAGCTTCTGGTACTTCTGAACACTGGCTATAAATCAGTGGGGGGGTCGGAAGGGTGGTCCTATGACTCCTGCTTCAGGTTTAATCATTTGCTAGAAAGGCTTGCAGAACTCAGGAAAAATTTACTCACAGGCTTCCTGGGTTATTACAAAAGTATGTAACTAAGGAGCAATGAAGTGGAAGAGGGCGATGGGTCATGGCATGGAGAGTGCGCGGAGCCTCTGTGCCTTCTCCGTTGAGCACATTGTACCAGCCTGCCAAGAGTTGCCTCATGAAGACAAAACACACTGCTATCCACTGCCATGACTCAGAAAATGACAAAGGTTTTATGCGTGCTGGGTCAGGAACCAGTGCCAAAGACCAAATGTTAAAACAAAAGATGCTCTCAGTACCGTTGTCACTCATATAGTGAGGGTTCTCAGAGCTCTGTGCCAGGAACAGGAAGCAGACACACACACACACACACACATATTTCTTGCTATGTCGCAAATTGTGTTCTTATTATTTTTTGTTAGTGGGAACAATAATCAGTAGGTCATCAATTGAGCAATGTCTTAGAGCAATGCCTGGCGCTTATTACCATGATAAGTGTTTGCTGTTACTGTTCACTGTTATTACTGCTGCTATTGTTGGGCCTAGAAACCAAAAGCTAAGACTGAGTCAACTTGTCAACCCTCCTGGCCCTCCCAGATCATTCCGAATGGAACACCTGAGTGAGAAGGGACTTCTGCTGAGGTCTCTGGGGGAGGTGGTCTTAGGACCCCTAGTCCCCTGGTGCTCCCTGACAGAAGGCTCCACGTCAGACGAGTCTGGGCGGGGCTGCCAGTTATATTGTCCTCTTGGGATTTAATGCTCCTGAGTATATCAGAAGGACCTTGGAGATCTGAAGCCTACTTGGCCTTAAGTCCTTCTGCAAACTCATGTGATAGTAGAAAATTAAAATATTTCGGTCTATACATAGACGACCTAGCAATAGCCTGGGATGCAGCTTGGCACACAGTATTCATTATCTATTGCTGTGTTTCTTAAAAATCACTACCCCAAAACAAAGTGACTGCAGTGATACACGTGTATCCTCACGGTTCCTGTGCTTCAGGAGCCAGGGCTTGGTTGGAAAGTTCTGGCAAGTGCAGGGGAGGGTCTCTGTTGAGGTGGTCAGATATGGGCAGGCTGCAGGTGGCTGCCAGGCGGGCTTCTGCCCTGATGGCTGAGAATCCTTCCCCCAGCCTCTACTCTTGGCTGCCTTCCCCCAAAATGAGTTAGTCAGGGGAGAGTGTTGAACGACCCAAATGCAGGAAGAGAGGCGTGAATTTCCACCTTCTTAAAGGAACTTATGGACATATTGTATTTATTTATTTATTTTGGTCATGCTGAGCAGTGTGTGGAATCTTAGTTCCTCAAGCAGGGATGAAATCTGTGTTCCCTGAAGTGGAAGCACAGAGCCTTAACCACTAGACGGCCAGGGAAGTCCTCGTGGACATATTTTAAAATCACCCGCCATGTGCACCCTCCAGGTGTCTCTCACTGCCATGGGAACGTCTCTGCGCTTATTAATTCCTCTTCCTCCCCTTCCCTTGTGTTCCATTTACCACCTCCCCCCTCCCCATTACTCCTGAGGCATCCTCAGACCCTCATTGAGCATCCACACCCACAAAAACTCCTCCGTGTTCTTAGTACATGTGTGTTTGCCACACCTGTACTCACACCTCAACTCACTGCACCTCCTGTTCTCACCAGGTATCCCGGCTCAACATTTATGGATCACGTGTTACGTTATCAAGACACTCCAGGAGTCAAAATGATTGTGGTTCTCGGAGAGGTAAGTTTGTTTGGTTTTGTTTTTATTTTTTTTTCTTTTTATAAAAGTCATGGGATTTTGGTTTTTAAGAAAGTCATGCATTTTGTTTATGTATAACTGAAAGTGACAGTCCCTGGCTAGCCCCAGTCTGTCCCTGGTGGGTGGAGTGGATAGCTAGAGTCAAAGAACCTCTCTGATGTGTGCCCCTGATCAGATCTGGCCCTAAATTATCTCATACCTTTAGATCAGGAAGGGGGAGTCCTAGGAACTCTCCGAGGATACCCATCATCGTTTGAGAATACCTTGTTGCATCTCTCATCTCCATCTTCCAGGCTGTTATTTGACCAAAGCCCCTGTTCCCTCCTCTTCAAGTTGGAACTCTGGGCTCCTGCCTGATTCAGGACAGAGTTTCCTGCTGCACTGCTGCTCTGGGAGCAGCTCAGCATGGATTCCACCGGTTCAGGGGCTTTTTCTTGTCGCCTGGCAGATAGGGGGCACGGAGGAGTATAAGATCTGCCGGGGGTGTCACGGAGGGCCGCATCACCAAGCCCGTGGTCTGCTGGTGCATCGGGACCTGTGCGGCCCTGTTCTCCTCTGAGGTAGGCCCGGGACTGGCCCCTGCTGGGCTGGGGCCCCAGGGAGGGTGTCTCTGGGGAAACCTTGTGGGCCCTTTAGCAAGCGGCTGGTTCCGTCAATAAGCATGCATTACGTGCTTGGTTACCACAAGGGCCGGCTGGGCCCCTCCTCTCTAGAAGCTAAAGTCCAGTTGCAAGAGACAAATTCATCCCCAGATTGAGGCCAGAGCAAGGCTTTGAGTCCCTCTTCAGAATACAAGTAACATACTGCCTGGATTAGTTGAGATGGTGTCTAGAGAAGATGAACTGCTCCTTAAGCGATGAGAAGGAGTTTCGCTGAGCGAGATGGGGCCCAGGGAGGGAGAGGACATAACCTAGGCTCAGAGCTGGCAAGGGGCTGGTGGGAAGTCCTGTGTGGGCAGGGATTGTAGAGGAAAGCCTCTGGATGTGTTAACATGATCTGATACATATGAAAGTGCTTGGGAGCAGAAGTCCAGCCTGTAGTGCATGTTAGATAGAAGCCCTCTGAGCTCTCCAACTCCTGCTGGGTGGGACTGGCCAGACCTCAGCCCCTGGAGTCCAGCTTAGAGAATCCTCTGTCTTAAAGAAGGCCCACCCACTAATGATGAAACCAAGGAAACAACCGCTTGTCACCCATCAGTTCATCAGTGGCTGAGTGTCAGACCTTGACCTCTGCTGTGTGTATATAAAATAAAATTTGGTCATTAAGGCTCCTGCAGCAGCGACAATTCATACACTAAACCCTCAGTCCTTGGACTTCCCTGGTGGTCCAGTGGTTCAGAATCTATGCTACCACTGCAGGAGACACAGGTTCCGTCCTTAGATGGGGAACTAGGTGCAGCCACCCTCGGTTCTTCCTTCCAGTAAGCCTCTCACATTATCCTTTCCCCTTAGGTTGATTGCCTTTTTCCTTCAGATTCCTGTCACCTCCAAATAGCACTATTTGTTCGGGTATAAAATGTACCTCTCCGGTGAACTAGCAGCTCAGTTTCTGCTAATTTACTTGGTTTATGTGCGTGCAGAACTGTTCAGGTGTATGTGTACTTGGAGGATACTTGCTGCCATGTGGTGATGGCAAGACATGGAAACACCCTGAACACTGGTTGGGAGGGGACTGTGTTGTGTCCTCATAGCATGACCATGTACTAGAAAACTGGGTAGGAGAAGAACAAGGTGGATCTTGAGATGTCGATGTAGAAAGGGTGCTTGTGGGATCCAAGAAGGGGCAAGATGTGGCAGATGCTTACCGTAGGATCCACTTTGTGTAGCTGTGAACTGTACGTGTGTGTATCTTTTTCCAAATAAATGAAAGAGAAGGGAGCGGGTCATGTATCTTGCCCATCCTCCAGGGCTGAGCTCCACTTCCACAGGCCTTAGAGTTAGCTCCTGGTGGATCTGTATGACTTGAGCCAAGTCGTTTCGCCTCTCTGTACCTTATTTTCCTGAGCTGCAGTAAGGAGATGATTCTGAGAGACTTCCCTGCCGGCCTAGTGGCTAAGACTCCATACTTCCACCACAGGGGGCAATAGGTTCAATACCTGTTCAGGGTACTAAGATCCCACATGCTGCCTGATATGGCCATGAAACAGAGGCGCTGGGGGATGATTCGGGATTGCTGTGTGGCTTGGTTAAGAAGGTAATTGTAAAGCTGTGGCACATACAGGTCTTAGCAAATACTGGTTTCCAGTCTCCAACACACCTGTTCCGTGAAGCCGTTCCTTAGTCTGTTTCTTCATGGCTGCTCGCTGTTCCCACTACAACATCTGAAAATAGTTCCTCCCACCCCTGCAGGCTTTCTCTTAACCAGCTCTGCTTTGCGGCAGCCCCCAGCATGCTGATGACCCCTCCAAGAGGGTGAGGACCCTGCTCATTTGTTTCTGGGCAGGTGCTCATCCTCACCCTCGGGTAGGGCAGGTCCTTGAAGTATTTTGCTTTTTGGGGGAGGGGGTTAAAAATAACTATTTTTGGCTGTCCTGGGTCTTCATTACTGAATGGTTTTTTTCTAGTGGTGGTGTGCGGGCTTCTCATTGCAGGGGCTTCTCTTGTTGAGGAGCACAGGCGCTGGGGCGCGAGGGCTTCAGAGGCTGCAGCGCGTGGGCTCAGTAGTTGTGTGTTTCCTGGGCTCTAGAACACAGGCTCAATAGTTGTGGCTTAGTTGCTCCACGCCGTGTGGGATCTTCTCGGATCAGGGATGGAACCCATGTTTCCTGCAAAGACAGGTGGATTCTTTACCCCGGAGCCGCCTGGGAAGCCCTCAAGGTGTTTTATTTTTGCTTTTTATTCATTAAAAAAAAAAAAAAAAAAACTTTATGTAGTTTCAAGAATACACGAACATCGATTAGTACCGGGATGGTCCAGCTAATAAGTGTTTTTTTGATTCCTTGAACAGGTCTCATGACCTTGCAGAGCTCTGTGCCCCATAGAGGAGGTGAGATAGGTACACCACACAATATCCTCAGTTCAGTGCCTCAGGAAATGGAACTGAGAACCAGGAGATGGGACTTCCCTGGCGGTACAGTGGATAGGAATCCGCCTGCCAGTGCAGCGGACCTGAGTTCGATCCATAATCAGGAAAGATTCCTCATGTTGCAGAGCAGCTAAGCTACAGCTGCTGAGCCTGTCTGCAGAGCCCGTGCTCCTCAAAGAGAAGCCATGGCAACGAGAAGCCTGTGCGTCTCAACTAGAGAGTAGCCCCCACTCATCACAGCTAGAGAAAGCCCGCACAAAGCAACACAAGACCCAGGGCAGCCAAGAATAAATTAAAACATAGCAGTTATATTAAAAGAAGAAGAATCGGGAGTAGAGATAATAGGATGGTGGTACAATGGTAGTGTCCCAGAACGCTGCTCCTGTGGCTGCCGCTGCTTATTTGCTTAGTCATGTCCGATTCTATGCGACCCCACGGACTGTGGCCCGCCAGGCTCCTCTGTCCATGGGATTCTCCAGGCAGGAATACTGGAGTGGGTTGCCATGCCCTCCTCCAGGGGATCTTCCTGATCCAAGGATTGACCCGGGTCTCCTGCATTGCAGGTGGATTCTTAACTGCTGAGCCATCAGAGTCTTGTAGCGATGGTCCTCAAAACAAAAACCAATGAAAAGGAAGCGTCTATAAATTCTGAACATACCCAGAAAAATCTCCCTTTTAAAAGCTTTCACCCTGAGAAATCTGAGTTAAACTTGCTTAGCTCCTCTAAGTCCAGTGTTCGCTGAGTTTGTGTGAATGCAGTCTCTTCTTCACATACCATCTACCCACGCAGATTAATTTCTATACACAGGGCCCTGCGACCTTGCTTTGAAGCATGTGTCTTCAGGCCTTGCTAACCAAAGAGCAGTTCTGGTTTACCTTTTTAACACTTCAGCTCTGGGACTTCCTTGGTAGTCCCAGTGGTTAAGACTTTGCACTTCCAATGCAGGGGCTGTGGGTTTGATCCCTGGTCAGCGGACTAAGACCCACATGCCGTGCAGCACAGCCAAAAATAAATAAAATGATGATAAAATTAAAAGAAAACAACTTAGGCCACATTCACTGTCTGGTTTAAATGCTGCCACATACTGCCTGTGTGACCTTGGCAAGTTACTCTATTGCTGTATGCTCCTACTTCCTTGTTGAGAGGAAACAGTTGTAGGTACTGAACAATGACATTTGTAAAGCTTTTAGAAAAGTGCCTGGAGGCAGTGTTATTTTGACCTTCCCTTGTAGCTCAGTGTTTAAAGAGTCCGACTGCAATGCAGGAGCCTTGGGTTCAATCCTTGGGTTGAGAAGATCCCCTGGAGAAGGAAATGGCAACCTATGCTGGTATTCTCTCCTGGAGAATCCCATGGACAGAGGAGCCTGGCAGGCTACAGTCTATGGGGTCGCAAGAGTCCGAGTGAGACACGACTGAGTGACTAAAGCATGAGTGTGCAAATGAAGTGTTATTTAAACAGGGAAGATATGATTATCACACCTGCCCTGATGAGAGTTTTGTACCACATTTCATTAAGTTAATATCTTTGATACAGTTACCACATAGCTCTTCTGATTTTTTCTTCCTTTTCTCTCCCCATAACCAGCTCCCCCCCCCATATTCCATTGGGTTTATAGTTTAATCTTAGTTCATGCTCAGGTGGAAGGGGGCAATAGCTAATTAGCTCCTTTGATTGTTGCTATGTGGGAATATAAGCCAAATGGTGCAAAATGTGGCTTTTTTTTTTTTTTAAGTAGAAATTTGGATTTTTACAGGAAATCTTCTGGGGTTCTGTTTTGTTTAGTAAGGGTACATACTTCATCCAAAGTATGTGCAGGATAGTCAGATCACAGCTCTGCTTAGCTAAGCTTGGCAGTGTGTAACTTCTCTCAGTTGACCCAAACTGACTGCTATTCTGTGTCTCCTCATCTCCACCCCTACCCAGTAAGTGCCCCATGGGAAGCCAGAGGAAGGTGTTTGTGGAGTTGGGCACCAGGCTCGTATCCTGGCTCCAGTGCCCCAGCTGTGTGACCTTGAGTAAGCTCTTGAACTTATTGGTGCCTCAGATTCTCATCTGTGCCTGAGAGTCAGCCAGCACACCTATTCAGTGAGCCTTCTGGGGGCCTGAAGTGATTCACGTAGAGCAAGGGTCCCCAGTCTCCAGGATCTGATGCCTGATGAGCTAAAGTGGAGCTGATGTAATAATAATAGAAATAAAATGCACAGTGAATGTAATGCACTTGAGTCATCCCAAGACTATCACCCCCCGCCCCAACACCCCCTGGTCTGTGGGAAAATTGTCTTCCACAAAACTGGCCCCTGGTGCCAGAAAGGTGGGGGACTGCTGACAGACAGCATTGAATGGGGTCTGGTCTGAATCAGTGCCAAAATCCTCAGGGGCCTTCTGTCTCTTAGGGGATTGACTGGCCTGCTAAAGCCGTTCTTCTTTGCATTCCAGGTCCAGTTTGGCCATGCTGGAGCTTGTGCCAACCAGTCTTCTGAAACTGCAGTTGCCAAGAACCAGGCCTTGAAGGAGGCCGGAGTGTTTGTGCCCCGGAGCTTCGATGAGCTTGGAGAAATCATCCAGTAAGTGGACCTGGGGAGGGGTGGCACCTCCCTGCCCCTTTCCCAGTCCCTTGCCAGGGCAGCAGCCTTGCCTAAATACAGGTGTCCGATATGCCTGGTCTCTCTCAGGCGTCTAAGGCAGCTCTTCAGATGGTCCAGAATCTTTCCTTTTGGCTTTCCTTTTTCTAACTTGTTTCTAAAAACAGCAGTTACAGGCTGTTCAGACTGGGCTTAAAACATTCAGTTTCTGAGCCTACCTACTTGGTGGGCCATGAATGAGAGACAAGCGCAGGAACATTCATCCATTACATGAGTTGTTGTCTCTTCCCCGTTCCTCCTCGCTGGCCTTCCTTGGCCTCCAGACTCAGCCTTCTCTAAGGTCCCGTTCAGAGGCAGTGGGGCCAGTCTTGGCTAGAACCTGTTTTCATTTAGTTCTCAGGAATCCACCTGGTAAGGGTAAGCTGCTGACAAGGGGGGATACGGGGCTGGGAATCTCTGGGGTTCAATGGAAGAGTATTCGAGAGATGCCCTAGAAGAGCCCAGAAGAGTGAAATCCACGTGGATGTCTCTTCTTCTTCGTTTTCTTGCCTCCCAGGTCCGTGTACGAGGATCTCGTGGCCAGAGGAGTCATTGTACCTGCTCAGGAGGTTCCGCCCCCCACGGTACCCATGGACTACTCTTGGGCCCGGGTAGGTGCCCCGCGTTGTCCCTAACCGTGTGTGTGGCTGAGGTATGCTGGAGCTTGTGAGGTGGCCCCTTCTGACCAGCCAGAGAAACAGATGCAGGGCCCAGGAGGGGGCAAGGGCAGCGTGTACCTCCCACAGTGGTGTGGCCTGACCTGGAAACAGGGGCTGGGGACAGACAGTGTCCTCTAGAGCTGTCTGCACCTGCTAAGAGATTTCAGGCTACTTGTCTAAGGCAGGGACATAGATATAGAGCAAATTCTCTTATCTATAAGATCTCTTAGAAATCCATTTTTAAAAGGCCAATAACCCATTAGAACAACGGGTAGGAGCTGTTCTTTCAACATGAAGAGTTGCTCAGCTTTACTCCTTGTAAAAGAAACCAAAGTAGAAACTGTGATATCAGTTATCTCCTACAGGTCAGCCTGTAGGACCAAAAAAGACCAAAAAAGAAAAATTCTCTGATATGTTGTTTGTATGGGTGTGAAGAGGGTGGAGGGCTTCCCTGGTGGCTCAGCGGTAAAGAATCCGCCAAAAATGCAGGAGCCACAGGTGACATGGGTTCAACCCCTGAGTCAGGAAGATCCCCTGGAGGAGGGCATGGCAACCCACTCCAGTATTCTTGCCTGGAGAGTCCCATGGACAGAGGAGCCTGGTGGGCTACTGTTCATAGGGTTGCAAAGAGTTGGGCATGACTGAAGCGACTTGGCACGCATGATGAGGCTGGTATGTTGATTCATTGGTGGTGGGAGTAGCGTTGGCGTGACCTCTCTGAAAGGCACGTGGATAACGTCAATTCAGCGTAACAGCACTCATACCATATGACCCAGCAATTCCCTGTCTGGAAAGCTCCCTGAAGGAAATCCTTGCATGTACACATATGTTCAAGAATATTTTTGAGCTGATGGTCGTTGGTGGAGGAATGGCCGATATGTGGGATTGTCATGAGGGGATACTTGACAGCAGTTAAACGGAATGAACTCGATCTAGATATATGCTGACATGTGTAGCACTCAGATTCATTGAGTAAATAGTGCATTGTAGAACAATGTTTCTATTATGAGTATGAAAAATGTAGGCATGCAAAATGATGTCTGTTCTCCATGTGTCCATGTGTGTACATAAAATCAAAAAGAAAGGTCCAGAAAAATGTTCACCAAACTAATAGACATGAAATCAGAAAACCAGGGTGGGTGGGGTGGAGGTCAAAGGCAACATGACTTCATCTGTTCTAGTGTCGACTTCTTCAAAGGAGAGTGTATTCCTGTTGCTTCTGTAGTTAAAATATAATTAGAGGCATTTTTTAAGTTCAGAAGGGATAACTAAAGAAATGGCTTGGACAATTAGCTGGCGCTGCCCACCTTGTGCCCGACTCTGAAAACGGAAGATTCAGGACCTCAGTGCCCTCCCCGTGGAAAAGGGTGTGTTGAGGGGATTCTCCCACCTCCCCAGCCACACGCCTCATTACATTTTGCTGGGGACTGGCAGCTATGTGTAGAGTATTTAAAAATTGTCCCTTTGGAGTCATTCTTACATTTCTTAGCCAGGTGACCTGGGGCTGGTTACTCTGTTGTGAGGTTAAAAGGAACCCCTGGATGCCAACAGCTAAGTGCCCTGCCTGAGTCCACAAACATTCAGTAAAGACAAGAAACAGGCCAGGCTGAGCGGGTGCCGTGGAGTGATTGCTCCTATTTTCTTGCCCCAAGTGGTCTATTCAAAGGGCTTTGCGAGTCCTTCTCCGGAGGACTTTGAGAGTTGTTGCTTGGCCGCCAGTATTTAAGGCTTGGGACACTAGTTCTGGGCACAGATAGTGAGGATGTTCTGGGAGAACCTCTGGTCACCCACAGCCCTGCTTGTCTCTGCCCCCATCTCTGCTCAGGAGTTGGGCTTGATCCGCAAACCTGCCTCGTTCATGACCAGCATCTGTGACGAGCGAGGACAGGAGCTCATCTACGCGGGCATGCCCATCACTGAGGTCTTCAAGGAGGAGATGGGCATTGGCGGGGTCCTCGGCCTCCTCTGGTTCCAGAAAAGGTGAGGCATAGAGGGCAGAAGAGGGTAGGGCCTTGTGATTCAGCATTCATTTTCCTCCCCTGCCAAGGGAGTGACAGTGGGCAGCTTTGGGGAACATGTCCAGGGCCAAGCTTTCTGGCCACAGATCCGTGGAAAGGTCAGAGGAAAGAAATACAGGTTCCTAAGTCTTCCAAGGATGGAAAGGCCAGCCTGAACCAAGAGAAGTAGAAAGCAGTGACCTCATCAAGGATCTTGGATCAAGGATCTTTCCCTTGGGAACTTTTAAAGAAATGGGCCAGAGTTGAATGCAGGCCTGCTGAGAGAAAGGTCAGGGTTAGCACAGAAGGTCTGGATGCATCTAGTGGCTTAAAGTGCAGGCCTCGTGGAGTTGCTCAACAGGCAGAAAGTACCTTATAGTGTGTCCTCTGAATCCATGTCTTATCAGCTTGCATGGTGGGGGAAATCGGTTTTCTCTGCAACTCCCAAGCTCAGCCCTCCCCTGGGACTGACAGCTGGGCAAGGAGGCTGATGAATATGTAGTCACAGAGCCCTGCCTTGGGTGGTCCTGGGCAGAAAGCCAGGTGGAAATCTTGGTGTGTATCCTTGTCTCACCTCCGAGAGATGGGTCTGGGTCCTGCCTTGAGCCCTTCCTGGGAAAAGTTCAAGGCTTGTAATACCTGACAGGTCTCACTGTATGTACTCTTGTGTCCCCAGAGCTCCAGACTTGGGAGTATTTTTATTTTGTGTGTGTGTGTGTGTGTGTTTTTATTGTGCTGCACACTTTGTGGGATCTTAATTTCCCAATCTGGGATGGAACCTGACCAAGCAGTGAAAGTATGGAGTCCTAACCACTGGACCACCAGGGAACTCCCAGACTTTGTTCTTAATCATCAGTGGGAAGTTGATCACTGTGCACTGTGAAAGGGACCAGGGCCCTCACCTCCTCTCTGCCTGGCACATGGGGAGTAGTAACTGCAAACACAGGTCACATCCTGTTGCAGCAGCTCAGCTGAAAAACACTGCCCAAAGAAGGGTTTCAAGCCCTGCTTGCTAAGCTCAATTTTAAAAGCAGTATTTGATATCAGCAACATCCAGAGCCACTCAGGGATCAAAGAGTTCTGCCTTGGAGTTGTAAGATAGTGTTAGACCTGGACTGGGGGCTTGTTGCCCTTCTAGAGTTTGAGTGACTTGTTCAAGGAGATGGGAAACAGGAGGACCGTGGCCTCGTCAGTGTATCTCCTGTTCAGCCCCTCACCTTTGTTCCGTTCTCATGTCCCCTCCCCTGTCCTTGCCCTCCTCCAGGCTGCCCAAATACTCTTGCCAGTTCATTGAGATGTGCCTGATGGTGACAGCTGATCACGGGCCTGCCGTCTCTGGGGCTCATAACACCATCATCTGTGCTCGGGCTGGCAAGGACCTGGTCTCCAGCCTTACCTCGGGACTGCTCACCATCGTGAGTATTGTCATCCTAGGAGGTGAACAGCGGAGACTTTGATTGGCGTCATGCCACTTGACTGCATTGCAGTCCTAGAGGGAGCCATGGAGTGTGAGACCCCATGCCGGGGGGCTGTTGGGGGAACCCTGGATCAACCCAAGAAGCTAAAGGAGACTGACAGCTTGGGGTGACGTGGGCTGGCTCCTCCCACAGGGCGACCGGTTTGGGGGTGCCCTGGATGCAGCAGCCAAGATGTTCAGCAAGGCCTTTGATAGCGGCATCATCCCCATGGAGTTCGTGAACAAGATGAAGAAGGAAGGAAAGCTTATCATGGGCATTGGTCACCGAGTGAAGTCGGTGAGTTGTCTTTCTCCTTCAGGCCCTGGGTCAGCAGGGTGTGGGCACAGCTGGGCTCTCGGTTCCCAACAGGCAAAAGCTTTGCTGACAGATGCCGGCGCTGAGCAGCTTTTTTTCCCATTATAAAGCGGATCGCCCATAAACAGTTTCTATCATGTTCAATTGTGGTGTGAAAATGTGATGAACTGGGACCTTGGTAACTTTAGCTTCCCAGGTGACTCTTACAGGAGAAAGGACTAAGGTCAGGGTTAAGGGGACAGACATATCGGTCACTAGATACTACTGTGGACTGGGGTAACAACTCCAAAAATCTCAGTGGCTCCTGGGGCCAAGTTATGTTTAGAAATCAAAGGGAACAAGAGAAGAAGTGGCAGCTGCTTGGGCCCCACAGGGACAGTTCAGGGTCCATGGCTCCACCGCTCCAGGAACCTCAGGGAGTTAGTCACTCTTCTGGCCTAAGTGGGGTGTATGACTCGGATTAATACAAGAGGATCCTGCGTTCATCCCGGCATCCCCACGCTGGGCCAGTGCAGAGTAAGTCCAGAGGTGGCTGGATGGCAAAGACTGAGCCAGAGACAGTGGTTTCTGCTGAGGGACAGCCCATCTGGGCCTCGCAGAACTTGGGCCACCACCTCCAGCTCCCAGGCAGACGGCACACGCACAGCACAGGCCGCCTTGCCTAGCCAGCGTCGTGCCTGTGCTGCCATGCCCAGTCTTCGGGTGCCTTCCTTCCTGGAGTCCATCCTGACCTTGTGTGTCTTGGCCAGGGGAGGAGGTCATTGTAGTATTGGGAGACACCCAGTCCGTCTCAAGCCCCTGCTGATGGCACCGCCTAGTATGGGTCTCTGAACCGAGAGTTCATCTACACTCATTGCAGGTCCAGAGGGTTTCTTGGAATTTCAGGGGTGTTTTGCTGCCCCACTGCCAACATGTGCTTACTTAGTTTTCCAGAGTTCTAACCACTGGACCGCCAGGGAAGTCCTGCGCCCTGCTGCTTGACCCTGTAGGATCCATGGCTAATTTATCCAACATCTCCACATCTCAGGTGGTTTTGAGGCTCAAATATGAGAGGATATCAGAAACCTTAAACCTCACAGCAGTGGCTATGACACGTCCCTTTCTTTTGGCCTGTGTCACGCGAGGTCTTAGTTCCTCCACCAGGGATCAAACCCATGCCCCTTGCAGTGGAAGTGCGGTGTTTTAACCACTGGACAACCAGGGAAGTCCCAGGAACATGTCTTTTAACAGCCATGTCAGAGTGGTTCCTCTAACTTTGGATCACTTCCTAGATCAACAATCCAGACATGCGCGTGCAGATTCTCAAAGATTACGTCAGACAGCACTTCCCTGCCACCCCCCTGCTTGACTACGCACTGGAAGTAGAGAAGATTACCACTTCCAAGGTAAAAGAAAGTGTTCCTAATTCCCAAATCAGGGTTTTGGGTGAATTTCTTGGAGAAAATGACTGCCAAGTCAGTTTGATTGTGCGCTAAAATCGTACCCGGTTTTCTAAAAGACTTATTTCTGTTGCTTAACTAAGTTGACACATACTCAAGAGTCAACGAGAGTCCTCTGCTAGACCTTAGAAATCAAGACAGTCTCTCCTGTAAACTGGGATGTGTTGGTGGGAGGTTTGAAAATAGCAGTCAGGAATTCACAGTAGTAGTTTTAGTAGTAATAATGGAACATCATGCAGAACAAAAATGAGTAATAATGACAAATGCGTTTTTTTTTTTTTTTTTTTGCCTTCCCAGAAACCAAACCTTATCCTGAATGTAGATGGTTTAATTGGAGTTGCATTTGTAGACATGCTTAGACACTGCGGGTCCTTCACTCGGTGAGCTTGCAGCTATTTTCTTCCTCCTAACGTTTATTGATTTTTCTTGGTGATTTCCTCCCAACTCCAAGAGCAATGCACGTTCGTTAGAGAGCATTAAGAACTGCCTCTCGCCTAACACCCAGAACACCCTCCCTTTACTAATTAGAGTCCAAAGAGAGCTAGCTTCTCATTCCTGGACAGAAATTATAGTGTCTATGGGGAGGAGGGCAGTCATGTGAGCCATTTGAAAACTACAAGTGAGTTGTGTGTTACAGGGAGGAAGCTGATGAATATATTGACATTGGAGCCCTCAATGGCATCTTTGTGCTGGGAAGGAGTATGGGCTTCATTGGTAAGTTGGTAGTAAGAGTTCTGTTTGGTTTCGGTTTTTTGTTTGTTTGTTTTACCCCGTGGTTCAGGTATACCACTTACTTATGTGGCTAGTTTTTCTTTCTTAGGCTGTCCTGCACAGCTTGCAAGATCTTAGCTCCTCAAGCTGGGTCATATCTGGGTCCTAACCACTGGACCACCAGGGAATTCCCCAGGCCAGTTTCTATCAGAGGGATGTCACATTGTCTTGACCATTGTTGCTAATTCTTCCTTTGTTTAACTTCGGCTTTATCTTTGTTCCCTTTTTCTTGGAAATGAGTTTGATTGCTAGCCTAGGAAAACAGAGAGAAATCCAATAGTTCCTTTTACCAATGCAAACATCTACCTGTGGGATGGATCTAGATGTACTTCCCCATTTTTGTGTGTATTAGTAAGATTTCCCTTCCTTATCTTCTCTCCCTCACCAAAATTCAACACTCACCAGCTCTTAACAAAAGATGCGTTTGCTTTGTTTTAGGACACTATCTTGATCAGAAGAGGCTGAAGCAGGGGCTCTACCGTCACCCATGGGATGATATTTCATATGTTCTTCCGGAACACATGAGCATGTAACAGAGCCAGAAACCCTATTACAATAAAGTGATGATGAGAACTCTTCCCCTGGGAAATAGCCACAGACATCTGGCACTGGAGCTTGCTTAAAGGATGGGCCTGGAGTATAAACAGCCCCCAGTGTACAGACATTGAAGACGAACACCCACAGGCTAACACTGTTCAGTCTACACAAAGAAGCTTAATATTTTTTTTTATAAGCATAGAAATAAGCCAATACTTGTGACATTTGCTCTGCTACCTGCTATATTTATTATATGGAAGCATCTAAGCACTGTCAGGATAGTGTTCTTCCTCATTGGAGGGTGTTAAAATGTTGCTTTCTTTTACTTTTTCCATTAGCTTAAAAAAAAAAAAAAAAGTTTTCCCTTGAAGGAAGGGAATGACACTTTTAAAACCTCAAGATACTTTCCATTTAAAGGATCCCTACCCCTAATATCATATTTTCTCCCTTTTCTTCCTCATATAACCTGAAGAGCATTGTATTAATCTGATTTTTTTTTTTTAGGATCTTTTTGTATGTTGTGTGTTAGGAGTTTGTTTGGTATCTCCCGAAATGTTCCCTGTTGCAGACCAGTGTCTGCTTGTGTCAGGGGAATGGGACCACTGCATCCCTAGCCATTGTTACAGAGTATGGGGAGTGGTAATTTAAAATGTAAACTTGTAACATACATATGTTTAAAATGGAAGTGCAAAGCAAAAAGCTGTGAAATGTCTTGTGTCTTATGTTCTCTGTATTTATGCACCTGACTTTTGTCTGTTACTGACTCTTCTCCAGCCAGTTTGCATCTGTAATCCACAAAGATTCCAGGCAGCTGCCACCTCAGTCTTTCCTCTGTATTATCATAGTTTGGTTTAAATAAAGTCTATAGTAACACTGACTGCCATCTCATGTCACCCATATATTTTCATCTGCATTCCTTTGAAACGTACTTACTAAGTTTCACTACATGCAGTTTTAAAATGTTCATCCACGGGCTTTGCTGATGGTACAGTAGATGGGTATCTGCCTGCCAGTGCTGCAGGAGACACAGGTTTAATCCCTGGTCTGGGAAGATTCCACATGCTGAGGAGCAACTAAAGCCCATGTGCTATAACTACTGAACCCACGCTCTAGAGCCTATGAGCCACAACTTCTGACCTGAGTGCCTGGAGCCTGTGTTCCTCAACAAGCCACGACAATGAGATGCCCACGCGTGGCAAAGAAGAGTAGCTCCTGCTGCAACTAGAAGGCCCAAGTGCAGCAACAAAGATAGCTCGCAGTCAAAAATAAATAAGATGGTAAAAAAAAAGTTCATACATCTCTTAAAGAAGAATCAAGGGAATTCCCCTGGCAGTCTGGTGTTTGGGTCTCACTGCCAGCAGCCCTGGGTTCCATCCCTGGTCCGGGAACTAATATCCAACGCCACCAGGTGCAGACAGATAAATAGATTTTAAAAAGATACTATCTTCAAAATAAACCCCAGTATCTTTTGTGAAATTGTGCCTCTCATTTCTCAGTGAATGGAAACCAAAGGTTTACTTAGATACTCAAGCCAAACACCTGGAAGGTATCCTTTCACTTCTCTGGTTGGCAAGACCTGTAGATTTATCCTTTAAATAACTCTCTGATCTGTCCATATCGGGTCTGCTAACAGTGCCCCTTGTTTTAGTTTTGTCTCCTTACAGCCCACTCTCCAAGCAGCCCATTAGAGGTATTTTTAAAGGTGCATCTGATTAAGCCATTCCCTTGCCTGAAGCCTCAAAGAGGCTTTCCATCATTTAAACACGTATGTATGGACCAGTAATTGTGGACCAAGCACTATGTAAAAACACCTGAAGGTTAAACACCTCATTTAATCTTCACAGAGATCTGCCAAGTTAGTATCCCGTTTTTAAAAGAAAAATTAGTTCAAAGAGAGTAAGTTATTTGCTCACCCTCATCCACTTAACTGGGGCTCAGTCTCAAGTCTTTTTCCATTTTTACTCCAAGGCCATTCTAAAGCTTTGAATAAAAATCCAACGGTGCCACCCAAGACACTAACGGGTGAGGGCCTAAGGTGGCTTTTGTTGCATAAAACGACCACGAAGAACACGCTGCTCTCTAGGAGGAGGAAAGAGCCATCGTCCAAATGGGCATGTGGATGGGAGGCCTTCAGGGAAGACAGTCAGAACGGGAGCACAACGCTCGCCCCTTCCAGAGACGGACGCCGAAGGACAGGCGCGGCGGCGCGTGCGCAGACCCAGCGGCGGCCGGCTCCGCCCTGCGCCCACTCTTTATTCCCAGAATCCCTCTGTGTCGCACCAGAACGGCAGAATCGTTCGGGGACTGAGGAGTCGGGCGCGGCGGCGTCAAAATGGCGGCTGCGGCTGTGGCGGCGGCGGCAGCGGCGGCGGCGGCAGCATCTCTGCAGGTGCTGGAGATGGAGAGCATGGAGACAGCCGCCGCCGGCTCCGCGGGGCTAGCCGCCGAAGTCAGAGGTAGCGGCACAGTGGACTTCGGGCCTGGGCCTGGTTTGTCTGCAATGGAGGCGAGCGGGGGCGACCCGGGCCCGGAGGCCGAGGATTTCGAGTGCAGCTCTCACTGCTCGGAGCTGTCGTGGAGGCAGAACGAACAGCGGCGCCAGGGCCTCTTCTGCGACATCACCTTGTGCTTCGGCGGTGCGGGAGGCCGAGAGTTCCGGGCCCACCGCTCGGTGCTGGCCGCCGCCACCGAGTACTTCACGCCCCTGCTCTCGGGTCAGTTCTCCGAGTCCCGCTCGGGTCGGGTGGAGATGCGCAAGTGGAGTTCCGAGCCCGGGCCCGAACCCGACACGGTGGAAGCCGTTATCGAATACATGTACACCGGGCGCATCCGCGTCAGCACGGGCAGTGTGCACGAGGTGCTGGAGTTGGCCGACAGGTAGGGGACGCAGGCGGGATGCGGAGGGCGGGGTTGGAGATGCTCGCGGGCCGCATCCAGGGAGGACGCGGGAAAAGGCGGGGAGGGAGTGCCCTGGGTAGGCTCCAGTGAGCCCTAACGAAGTGGATTCGTTTGATACTTATTGAGCTCCTGCTGCGTGTTGTGGGGCCGCCACTGCGCTGGGCACAGAGGGTGCAGCCAGCCAGTCAGGCAAGGGGTCGTGTCTCCAGGTGAAGAGACAAAGGCAGTGAAAAAGTCCGCCTTTAATGAGTACAGTCTTGACATTTTAAAAGGATAGTAATTGCATAAAGACCTTTCTCAGGAGGTGACATTTAAACCGACCTTTAAATGGCAAGGGAATCCTGGCCATGCAAAGATGGGGAATGACCGATCCTGGCAGATAGCGCAAAGGCCCCGCATCTCGTTTGGCTTAGAGAAGTAAAAAGGAAAAATCAGTGATCTAGGGGGTGAAGGGGAGAAGGGTGTGTGAAATGCGTTGGATAAAGGAGTTTGGATTTTACAAGGTGATGTGAAGCTGGCTAAAGAAATGATTTGACTGAAATATTTTTAAGATGATTCTGCTACTTGGAAAATGGGTTTTAGAGGGCCCAGATGGATATTCCAGAAACTATTTAGGAAGCAGGTGAATGCAGTTTGGAGATGGGGAGGAGCCTTTTGGGGCAGTATTCTATGTGCATATTTGTTATTTGAACAACTACCTCCCTCCTGAGTCAGCCACTGGGTTCTGAGCATCTGGGGATTCAGCAGTGAACAAAATAGACAAAAGTCCCTTTCCGCATTGCACTTACATAAGTAGATGGATGGCAAATAAAACAGCACGTTGGATGATTGCTCTAGCTATTTTGAAAAATAAAGGATGGCGGGTCATACAGAAAATGTTGATGTAAAGAAGCAGTTTTTAAAATTGAATGTATAGAGAAATCCTCCTGAAGAAAAAGACATTTGCAAAGAATTGAAAGAGGTGTGGCTAGGAGTGTTTCAGGTAGGGGACGTCTCAGGTGCAAAGACCCTGAGATGGAGCTTCTCTGGAGGCTGCTGCTGCTAAGTCGCTTCAGTCGTGAGAATAGCAAAAGGCCAGTGTGGCTGGATTAGAGGGATGCAGGGCAAGAGACGTAGGAGAGGCCTGAGGGTGGTAATGGGGATGGAGCCAGATCCCACAGGGCTGTGTCAGCCTGTGGAAGGACTTGGGCTCCTACTCTGAAGGTTTAGGGTAGAGTAATGATGCATTCTGATTTGGAGAATTCTGCTGTGTTGAGAAGAAGTATGAGGTGGTGGGGAAGGGGCTGCAAGGGCAGAAGCAGAGAGACTAGGAGGTTGTTACAGAGGTGGCCGAGGCTTGGACTGAGGAGGGAGAAGTAAAAGTGACGAGAAATGCTTTGATTCTAGATGTATTTTGAAGGCAAAGGAGAGAAATTTGCCAGTGGATTTGATGTGAGGGATGAGGGAAAAGACTGCTGGTTTTTTGACCCATTGGAAAGATGGAGTTATTACTGATTAAGATGTGGAAAAGTGCAGGAAAGTGTTTGGGAGGAAGTGTTTGGTTTTGGTCCAGGAAACATCTACTGCTGGATGTCTAATAGGACACTGGATGGAAGAGCATTGGGAGCTAGAGATTGGGAGGAAATTAGCACATGATGGTAATTAAAGCTTTGGGACTGGATAAAATTACTTAGGAAGAGAGTGTAGATAGAAAAGAGAAACCGAAGGACTGAGCTCTGGGGTTCTCCAGAATGTTAAAGGGACACCAGCAGAGCACCTGATCCCATGGAAGGCTAGAGTGTATCAAGGGAGGGAGTAGCCAATCATGTCAACTCTGTCGCCTATAAGTGATCATTGGATTTGGTGATAATAGAGGTCATTGATGGCACTGACAGGAGCCATTTAAGTCTGACCATTGGGACTTGTCCGGTGGTCCAGTGGCTAAAATGCTGCACTTCCAATGCAGGGGGCCCTGGTTCTATTCTGGTCTGGGACCTAGATCCCACATGCCACAACTAAAAGATAACCTCAAGCAGCCAAATAATACAGTATCTTTAAAAAATAGTATTTAAGAAATAGTCTGTCAAGAGCATCAGAAAAATGATACTCATGGACCTGTGTGAGGAGTCATCCAGGGAGGTCTTTTTCCCTCCGTGAGCTAGGAGATGGGCCTCCCCGGTGACTCAGTGGTAAAGAATCCACCTGCCAGTGCAGGAGGCGCAGGAGACCTGGGTTCAATCCCTGGGTCAGGAAGATCTCTGGAGTAGGAAATGGCAACCCACTCCAGTATTCCTGTCTGGAAAATTCCATGTAGCCTGGCAGGCTACAGTCCATGGGGTCGCAAAAGAGTCGGGGACTCAACTGAGTGACTAAGCACGCACGCACACAACCTGGAGCATGTTTGTGTGCTGATGAAAATGAATCCATGGAGGAGGAGAAATTGATGTTATAAGGACCAGAGTCTTTGAAACTAAGAAGGGGATAGAATCCATATTAAAAGTGGAGGAGTGGGACTGAGAAGGCAGAGTATAGGGTACAGCTGTAGGCAGACAGATTGAATAGTGGGGAGGGAATTCTCTGGTGGTCCAGGGATTAGGACTCATGGCTTTCACTGCTGGGACCCAGATTGAAGCCCTCGTTGAAGAACTAAGATCCTCCAAGCCTCTCGATGTGGCTGGGGAAAAAAAAAAGGATTGGATAATGGGAAAATGAGATTTTTGCCTGATTGCTTCTGTTTTCTCAAAATATGATACTGGGTCATCTGTTTGAGGATGAGGTGGAATGTGGCAGGTGTGTCTGCAGCGGGTGGTTTGTTGAATGCAGATGGATAGAGAAGGGTCATTGTGCTCACTCCAGCTCTGTTTTCTTCTGTCATGTGAGTGTGTGTTCTTTCAGATTTACCCCTCCTTTACTGGAGACTTACTGGGTGAGGAGAGGAGAGAACACCCCCAGACAATTTACTTAACTTTAACTTCTCTCCATATGTCAGTTGCTGAGTAGCCACTTTGTGTTTGACACTATGCCCTGCAACCATCACAACCAGTCTTACCCATCAGCTTTGAGGCAGGATTCCTTTACAACCCCTCCTCCCCCATATAGTCTGTCTGTTGATCATACCTACCTTGCAGGGCACCCACACTGTAAAGCGATAATCGGAAGTGCCCGGCATGTCCCTGTCACGTGACACATGCCTAGTATCTGACAGGCAGCTATTGTTTTCATAGAGCAGTGTTTCCAAACACCTGTCCAAGGAAATATGTGTTGGCTTACCTGGAGCACCTGCCAAAAATCACAAGTAGAAGGTGGGGAAGCCCAAGAAAGAGTGATCCTGGCACCCAGGCATATTTGAGAGCCACTAGAGCGCTTAACCACTCTGCCTTGTCTTTGTCTTATGTCTGAGATGGTGTGCTCCCTAAAGAGGGTAAAGGGAGCCTGTCTTGAAACGCATTTTCATATCACAAGTCAGTTAGTTATTAGGCCCAATAATCATAGTAACAAGTAGTTACTGAAGTGAGAGAGGCCTGGACTGACTGGTGAAGTCATTCTCAAATTGTTTATGTTTTCCGTTCTGGAGATTTAATCCTTAGTGTGTGTGCTAAATCGCTGCAGTCATGTCCAACTCTGCGACTCTATGGACTCTTAGCCCTCTAGGCTCCTCCATCCATGCAGTTCTCCAGGCAAGTATACTGGAGTGGGTTGCCATGCCCTTACTCCTTAGCAGTAATCTCAAATTGGCCACCCTTAGGGCTTAATTCTGCCAGATTAATTTATGTAAGCCAACATCTAGTCAGCTACATGCCAAACCGCTTTTCTTTTTAATGTGGATGGGCCTACACATTTTCTGTTGTTTTATTTCTTGGCTTCTTCAGATCTTTGAGTTTGCCTTGCCACTCTTGCTTTAATGAGAATCCAGCTCAGGACAAAACCCCTGAGCATCACCCCTGCCCCCATCCCTGGGTTACTCAGGGAGAAAGCTCTGGTGATGAAAAGATTAAAACCTCTGACACAAAGCCTGCACTGCCATTCCCTCTGAAATCTGACCAGACAGCCTCCCAGGAGTCACAGTTTTTATACCATGTAGTTGATGCTTAAAGAAGTCTCTTCATTGAGACCCAGCCTTATATAAGAAGAGACTGGTTGCTAGCCAGGGTCTTGGGCAGGAGGGCACAGACAAGTTTGGATTGAGGTTTGCCTTTGCCAAGGGTAAATTACAATGGAAACAGAGTGTAGGACTGTTGTTCTTCATTAAAGGATATATTCTGGAAATACATAAACAAAAACTTCATTTTGTGTGTGTATCACAAAATTTTGTATAATATATAATTACATGTAAACTATCTAATGTAGATAAAATATATAAAAATGATTTTTATATATGCTTTTAAACATATTTCCCACATAATCCTGTTTAATTTGGGAGGATTTGCTTTTTTTTTCCCCAAGTGTTGTGAATGAAGTGAGATGAAACTTATATTTCAGTTTGTATAATTTAGATGTTCTCAAAGAGCATTTTCAAAGTATGCACATTTGAAAATTAATCCTTCCTCTTTTTCTTGGTTTTAGGTTCCTATTAATTCGTTTAAAAGAGTTTTGTGGAGAATTTCTCAAGAAAAAGCTTCATCTCTCCTAATTGTGTGGCCATTCATAGCTTAGCTCACATGTATACCCTAAGCCAGCTTGCTCTGAAAGCAGCGGATATGATACGGAGAAACTTCCACAAAGTAATTCAGGATGAGGAATTTTATACTTTACCTTTCCACCTCATCCGAGACTGGCTGTCAGACTTGGAGATCACAGTTGATTCTGAAGAGGTTCTATTTGAAACAGTTTTGAAGTGGGTTCAGAGAAATGCTGAAGAGAGAGAGATACTTTGAAGAACTTTTTAAATTGCTCAGATTGTCCCAGATGAAACCTACTTACCTTACTCGTCATGTCAAACCAGAGAGGCTGGTGGCCAATAATGAAGTTTGCGTTAAGTTGGTGGCCGATGCAGTGGAGAGGCACGCTCTGAGAGCTGAGAACATACAGTCTGGCACATTCCAGCATCCTGCTTCTCATGTCTCATTATTACCTCGCTATGGGCAAAACATGGATGTGATCATGGTTATTGGAGGCGTGTCAGAAGGAGGGGACTATTTAAGTGAATGTGTGGGATATTTTGTCGATGAGGACAGATGGGTAAACCTACCCCATATCCATAATCACCTTGATGGACATGCCGTTGCAGTAACAGAATCCTACGTGTATGTTGCTGGGTCAATGGAACCAGGGTTCGCTAAAACTGTGGAAAGGTATAATCCAAATTTGAATACCTGGGAACACGTTTGTAGTCTGATGACAAGGAAGCATTCTTTTGGGCTAACAGAAGTCAAGGGAAGCTCTACAGCATTGGAGGACATGGCAACTTCAGTCCTGGTTTTAAAGATGTGACTGTTTATAATCCTGAGCTAGATAAATGGCACAACTTGGAATCAGCACCAAAGATTCTTCGGGATGTGAAAGCTCGCCATTGAAGACCGGTTTGTGTACATTGCTGCTCGCACTCCTGTGGACCGGGACACTGAAGATGGATTAAAGGCTGTCATTACTTGCTATGACACGGAGACGCGACAGTGGCAAGATGTGGAATCTTTACCACTTATTGACAATTACTGCTTTTTCCAAATGTCTGTGGTCAACTCAAACTTTTATCAGACAGCCTCATGCTGCCCCAAGAGTTATTCTTTAGAAAATGAAGAGGCGATACGAAAAATCGCCAACCACGTTTCTGATGAGATCCTTGAAAGTTTACCCCCAGAAGTCCTAAGCATTGAAGGAGCGGCCATCTGCTATTACAAAGATGATGTTTTCATTATTGGAGGCTGGAAAAACAGTGATGATATTGACAAACAGTATAGGAAAGAAGCCTACCGATACTGTGCTGAGAGAAAGCGGTGGATGCTTCTTCCTCCCATGCCACAACCCCGTTGTCGAGCCACTGCCTGCCACGTGAGAATCCCATACCGGTACTTGCATGGCACTCAGAGATATCCTATGCCTCAAAACTTAATGTGGCAGAAGGACAGAATCAGACAGATGCAAGAAATACATCGACATGCCCTAAACATGCGGCGAGTGCCAAGCTCTCAGATAGAATGCTAGGTTCTTTGATGCATGCTTAAAACAGACTTTTTCATGAGGCTGAAGATACCCAGACTGTTACTTGAAAATGTAGGTCAATAACTTATTTTCTACATGAATGGATTATCACCCCATATAAAGGAAATACAGTTAAAAACTGAATGGGAAAATCAATTCAGTACGTGGTAATTTTTGTCAGTTTGCAGTCTTTGTCTGTTGTTGGTTTGTGTGTATGTTGGCAAAACAAGATCTTATTAAAGATAAATGGAAAAACCAGGTGTAGTTACTTGGTTGTTTTTCTGCCAGCAATTTTATAACTTCTTTGTTTTAGGGACTTATGTTTTGAACATGCTTTAAGCACCGATTTTATTTGCACATTTATTTTGATAATCTTTTTCATTTTTTTTCCTGAATGGTTGGTTTTGACAAGATCAGAATACATACATTGAGCCCTCATCTATAGGAGGAATGTGCAATAGTGAGGTTGAAGTCTGAAGGAACAAGCACAATGTTTCAGCAAGATGATTTCACAATGTTTGCATTGCTATTTTGTTGTCTTTGTTTATCTTGTAATACTATCTTGTTTATTTCTAGAAGACAGGACTGATGAGAAATTTGTGATTGGCATTTGTGGAATATTTTTCATTTCTTTAGCATCTCTGTTATAAACTTCAGGCTATCACTCTGAGATAATGGTTAGCAAGAGTACTGATCTTTAGCTGATGAACTGATTACAGAGGAAGTTATATCTTTGAAATTTGTTTCTCTAAGCAGAAAAATATTACTAGTCTAGAGTAAGAAATCAAAGGCATTGAAAAATTTTAAAATGCTTTTTCAGGAGTTATTTGAAGATAAGTTACTGAGTATAAATAATGCCTATGACAATCGACACTCAATGCCTTTAGTTTTAAATTTTGCTCTAATGCATATTATATGGAATCCTCATCATTCCTTTCTAAAAGAAAGTTTTCAAAATAGTAAGGAAGAAACTAACAGTTTAGGGAAATGTTGCTGAAGAGAAGCCTTATTATTTCTCAACCTGGATTATTATAGTATTTTATCCGTTTGCCCTAGACCTTCATAGAAACTTTGCCTGAGCCTAGACTACAACATTTGGGTACATAATTACGGCTCTTAAAAACTGATCACTGTGGTTATCTTTTATTTATCCTAATGAATTCTTCTGATCTTCTCACCTGTGCCCAGGCAGAATGCAAATTATCACATAGGTTGACCTTTAGCATTCAGTTAATGTAAGAAACTCCTGCTCTAGTGGTTTGAAGTGTGGGGTCCAGTATACTTTTCTTGTTTCTTTGAGAATGTTTCTACCTTCTTAGACATTCTGGAATACTATTCTAGAAGGTAAATTCCAAGTGCAGTATTTTTTTCCCCTGAGTTAGTTCATTATAGTTCTTACCAGTTGGATCAAACATCAGAAGAAAAAGCACAACCAGGAATTTTGGCTCTCAGTGTGCTGCAGGACTATTAATGCTTACCCCTTGGACTCTATACTAAGAAATTACCTGAAATTTCTAAATTGGTATCCTTGCCTAAGAGTATTTTTTTTTTTAATGTGTTGGAAATCTACTTTAAATGCATTTAATTTAGTCCAGGGTAGGGATGGGAAACTGCAAGACTATTTCTATATGAGGATATATTATCCTACCCCATCTCTACCATTTCCTTAATTTCCATTTATTTGTAGCTATTTTAATAAAGGTATTAGATTCTGAGAATTGCTGATTAGTTGTGAGAGGTCTATGCAAGACAGAAAAGCTCATTGAATGGCGTTCTCATTTCTTTCTGATAGACTATACTAGCAAACTTCCTTTTCTTGATGGTGTTGAAATAATTTAGTAGCTCAGTAAGGTACCAGTTTCTTTCCAGGAGGGTGTGATGTCACCTTTTTTGTAACTGCTTTTTTTTGGTCTCAGAGATGTCTTCTGGAGATAGCCATTATCAAGTTACTTGTAGGGTTGTCATTTTTCACATGATGTAGCAGAAGCCATAACTCATAAGATTTAGGTATAATCTGGTTTTGAAAACGTGATTGAAACTGTTGTTTTTTAACTCGGCAGGCAGCCTAGGCCATGGCTGGAAAGAGAGGGTAAGTCCTTCCTTGCATGACCATGTGTGCAGGGTTCCTGACCACTGAATTCCTAATTTTCATATCTGAATTCACATGTGTGATTTCGCGTCGATAACTTGTGTTTCTAAAATATCCTAACTAACTTGTTAATAAGGAAAGAAACCAGATTTGCTTAAATCTGTTCAAGGCTGACATTCTGAAATTTTAAACTAGAAATAACATCCCTCAGCATTTGGAAAGGTTCTGATTATGATGACCAGCCTGAAATGGCTCTTTGGGAAAGAAATTTCCTTTTTAATGAAAACTGAAGGTTGCATTTGACAATTTAAGCAGTTAAAAGTACAGCTTTTAAAAGGCAGCTTAACATATATTTAAGCAAACCTTTTTTGTTGTTGTTGCTTTTGTAGAAGGAAAAGAGGGGAATTGACTATATCAAAAAGTAAGAACTGTATATAACTTTAAGTGAGGCTGCTTAGATCTTGGAGTGGATATCCTTTGAGTATACCTACCCCACCATGGTTTAAAAAAAAAAAAGCCCGGTGTACATATTGAGAATGTCAGTCATGAGCTTAGTGTTTAAGTAATACCTCTCACTTGCAGTTGTGAGTCTGATTTGCATGATTAGTCTTGTGTATACAACTTTGCTTTTGCTGTGCCAATTCAAAACTATTTTGCTTAAAAACCTAAAATTTTATGGACATCAATTTTGTCTTGATTATTGAGTTTTGTATAGTATTTCTGGGACCAAAAATAAATTGGAAATCTTTTTTATGTAGAACAGAGGTTTGAAGCTGGAAAGATAATGTTTATGGCAGATTTGTGTGCTTTTGTATATTAAACTCTTCAGGCTGCCGGTAAGGCAGTTTCTAGAGCACACTTACTTTTTTTCCTCTTTTATGTTTCTTGACTAGTGTAGCATGTGGTATGTTTAAATACTTCATTCTCTGCTTCATAATTCTAATATGAACACTATACTATAGGTAGACAGGTAAGCTAAGCTAAATTGTACATTTTAGTTACTTGGCCTAATCAAGCATAACCAAAGGGATGTTTTTTGTATTTGCTTCAAACTAAGCTTAGAAAGAGTGTATCAGCCACATTTCATGTCTTTTCCAAATACGTAGAGTTGTGAAGCAAGTCCTCTGCCACCGCTAGAAAAATAAGGTGTTTATAGGTTGTCATTTAACCTTAGACTATTTGGAGAAACAATTCAGTCTCTCCTTTTTCAAACTGTTAAACATTTTGGCACAGTTTATCACTCCAGCTTATTACTTTCTTGAGAATAGTCCATTTTTGTTTTTGTTATAATGCTTACATTATAACATGTTTTGGTCATTGGAAACACAACAGCTCGTAGCCCAGTGGCGTAATACAGCAACAGTAACACAATATAGTAGTCATTTTGCTTCAAGGAATTTAATTAGATAGCCAAATAACTGCCCTTTGTGGATTACCTTTGTTGGGCTTTTGTCTTACTCTATATGGCCATTACTGTGGATGTCTGACCGTGAAGCACATACAATGGAACACTTGTTAACTTAATCTTCAGCCTAATGCACTTGCACTCACTGAAAAGTAGTGCTTGCTATGTGGTTGAAGATCTTATGGTCTGTGTGCAGGGGCTCATTGAGTTATATGTAAAATAAATACTTAGCTCAAGTTGATACAGTGAGTTTTCTGGGCTAGCAGTATTGAGCCCCTGTCTTACCGCAAGTATAATCTTGACTGTCTCCCTTTAATTAAGTCAGAGATGTAGAATTTAGGACAGTCTGAGACATTACCTTGTAAAATAGCTTGTTTTATGTTCCTAAAGCTACCTTGTTCTGTGTTAGAGCTACTAATCGTCTTAATGTAAGTTTTAAATAAACGTATTTCTTTAGAGCTGACTTGCACTGTGATTTCTCGTTTCAATTATGGACCATTGAATATAATTGCTTCCTTCTTCCCCCTCGTACTCCCTTCCATCATCCAACTCTTGGCTCCCTTAAGTTGAACATTTTCTAGTACTCTTACAAGTTTAAACACTGCATTTATTTAAAAAAAAAATTAATTCTTACTGCTTAGACTTTTTATTAGCTAATATGAAGAGGCTCATACAGGTAGGGTACTTGTCGAGGCAGAGTACTTTACTTCATCTCGCAGCGCTAGTCCTGTGAAGTTGTCTCGTCTAGCTGCGTATTCCCCAACGTTGGCCAGCCCTGGTACCACACAGCAGCTCAGAGCACTGCGGTATATACTCATGTCATGAGCATCATACCACTCGTCAGTCTTCTCATCATAGCACTCAACGTTAAAGGTGGTGGTGAAGCCATTAAAACCACCCACCACAAACAAGAGGTCGTCTACCACCTCGATGCCAAAATTGCTACGAGGATTAAACATAGTTGGGATCGTGCGCCAAGTGTTAGCCACTGGGCTGTAGGCTTCTGCACTCCTAAGCCGATTAGCTCCATCAAAGCCGCCTACCTGTGGACAGCAGAGGAGGCAAGACTGGCCGTTAACTGTCGCTTCTGTTCACTGAGGATCCCCCTCCTTGTGGGGGACCTGTGGTTTCATACCTCCCTCTTCCACTATCTTCCATGGGTAAGAAGCTTTCAAATACTTCCACTGGTAGTGTAAACCTGTTTACTAACAGAAAACCTAGGCTATCAATTTGTTGTATGAAAGAAACTCACCGCATATACGTGTTCTCCATAAGCAATTACACCTATCCCACTCCTCCTGCTTCTCATGGGTGCTATGACTGTCCACTGATTACTCTCAGCGTTGTACACTTCTGCTGTAAAAAGGCATTCGTTCCCATTAAACCCACCACATATGTAGACCTGTGTGAAGAGAGTTCCAGGATGAGTAAAATTGTTACTTCTGGGGAGCAGAAAGAAAGGGTGTATACGATGGTGGCTGGGGGCCGAGGACACTTCAGATGCCAGTCTGCAGTCTGAGTTTTTTCCACACATGCACACATTGCTTTTTAATAAGTAAAAGATGGTTACAAAGGGCCACTTAGTCGATGGATGAAGGGGTTAGTATTGCAAGGTGAATACTGCCACTTCTGTTTCCCATCCACCTCAAAAAACAAAGCATTATTTCCGCCTTGCCCGGGTCTCACCTTTCCATAGAGCGTTGTAGCACTCGCATCACTCCTCTGCTCATGCATGGGGGCAATGAGTGTCCACTGGTTGGTCTCTGGCTCATAACGCTCAGCAGTGTTGAGACGCACATAGCCATCAAAGCCTCCCATGGCGTAAATAAAATTGCCGAGGACTGTCACACTGACGTAGCAACGCCTGGAGTGCATTGGGGCCACCTGGTGCCAGGTTTTCTTGACTGGGTCAAAACGCTTAACACTATTGAAATAGTCTACACTATCGAACCCCCAATGATATAAACATAGCCTTTCAAATAGGCTGCCCCATGGTAGGCACGAGGACTCTCTTCCTCACAAGTGACATTCACCCATCTGTCTGCCCGAGCATCGTATGCCTCAATGGCATTGGTGGGGCTCCCACCACTCCAGCCACCAATTGCAAATAGGATGGCATAGGGCAGGCGGGGCCTGGTGAGTGGGTTGGTGAAATCAGAATTAGAAGGTCCATTCATATTTAGGTCATACATGGCCTTCAGGGCGTTAATGATGACTGGCTTGCATTCCTCACTGTCTTTGACATAGTCATTCATTTTAACATTGTTCATGAAATATTCAGCATGCATTAAGGCCAGGCGAACCTACGAAGGAAATACAGAAAGTCATTCAGATGAGGTGAGGTGTCTGAAAAACCCATGTCCTTAAGCCCACAACTTCACAGTCTCCACTGAATGCACTAGGGTCATGTTTTATTTTTGTAACTTACATTTGGATGCTGAGAATGAGTGAAAGAGAAGCCACCTCAAGTGGTCACAGAGCTAGTCCATTCCTTGGCCCCTGGACAGGACTTTTAGACCAGAAAAGGCTGTGGTCCTTGTTCAGTGATTGGATATCTATGTCTCTCTATATAAAGAAACATGAAGTAGCAACAGATGGCTACAATTGAGTGCAATGCTCATGACCTGGTTTCTAGTCCAACTCCTGTTTTGGTTGGGGAAACTCACAGAAGGAAAGAGGTGAAAGGAAGACCTTTTAGAATTCTTTTGAAGACCTGCCTTCTCCTTCCCCCACTATCAGAATTTTGGTCAAAGAGAAAATAATTGGGGCAGAAGAAACTAGCCATGCCAGGGGCGAAGAAAGTTTCAAAATTCCAGAGAATGGCAGGGGATGCCTTCTACATATGTATGTCTATAAGTGACTGCGTGCTAAATCGTTTCAGTTATGTCCAACTCTTTGTGACCCTATGGACTGGAGCCTACCAGGCTCCTCTGTCCATGGGATTGTACAGGCAAGAATATTGGAGTGGGTTGCCATGCCCTCATCCAAGGGATCTTCCCAACCCAGGGATCAAACCCAAGTCTTTGACATCTCCTGCATTGGCAGGCAGGTTCTTTACCACTAGCGCCACCTGAGAAGTCCACATATATATATTTATATATGTATTATATATAAGTGTATATATATAAATATAATGACAACTCTGGCATCTGTCAAACATCTTGAGTGTAGTCCTTGGGACAGTCCCTCTGGGATTAATGAATCAAAAGTGAGCAATTAAGGGAATCCCTGGTGGTCCAGTGGTTAGGACTCCAAGTGAACCTCCACGCTAGGGGCATGGCTTTGATCCCTGGGCACGGAACTGACTCAGCTGGTAAAGAATACACCTGCAATGCAGGAGACCCCCATTTGATTCCTGGATCGGGAAGATCCGCTGGAGAAGGGACAGGCTACCCACTCCAGTATTCTTGGGCTGCCCTTGTAGCTCAGCTGGTAAAGAATCCGCCTGCAATGTGAGAGACCTGGATTTGATCCCTGGGTTGGAAATATCCCCTGGAGAAGGGAACGGCTACCCACTCCAGTATTCTGGCCTGGAGAATTCCATGAACTGTATAGTCCATGGGGTCGCAAAGAGTCAGACACAACTGAGCAACTTTCACTTCACTTCGTGGAACTAAGATCCCACAAGTCACATGGCTCAGCCAGAAAAAAAGAGTGAACAATTAAAGCATCCCACAAAAAATAACTAAATGACCTTGGGAAGCAAAACTGAAATATGCTGCTTCCTATTTTGGGGGTCATGAGAAATCCATTTCAAAATGGCCTCAAATACAGCATCTTCTTGTTTGACGTTGAGCTCATCTTTCTCAATGATATCCTTAAGTTCAGTGACTGAGAGCTCTAAAAACTCTGCTGAGACTTTCACCATCTCCTCAAAGTTGTGCAGTATGAACATGTAGGCCTTCTGCCTCAGCTCAGGGCAGTAGTAGTAGTCTGTGAACTTGCAGATGCCGATACAGTTATCCAAACACAGCTCCGACTTGAGGAACTCACAGCAACCCCTGACAATACCCATGATGTTAAATTGGTCTGCAGCAGCCAAGAGTTTCTCCACGTTATCCGGTGTGATGGGGACCGTCCGGGTGTATGCATATTCGATAATCAGCTTCATCATGTCGGGGAAATGCCAGGGATGTTGTATACCTTCTTTTCAGTGTTGTTCCAGCCACTTGTAAACAAAGCTCTGGAAGAAAGACAAAAACTAGCAGTCACTGAAATATTTCTCTCCGGTCTGCCATGATTCCCCCGCCTCCCCCCCCCCCAACCTTTTCTTGTGGAGTTTGGACATTTTCCAAATAGCACACAGTTAGTACATGGGAAATACATTGGTGGGAGGTGAGAGGGAGGAGAGTAGACTTTATATAGTGGGCAAAAGAACCTTTCCAATATCTTTGGTCACTTTTATTCCTATTTTCATGATCAGTAGCCCTTTTTCCCATTTTAGGGATGGAGAAATTGAGATCTACAGCTGGTAGTATGACCCAAGTCTTTTCTGTCTCAGCCCATTGTCTATCAAACTCTACCCCAATTAAAGAAGTTAAACTTGAGCAAATACATTTTACAACAAGTGTTATTCATTCCCAGAATCTGATCACTTTGCATTGCTCCTGTTGCCGCCGCCTTAGTCTGAGCCGCCGCCATCTCTTTCCTCGATGATTGCAAATAAACCTCCTAACTTGGCAGTCCTCAACCTTTTTGGCACCATGCACCAGTTTTGTGGAAAACAATTTTTCCATGGACTGGGAGGTAGGGATGGTTTCAGGACGAGTCTCATAAGGAGCCTGCAACCTAGATCCCTCGCATGCACAGTTCACAGGAGGGTTCACACTCCTGTGCCAATCTGATGCCGCCACTTATCTCACAGGAGGTGGAGCTCAGGCAAGTCATGAGAGTGATAGGGATTGGCTGTAAATACAGGTGAAGCTTCACCTGCCTGCCACTCGCCTCCTGCTGTGCAGCCTGGCTCCTCATAGGCCAGTATCAGTCCCTGACCTGGAAGTTGGGAACCCCTGCCCTAACTGACCTCTCTGCTTCTGCCCTTGACATCTCCAGAGTTTACAGTCTTATCCCAGCTCCCAAAATGATCCTTATGAGTTTATGCTCCTCTTCCACTCAGAAACTTCCACTGGCTTCCCTTGTTATTTACAGAGTAAAATATGAAATCCTTACCAGGGACTACAAAAGACCCCTGAGATCTAGACCGTGAATACCTCTCTAATCATATTTCCTCTCGCCTTCCTTCTCACCTTATTCCAGCCCTGATAGCCTTGTTTTCCTTGAAAACAGAGATGCTTCCATCTTGGGTCCTTTGCACTTTGCTTTCTACTCGGCCTGGAAGGCTCCCTGCCACCCCCCACCCCCAGAGTTCCATATTTTCCAAGACCTCACCCCATGGAATTCTTTCCTCAAATGTCACTTTGTCAGCAAAATGGTAATCCTATTTAAAATAACCATGCCTATCTTCTTTTTCCCTAGCAATTATGTTCAGATATATATTTTATTAAATGCCTAGTCCCCCTATTTGAAGGTAAACTTAATGAGAACAGGAATATTTATGTGGTGTTTTTCAGTACCTGTCACAAAATAGGCACTCAGTAAGAAATTATTGAATGAATAAATGACCACTATTCCACAATTATTTACTGGGTCCTTTCAAAATAGCTAGGTACTTCCCTAGGTGTTGCAGAAGTCCCTGCCCTAATATATCTTTGCATCTTTTTTCTAGAAAGTTTAAGGAAATATGGGCTCAGAGATCAAATTCTCTATCTAAGAAGTCTGCAAACCTATAGCCTCTTGGGCCAAATTCAACCCAACTCCTCTATTTTTGTCCTGCCCAAGAGTTAAGAATTTTTACATTTTTAAATTGGGAAAAATATTTTGACGCCTGGAAATTATAATAAGTTCAAATTTTGATAATAAAATAACTTTATTGGAACACAGCCATGTCCTTTCAGTTAGAAGTGTCCATGGCTGTTTTCCATTTCTTCTTGATCTCTTCTGCTTCTACGAGGTCTATACTGTCTCTATACTTTATTGTGCCCATCTTTGGGGGAAATGTTCCCTTGGCATTTCAATTTTCCTAAAGAGATCTCTAGTCTTTCCCCTTCTGTTGTTTTCCTCTATATCTTTGCATTGTTCATTGAAGAAGGCCTTCTTGTCTGTCCTTGCTATTCTGAAACTCTGCGTTTAGTTGGGTGTACCTTTCCCTTCCTCTCTTGCTTTTTCACTTCTCTTCTTTCTGCAGCTATTTGTGAAGCCTCCTCAGGTAACCACTTTGCCTTCTTGCTTTTCTTTGGGATGGTTTTGTTTTGCTGCCTCCTGTACAGTATTACATACCTCTGTCCATACTTCTTCAGGCACACTGTTTACTAGATCTAATCCCTTGAATCTATTCATCACCTCCGATGCATATTCATAGGGGATTTGATTCAAGTCGTAACTGGCTGGCCTAGTGGTTTTCCCTGCTTTTAGTTTAAGCTTGAATTTTGTTATGAGAAGCTGATAGTTTGAGTGACAGCCAGTTCCAAGTCTTGTTTTTGCTGACTGTATACAGCTTCTCTGTTTGACTACAAAGAGTGTAATCAATTTGATTTCAGTATTGACCATTTAGTGATGTCCGTGTGTAAAGTCGTCTCTTGTGTTGTTGAAAAAAGATGT